>OZ018319.1:238152514-238652514 GCA_963969495.1 Ceratothoa steindachneri | reverse complement strand
GAAATTGGAAGTGTCTGTCAAAAAGATGGTCTGGGAAAAAATTAAAAAAGCTCCTAAGATATTCTATTTCGGAATGAAAGTGAAACCAATTTGAACTGATTTTATAAGCTCTGTGTATACTGTTTATGATGGCAGAATGTTTGAAATTAGTAGGAGTACAACTAAAGAAGTGGGTGCCAAGTTTGGTGGTAGTGGGTTTCCTGTAAACTGATGTGTTAAATTTAGAACCAACTTTTGAAACAGTGACATCCAGAAAAGAGATTTTATTGTTTAATTCTGTCTCCATGGAAAATTTAATATTAGGGTGTTGTTGAATTAAATAATTTAAAAATAATGGGGCATGGTCTTTGTGTTTAAAAATAAAGAAGCAGTCATCGATAAATCTTTTGAACACTAACGGTTTATATTCAACCGGACAGTACCTTAACCAGTTTTTTTTCCCATTTAGAATTCGCTGATGATGGTCATCGTTAATGACCGAAACGTCCGGAAAATTAAATGTTCAAAACCATCGCATATGTCTTCATATTCCTGCTATATATATATATATATATATATATATATATATATATATATATATATATATATATATATATATATATATTAATTTATATATATATATATATATATATATATATATATATATATATATATATATATATATATATATATATATATATATATATATATATATATATATATATATATATATATATATATATATATATATATATATATATATGATGTGTGCTGTATATGTTCATCATGGCAGGTTTTATTGAAAACGACGGCTAATTTTGTATTAATAATTTTCTTTTCAATCCTTTCGATTTGTCGTATGTTCGCCTTCTCTTCTTTGTTCAACTCGTGCATAAGCTCCTCGATCTTATCGAAGGTAGTAGTAAATTAATGCACTTTTCCCTAATATTTGATCAAACTGTCGCGTTTCGATATGGCAAGTATCATCTTCAGAGACAAAGTGGATAAATGTTAGAAGAAATGGCTTTATATATATATATATATATATATATATATATATATATATATATATATATATATATATATATATATATATATAACAAAATGTGGTTGCAGACTTACTAACAAACAAAAAATTGGAAGAGTAAGTGAACTACATCCCATTCGGGCAGGGTTAGGGGTGATATCTCAAAGGTAGGAAGCCTCCGGCCGACGGGTAGTGGGCAGAGGTTAAGCTCCTTTTCCATTGTTATTAGCAACTTGGGGTGAATAGGTCAGCCTCTGCTGTTGCTCCACTCCGTCCTCTTGCACTTGGAAGTTTGTCATAGGAATTGACTTGTATGCTTAACTATGGTTGCTTTTCTTGAACATATATAGCTTCAAGGGAGAGTAATTGCCCTCGATATAGGTTAGAGTCTAATTTTTGTATTTTCTTTCATTAATTTTCTGTTAAGGCAAACTTCGTGTTTTTTGAGTATGTGCGTTTTCGGAGCTCCTTTGTTTAAGTGGTAGGTCATCTTCCTTGAGTGTTGTTTCCGTTATCCCAATATATGAATGAGCTAAGAGCTCACAGTCTCCTAATTTAGATGTGCACTAATATATATTAGGTGGGTCCTTTGCTTTGGTTCAGGTGGAGCTTTTAGGTTATTCTTCATACTAAGGTTGGAGGTCCAACTCGATTGGCAATATATAGTTAGAATGACTTTTTGATTAGCACTTATTGGCTGTACTCCTCGGTTAATTATTTCCTCCATTATACGTTCATCAGTTCGCTACTCTGCACTGATAGTTTTCTTGTACAAAAGTTTAATGTTTTTTTCTTTGTTCAAATTTCGGTTGTTCGAAAGCTCTGTAAGATACCGCTGGTCCATTTTATTCTTAATGGCTCTTTGTACTTCTTTGTTGCTAAATCCATTATTAATGCGTACCTGTGTGGCTATTTCAAGCTCATTATGTATTTCTTTCCATGTATCGAAACGCGTCAGTTTAATAAAATATTGGGAAAAAGTACATTAATTTACTACTCCCTTCCTCAAGATCAAAATCTTAAATTTTGAAGAAGAGAAAGAGAACATACGACAAATCGAGAGGATTGCAAGGAAAATTATTAATACAAAATTATTAGCCGCCACTTTCAATAAAACCTCTCATGATGAATATATATATATATATATATATATATATATATATATATATATATATATATATATATATATATATATATATATCGTCGTCGTCGGTTTCAGCACGTGTCCGAGGATCATCGGTTTCGTCGTCAGTTATCCGGTCTCCTCGGCTGATGTTTTTGTCGCATATGACTTAGGAGACCCAGTCTGTTAGGGAGAGGGTCAGGTCCGGAAAACAAAGAAGGCCAGAAAGAAAACAGAGACGAATGCCATTCCCTGAAGAATTTGTTTCGAGTGATCGTGTCTGCGCGACGGCCACGCGCACGTACTTGGCCAGTAACGCGTCTACTGCGTCTCAAGATATTAAGACATCTGTGTTAGGCGAAGCTAGTTGCATCGAACTGCCGGGTTCTTTGATTATCAAAGCCATCCTTTGTCGCGCCTGCTCACTTGGCTCTGCCCTCCTCCGCCGGAGCCAAACATAGGAACCCTATATTGCCCATGTCTGGCTTGCCCGTCGTTTGGGTCTTGCTGTTGGTTGAGTTTAGTCTGGAACCTCATCCACGACCTTACCATCTTGGGTAACCCTGCCAGGAGTTTGAAAGTCACGACGGCATCGCTCTTGGAATCATCGGAACACTAAAGCCCTTGCACCACTTGAAGCTTTGGTAAAGGTTCAATGAATAAGTGATTCACATGATCCAAATATTCGATCCCAGGAACTGTTATATATATATATATATATATATATATATATATATATATATATGTGTGTGTGTGTGTGTGTGTTTCTAGTGGTTATAAAAGAGCGCTTAAATTTCGACCCTACTCGATTTTCATTGACACAATGTTTAGTTTTTTTTGTGGAAGAGATAGATGAATCGGCTGGTAGCACTCCCCTTCATGCTACTAGCGGGGCAGGAGAGAAGACCCAGGTCCCCTGCCTCCATGCTTCCCCAGGTCCTACCAAGTTAGTGGGATGGGAAGCGAAGAAACGGCGGGGGCTGAAGAGGCAAGACGAGATGAGAGGGTTGAAAATGAAAGTATAGTAAAAGATAAGAACTTGATATCAGTTGATCTTATTTTAGATGGAAATATGGGGATAGAATGGAATAGTTCCATTGTTTTTTATCTACTCATTAACGTGGAGTCCGAACCAATACCCTCTTCCTATTCTTTTCCATTCTATTCTATTATATATTTGTTGTTCTACTAGCATTTAATCCCAATTCCTCCTATAGTTTTCAGGTGAGCCGACACATCTCTGTACTCATTTAATTTTATTTTCCTTATTGTGTTTTCTAGCATTCATACTGCTATGTGTATATCTTTGTTGAGTTACTAATCAGTTGTGTAATGATATGTATGTATTGGATATTTTTGTGTTACACTGATTTTGCATTTATTACTGTAGTTCACTATTTTACTAATATCTCATTTGATTTGGGTTTTACCTTCGGTTAATGTTCACTTTAGGGTACCTATTCAGTTATTCACTGTTTGGGTCACTTTCTTGGTAACTTATTTGGTGTTTTAGTCATAATTGGTTGGGGGATTTCACATTTGGTTGAGTTCCTTGGGAGCTGGTCTTTTTCTGATAATGTTTGTCAATTTTCACTGAGTGTACAATAGTCTTTCCATTATTCCGTGTTGAATTCTTCCACTAGGAAATGTGGAATTGAAATGAGTATTCACTCTGGTATCGTTTTTTTTTGCAGAGCTGGGAAGAAGAGTATTGATTTATCCAGATTTCTTCCAGTCTTTCTCTGATGTCAATGCTGGGCGGTTCGATGTTTAGTTCTCTATGTAGTTTTTTTTTTGTGTTTTCCCCCAATTATTCCTTTAGTTAAAGATTAATAGGGTTTTTTTAATAGTTCATAGGCTTTATTTTGAACTCTGTATTTCCCATTTTTTCGCTCTTGATAGGCTGTTCAGGGGTATGTTAGGGTAGATGAGCACCCCTCTTCCTAGAGCAAGATATATTTTCCTTTGCTATTTGTGCTTAAGCATCTAGGGAAAAAATAGAAGGCTTAGCACAAGAGTCGCTCTTAATTTTTCCTCGGTTCCGTGTCGCATGTAGCCTCATC
Source organism: Ceratothoa steindachneri (assembly GCA_963969495.1). Classification (NCBI taxonomy): domain Eukaryota; kingdom Metazoa; phylum Arthropoda; class Malacostraca; order Isopoda; family Cymothoidae; genus Ceratothoa; species Ceratothoa steindachneri. The sequence continues at coordinate 238,648,322 of OZ018319.1, read as the reverse complement.
TTTATCCTAACTTTTATTTCCAGTACTTTGCCTCCCGGATGATATCGGTAGCGCTGTCATTTTTCCTCGATATCCGCTACTTCATGTCTCGAGATCAAGATTCTTGTAAAAAAAAAAATATGTTTGCTCGTATTTTCCAGGCCCTCTCGAATTGGTTGATTTATCGATCTTTATAGCTGTTGTCCTTACATGAACTTATTCGTTCCTATATTGGCAGGCGACTAGTTGACTCTTGTTGTAAGCGAATTGGATATTCAGTCATTCTAGGTGTTAGCATTTCCGCTGTATTAACTGAGTGCAGCGTTTAGACATGGCGTTTACACGTCCCTATATAATGTAAGTGAGCGAGCATGACTTAAGAAAAATGACCTATCACAAAACAGGATAGAATTAATAAATCACAGCACAGGAAATATGAAAACATTACAGAAATGTCTAATCATAAAGCAGAAAACATAGAAAAAGATACGTAGGTAAGGGCACCGGAAAAGTTTGCAGTAGAGTTAACTTCTTCTTCATGAGTGAATTTCAGGAAGGAGTTTGTTTCAAAAGACTCTTTATAAATGCGAATTTATTTACCATCTGATATGTTTATGAGAATGTCGTTAAAGTATCTTGTGTATATCTGAGAAGGTTCGAAGGACATTTTCTACTATCCTCATCTTAATTGATATCCTTTTCCGATTGCGATGAGTAATGGTGAATTTTATTGAAAAAAATTATGTACTCGACGATTTCTGTTGTAGCTGGTTTCGGTAGACTACTTTCTAGTTTCCTCGTGATGCTTCCTGTAGCGCGAAGCATTTTTAATAGTTTGCCTAGCCTACGTATCTTCCAACCTCTTACTGGAAACTCTCGTATTAGCCTTTCAATCATCTATCCTTGGCAATCTAGAAAACTTAAGATTAGAGCGGAATCTTTTTCAGACAACGTAGAGGTTGTGACTAGAGGATGGAACGATATGTAGTTTGTAAACTTAGAAATGGGCGTAACCTTCTCTTGGCATAAAATCTGCCAAAAGATCGATTACAATTAATATTTATTTAGACACAAGTGAATAGGATTTTAAATTGGGAGAAAATCATAGATAGTTGATATCATCGGTGATTACACACCAGGATATCTGTATGGAAATGTAAAAATTCATAAGCCGCACAACCCATTGAGGCCCATCATCTCTCAAGTCACGACTCCTACGTATTGTTTAGCTAAAACACTAAATACATTAATAAAACCGTAAATCCCTTCGAAATATAGCATAAAATCTACGGATGAATTTATCGACATACTCCACACTACAAGACCGTCAGGACTAATATCATCCCTTGACGTAGAAAGCCTGTTTACGAATGTGCCTATCGATCAGACCATCGACATCATTATATATATACGTGTACCACCATCCTACAATATCTCATCCAAATCTTGACCAAAACATCTTAAGGAGCATGTTACGTTCATGCACATCAGAGGCGCCGTTCAGGACACCGGACGGTAATCTATACACGCAAGTGGATGGAGTGGCTATGGAGTCGCCCTTAGGGCCGACCTTCGCCAACTATTACACGGGTCAACTCGAGGAGAGATTATTGGACATCGTGGAAAATAAGTCACACACATATTGCCAATACGTAGATGACATCTATATCAACGTCCAAAACGTAAAACATCTGGTTAACATCAGGCAGCACTTTGAGGAGAACTCCGTGCTAAAATTCACTTATGAATTGAGCACGGGCAATAAACTCCCTTTCTTGAACGTTGAGGTTCAAAACATCAAAAGTTCATAGGAAAAGTACGGACATGGAAAAATGCCTCAATGAGGAGAGTGAATGCCCTGCTCTGAAAGGTATAAAATAAGCGTAATCGGCTCATACATCCAACGAGCTTATAAATGCTGCTCTACGTGGGAAATTTTGCACCAAGAGATTGCACGAGTAAAGCGAATACTCGTGAATAATTGTTTCTCAAACTGGATGATTGAAAAACAACTCCAATCATTTTTAAATAACCATTACAAACATGTGGATAAAACAAAGTAATCATGGAAAAGGCAACAACATTAAAGTGTATTACAGAAACCAGATGTCCACGGCCTATAAAATAAATGAAAAAAATATCAAGAAGATCATTAACCGTCATATCAAGGTTAAAAATCAAACGGATAAAATTCAACTCATCATCTATTATAAAACAACAAAAGCCAGCAACCTCCTGATGAGAAAAAACATCTGCCACTCACATGAGTGGCCCATTTTCTCTAACCTTACGTTTAACCAAGGCGGACTAAATACCCCTTGAAAATCGTTTTCTGTCAGATCCTCACTCCACTGAAGACATCGGTAAAGGAGGCAAGAACATTTCAAAACGCTCCGAAGATGATCGAATAAGATCGAAAGCTTATTAATTTAGTTTGGTTTTTACCATAACACATTCATTTAAAAAAGAGATGAATACTGGACAAGTAATCCACCATCTACAAGATGGAATAAAAAAAGATAGTTAGAAGAAGAGAAGGTTGCCAAAGGAAATTAATTAAGGCAAAATACATAATGGTCTTCAACAAAATTTGCATTCAAGAAAGACTGCTACCCAACCACACTAATATATATATATATATATATATATATATATATATATATATATATATATATATATATATATATATATATATATATATATAATGTACAATATTGTACATTATTCAATATTGTATAAGAAATATGATGAGATTTGTAAATGTACATATATATTTTTATATAAGCAAGCGAACGTGAGACACAAGAAGGAGCAAAGGAAAATGGTTGAACACCTTCTTTGATAAAACTGCCCAAGTTGTGTCTAGAGATAGAATTATCGAAGACGGATGTTTAATGAGGAGCCCGGGTAAGGACAGGTGTTGAACGTAAGAGGTGGTGCAGCGACAATCGTATCAAATTACACACAGAAAAAGAGTTTAATCATGTAAATGTACACACCGTGCATAGTCTTCCTAGCTCCACCTAAGGGTTGGAGAAATGCGACCACAACGGAGGTGGGTGATCCCACGGTCATTTTCAGGCCACGCTCTCTGCATTAGAAGTGCATATATAAATAAGAAAAGGAAAGAGTAAGAGAGATTCAGATTTCATTCATTGATTAAGACATTTAATCGCAACGAATTCACTCGCGTTCACGCGAGGGGTGGAGAAATGCGACCACAATGGAGGTAGGTGACCCCACAGTCATTTTCAGGCCACGTCCTCTGCATTAGGAGCGATATATAAATAAGAAAAGGAGAGAGTAAGAGAGATTCAGATTTCACTCATTGATTAAGAAATTCAATCGCAACGAATTCACTTCCGTTTTTAATCTACTGAGTCTTGTCTCGCCCTTAACTAGTACTTACGTTGATAATATATAGACAACTAGTATTCCGCCTAGTACTCTCCCTGCCGCGCCGCTTGCAACGTAATATTCCGTTATTAGAATAAAGTGTTTATTTTCGCATATCCATTTTTGTCATAAAACTTTCGGTAAGCACAACCAATTAAAAGCCACCTTATAATCATTTATCTTTGGAGTCAGATAAATAATTCGCCGTAACGCCACCCTTCGCCTATAAACTGGAACTCGCTACGCCCTTATAAGGCGGTGGTTACGGAAACCTCTTTCATTCACATATAATTGTTTCTCCGTCATCCGGACCTATATAACTAGTAACCTTGTCGTCTACAATACCATTTACCTAACATCCCATAACTGACGACCCCTCATAACTGGTTCCCCGTCGTTTAACCGCGTAGAGAAGGCATTAAGTAAAGAATGGACTCCTCAAGCAATCGTGGGACAGGACAAGGTGAAGGGGATTTCGTGAACGCCGTCAACGTTAAGCCGCCCATCTTCCATGAAGCAGTAGTCTCAGGTGGTTCCAAACACTGGAGGCCCAATTTTACATCTCCGGGATAAAGAAGCTGGAGACTCAGTCTTTTCATATTTTGGCCTCATTACCTCCCGAGACTGTTAAGCGTCTTCCGGCAGAAATTATAGCAGGCCGTATCTACTAGCGCTTAAAGGAGGAAGTAATTGGACTATTCGAGATGACCAAGCCCGAGCTTTTTGAGAACCTTATCGAATCTTCCCCGCTTAAAAGCGACCCTCAACTAACTTAGAAGCGTTACGGAAGACAGCCATTCAGGTAGAAGTGGGTGAATAGCTTGTCCGTCACAAGTTCATCCAATCATTGCCGGCTAATATCGCGCCGATAATCGCCACTCAAAAAGAATTAATCCTAGCTCAATTAGGAAAATTTGTGGATGAACTTGTAACATTCAACGGAGTGCAGTGCCATAATATAATACATATAGTGAGTCAAGAGGACACAGTGCCATTTCAAACGCGTTTATGCCCAATAATAATACAAGTGCTAACTATAGAGATAATACGGCGAAAAATGAATGATCAGTGGTCGAGAGTAATTACAGTGTGCATAATCCACCGGGGGCATTGCAACCCTTCCATAAAGCCCGCAAACCTGTAATTTGTCGCTCGCATATATATTTCGGCGAAAAGGCTAAATTCTGCAAACCCTGGTGCAGGTGGCCAAAAGGAGAAGGATCCGTGCAAATGCCACTGTGCTTCAGGCTAGCTTTGCCAGTACCGGCTGAAAACTAAGACGGCATGCCATAATAAACGCGGCCGCGGGTGTGCCGTCTATTTTTACTGTCGTCGCGGCTAATGTATATAATACTAAATGTGAGTTCTTACTTGATACGGGGGCGAGTGTTTCGATTATTCTGGCTAAACTGGTGAAATCAGGTGATGTGCGCGAATCTGGAATTAACATTTCAACAGCTAATGGCGGAAAAAATAAAGTCTACGGCGAAACTCATACGGATATAGTGATCCCCAGTCTTCGCCGATCGTTTAGGTGGTCGTTCATTGTAGCAGATACCACCTCTCCGTTATTAGGCATTGACCTTTTGGGACATTATAATCTTTTATTAAACTGTGCGCGCCACATGCTAATAGATAATCGTAGCAACTACCACCCCATTGAACAGCCATAGTTGAAAAATATGAGCCTCTATAAGCACCCGGACCCGCTCAGCCTTTCCCGTCAATGCCGAACTCAGTGAAGTATACAATCGAAACTGATAGTGCTCTGCCGACATTCACACGGCCAAGACCTATTTCAATGGAGGAACTGCGGGCTGTCATAGCAACGTTCTATACTCTAATGAAGGAGGGGGTCGTGCGCCCATCAATATCACCATGGGCTTCGCCTATTCACATGTTGCCAAAGAAGTCGCTCGATGAGTACAGGGTGGTGGGCGATTTCCGAGCGTTAAATACCGTTACAAAGCCCGACATATATCCGAAGCCGCGGATTCAAAGCATTACGGACCATCTCGAAGGCAAAAGGATATTTTCTAGGTTGAATCTGGTTCGTGTTAACACCAAATCCCTATGAACCAGGCAGATATAGAGAAAACCACGGTCACGACTCCATTTGGTTTGTGGGAGTACGTAAAGCTCCCTTTTGGTCTCGGAAATGACAGCTGCACCTTCCAGAGGCATATGGACACCCTGTTTCAAGGAATAGGGTTCGTTTTTGTGTACATAGACGACATCCTGGTATATTTAGACAATATGGACGACCAGCTCAAGCACTTTGAACATGTCTTTGAAATCCTGGTTAAAAATGGTCTAAGAATATCACTGGAGAAGTGCGAGTTGGAGATGAAAGGAATAGATTTTTTAGGGCACCACGTCTCGGTGGAAGGTATCTTCATACCGCCAAAGAAAATGAAAGAGAATGGAAACATGCTGCTACCAAAAGAATACAAGGAGCTTCGGAGATATTTAAGGATGGTAGGATACTACCGCAGGATGTATTCAACTTAGTTGAATGGTTTTTGAGTAGTGGAGCATTACCAAGTTGCATTGGTCATTTGGGCTAGGTATTTTGTTGTCTCTGGTAAGGAGATATTTGTGTGTAGAAAATGGTTGGTTGTGTGATGTGTATTACTTTATTGTTTGTGAAATAAAAAATACTTGTAATAAACCGTTTTCCGAGCATGTATTGAATACTTACATATATACTACATTATATACATTAAACATAATGTAGACGGTTTGGAATCTGGACTCCCCCACCCTTCTTTCACACGTTTACTTACGACAGACCTTACCTGCTGCTGCTTGGGAGCGAGAGAGGGACCGACGCTGGCGGACCGCCTGTTCTGTTCGCGCCGTCCCGATCGCCGGTGCTCCGAGCGTCGCCTTAAGAGCCCCGTGTTGGGGGGTTGTGGTTGGGCAACAGGGGGAGTTGTCCCACACTGGGGTTCGCTGGCGGCGAGAAACAGGGGTTCATAGGAACCATCGTTGTCCCCACGGTGGTATCCTCCATATCCCCCCGCTATACCGCCCATGTTGGGGGAAAACTGGCGTCCAGCCCCGCCCGCGACCTGTACTCCAGCGCCCAGGGAGTTGCCCACCCGCAGCTGGACGGCGTTGGGGTCAACGTAGGATGAGGAGTATTCTTGATCGTAGTCGCCCTCAGTGGGATCGTCGTATCCCGGTAAAGGGGTGGGTGGACCCCGCTTGGAGACGGCCCCACTAGACTCTAGGGCGGCCCCCATCATGTCAAAGGAGAAGACAGCGCCAGGGGTGGAAGAGACGTTGATAACGGTTACGTGATCCGCCCGCGGAGGCGCCGCCTGCGGAAACACCAAGACACCACACGATTTTATTCGTTGGTTGAGGTGGGAATCTGGCGAGGCAGTGGGAGAAAAGGGGAGCAGGAGGGAGATAAAGGATGTAAAATCAAAGATAGAAAGTGAGAGATACGTGAGTGGAAATCGAGAGTAACGAAAAATATTTCGGGTAAAATTCGTTAGCCTTCCCTAACTCTTCCCCTCAGGCATTTCGTTATTTTCCCTTAATATTTAATTATCTCTCCCTTATCATTTCGTTACGATTCCATTAACATTTCTTTCCTTAAATCTCCTTTTGGCATTTCTTTACTCTGTACGTTTTCGTTATAGGCCACCATTTCCCGCAGAGACACATCGCGTCCACAGAGAATGACGTAATCAGCCGATTGGCTGAGAGGAACTTAGAGCGAGGTTTAAAAAACAAAAAAAACAAAACAATTTTAATATTTTGCTAATCTAACAGATCCAAATCATACTCCAAAAGATCATCCCTATAGTAACGTGAACTGTAGCTACTGCAAAGTAAGACTGAACTACTACCAAACCTCAATCATACTGTAGGAACGATCTGGTTAGGTTGGGTTAATGAAAAATAAAAATCGTATATTTTTATTTTTAAACCTCACTTTAAGCAAATCTCAATCAACTGATTGATTGCGCCATTCTCTGTTGACGCGATGCGACTCTGCGGGGAATGGTGGCCTATAACAAAATAATAAACTTTACTCTTCTATTTAATTGTCCTTTCCTTACTATATCTTTAATACGCTTTCACCCCCGACCTAATTCTTTGCTTTTATCCTATTATTATGTTACGCTTCCGTTAACCTTCATTTATCCTCATTTTTCTTCCTTAACAAATTTTCACTCATCCTTTACTATTCCGCTCCTTTTCTTCTCTCCTTTTGTGCTTTCTTCCCCTATTGCTTCTTTTAGTATTTTGTTACACTTCCCTTACTCTTTTTTTATCCTTCTATTCTTCACTCTCGTGCTTAGTGGAATTGTGAAAAAAGTGAAAAAAATGAGGATCCTTAGGAAGAAAGCTTCAGACTAACTTTGAGTAACAAAACCGAAAACCAGGCAAAGCTGGGTCCCGAAGAGTACATGTCACTCCGACCAGATATATTTTAATTAATTCTAAGGGGGCGACGAGGAATAAAATGCGTCTCACGGTTTGTCAAGTGCTGCAGTACAAAATGTCTATCAGCAAATTCAAAGCACTTCAATATTCACTTCAACAAAATAATTCTCCATTTGAGGGATTTCAAGGCAGCATTTACGCATAACAAAGAAATAATGGAGTAATGCATGAAAAGGAGTATAAAAGATTGATGAGGACAAAAACCGTAATAGTAGCACAACTCTTTTTGGAGACTTTGAGAGTATAGGGCTCTCAATGTATCCAGAAACACGCCCCATGTGAAATAAGCATTCCAACCTATAAGTGCATACATACAAAGTACATCCAAGAGCAATGGCGGCTCGTGTATAGGCACTGCGTAACTGCAGCACCCCCTACTTCCACTCGATATTATGGATAACATTTAATATAATGAGTTCTTTTTTTTAATTCTTTCTATATACTTGTACATTATATAATCCTTAAGCTTAATGTCAGTAGCCATCCCCTAGTTTATGAAAAAAAATACAAATTCCTTTATATAAAACTGTGTGCTTTACAGTTTCAATGACGTGGTGTTTGGCTGTTGTGCGCAGGCTCACATGTCCGAGAGAGGAAGCTGCACGCTAGGGAGAGAGAGAAATGGGGCTCACGCAGTGCCGACTCTGGTGAGCTGGTGGAAGTTAGTTTTTCTCTTTGACTCCGCGTGTGTTGTGCTTTAATTAATGTTTTTTCGGTTCCTTTATTAATTAATTGATCTGCTGAAATTTATTTTGGAAAATAATCTAGATGATGTTCTTAGTGAAATTAAAAAACTGATAAAAATCCTCTTGACAATTCCTATTACTACATCATAGGCAGAACGCTGCTTTTTAACACTGAAAGGAATAAAAACTTTTCTAAGGAGCACTATGAATTCTGAAAGACTAAATTCACTTGCAGTGCTTTCAATGTGTAAAATAAATCCTCAGTAGTCATCCAGAGACCAAGGAGAAAATAATTAATCTTTTCGCGTAAATTAAAACAAGAATGGATTTCGTGTTTAAATGAATAGATTAAGCTTGAACTGTAACAATTTAAGCTATTAGTAAGTAGTAATTTTTTGATTTTGTTCTGCTTAGGATTTTATAAAGTTTAACAATAAATTTTCTTTTTATATCTTTATTTCCTTTTAGACAATATTAAAACAACACTAAAAGAATTCTGAATCAGCACCCTCACTAATTTTAGCTACGAGCCGCCAGTGTCCAAGAGCACATGAATCCAATTCTACCTAATCAATGATAGTTTGCTATGACCCTATGGGTTGACGCATATTAAATATAAAAACGAACAAACAAACAATCAATGATAAATAGTTAGGTGATAAACAATTAAACCTTTAACGTTCGGGGTATTTTTTCGAACAGGCCCGGCAGCGAATTTTAAGCGTTCGAGGCTATCGCGAAGTTAAGGTTATATATTTATATTTTGGTCTGTTACTAGAACAGCAATTCGGTTTTCCAGATTTCCAAAATTCCCGGTGTTTATTATGAAACTTTCATTAGCATCATTGCCTTGCCGTTGGTGCTGTAATAATCGTTAATGCAATTTCAGTGTTGGATTGCGAAAATACACTGGGTTAGAAGAATAAAGATTATTCCTCGAGGCAATTGTTTATTTCATTGACAACTACTGTTTTTTTGTATGTGTTAAGAGCTTAAAATATCAACAAAAGCCATATCTGATTTGAAAAACAATCTGCGAGAACTTTGCACCAACCAGTTCCTTGCTCCAAATCCTAGCCTAACCTAACTTACAGGCTGTACTAACACTACGAGCCTCGAACGCAATTGCCCACCTAGCTGCGAACGTCTAATTCGCTGCCGGCCTTGTTCTGAAAAAGACAGAAAGTTTGCAATTTTCAGTCAATATTTATATATTAGCGTGGTTATTCTCATAGAAGACAGCTGTCCCCAACCTCCACTCAACATTTGGGTACACTGAATTATCCCAACCCAACAGAGAAAATGAAAGGTAAATGATGAATTGGATGTTAAAATATACCTGAGTAGCTGGTAATGACCTGACGAATGTCACTGGACCACTTTGAAGGTTGGGGGTCGTGGGAGACCCTGGTAAGGATTGTCGAAATGACGAACGCCTGTAAAAAAATAGTTTCACGATAGAATAATAACCCTATATGAAGATGTAAGTCTGTAAACGAGAGTAAACGAATAAAGTGAGTTCAATTGTTAGTTGAAAGTTTCATCTAATGAATAAATTAGAATCCCGTTTCAGAATCTAGTTTCGCTAACCACTAATTCGTGGGAAATGCTAAAATATGTGGTATAGTCCTGCAAATTAAAGATATTTATATCTTTAATATCCTGTGCGACATTAAAAAGAAAAAAAATCAGTAAAATTTTATTACGCACGATAATAGCGATCTACTCTGCGTGGCAAATATTGCCTAGGGCAGATTTCATCCGAAAGTAAACATTATTTATTTGGTTATTTTTTATTATTATTTTGATTATCTTAAAGTTAAGGATGTTGGGTTGATTGGGTCTAACTTTGAATCTTGTAAAGATGAGGCATCCCAAGGTTTTTTCGACCCTAACATAACCTAACCTAACCTAATATCATCGATTGAATGATATAAATATGTTTAATTTGCGTTCTTTACTTTTGTGGCGGACTTGTAGGAATTTACTAAATATCCTTCCCCTAAGCAATTATTTTGTAGTCGAAGATGATTTTTATTATTATTATTCGCGGGAGATAGGCACGGAGTCTAAAGATTTATTATTATTTTTATTGTTACTATTATTATTATTATTCAATCTTATCAAAATAAGTTCAATTCGCATCAAAGACACATGAGAATCTTTTTATTAAGTCTTCCTCTAAAATCTTGCCGTTTTCTTTCATACCAATCCTAGCTGGCAGGAAATAGACTGTAAAAAGGGATTTATATCAGGTCTTCCCATAAGTAATGAAAATGAGATATATGTAGATTAAGAAGAAGGCTTTGGTCTATTAGACACAGGCTGAAAAATATCTATTAAGGTACTAGCAAGATCTTTGCAGAAGTTTATTGAAATCTGACCCAACTTAACCATAGAGATCTTTTTTATTATCTGAAATGCTTTACCACTATTATTTATCTAATTCATGTTGATTTTCTGCTTTACTTTCTCATGTAAATTTGGGGTAAACCTGAGGATCCATACCCTGCGAGTTTCCCCGCTCGCGTTCCCATATTATTTCGTCCATTCCCAATATTTTCCACCTAACTGTCTCATTAACTGTCTTTTTAATACTTCAGTTTTACCTAATCTTTTATGTATTGTGTTTTGGTTACTGGAAGCCGATTTCGAGACGTACTATGGGTTGCTATATAGGGGGCTACGCTTTCCTATACCCCCTCCCTCCGCTCGCTACGCTCGCCCTCAGGAACAAGTAATAAAACAACAGTTAATTAGACAGTTAGGTGAAAAATATTGGGAAGTGGACGAAATATTATGGGAACGCAAGCGAGAAAGCTCGCGGGGTATCGATCTTTAGTTTTACCTAAAATTGAACTAAAATGTACTTATGAAGAATTAATACAAACTCAACGAACATCTTCACAACCAACCTATTTATCACATTTTCTGGGTGGTTCCGGACATAGGTTACGACGGAAGGAGAAGGGATGGCTTCCGCCCCTCCTTGTAGGGAGTGTATTCCTGAACTTGTCGTATTTAGAGATTGCATTGAAGATAAGCTGGACATAGCAGAGAGGCCAGATGCGATCGACAGAGTCATGCTGGGGGCAGGACTAGGTCCCAGACGGAGGCTGCTGATGCTGGATACGTCCTCTGAGATTAAGGGATACAAGGGATTAAGTTAAATGCCCAAAAGGTGACTAGGAAAGATGGTTACCTGATTTACCAAGTAACAACACTCCTAGGATTAGGTCTATTTCAAATGGAAGAACAGAGTGGTACTTTTGAGTAGAGGTAACCTTCGTTCTAAAATGTTTTTCCCTTTTATATCTTCTTAAGCTAGGGTAGGGCAGACTAAGGGGTTCAGGTGGGGGTGGCGTTAAGGCACTACAAAACAAATTGATGAATCGATAGAGTTAATAATCTTCATGGGCAACCTAATTATATCTTTAATGGCGTGTGTGGATAAACCCTGTTGTCAATTCCTCGAGAAAATTGAGTCATCAGCCCCATCAGATTGACTGCGTTCGAAATCTAGTGACGGATTTGGTACATTGCAGTAACTGAATCCCCGTGGGTGGAATAAGCTAGCAGCCTTTTCGGGTGAGATTGACTTATTAACCAAAATTACCAACTTCTTAGGTTAACATATCACCCACTTGGACAAATTGAGTCATTACCACATCCCTCCCGCTAAAGTACGCCGAACATGGAGGTTAAATATCGCAACTCGTTAGCTCCCTTGAGTCATTAAATCCTTTGGCATTTGTGTAATTATAATTCACGAATAGCGAATTTGAAAAGTTTGCCACCATCATCCAGCCTTAGCCAGGTATATTCACGACCAGAAAAAGACATAAAAGACTGCTAAAATAATAAACAGAGAAAAAGAATAGTGAAAAATTCAACCACGAAAAGGGGTGTTATAGAAACCCCTCCCACCTCCCTGGTATTCAAAACCATAAATATGAATAATGAGGCCTCATGAGTCCTTTCTAAGCGATGGTACATTTAAATCACTTAGTAGAGGAGGTACCGGAAGCATTATTGGAGCAGGACACCAGTGTGGCAGGAACAATCTTCGATCCCTGGACCTAAGAATTCCGACAACGACATATTTTGACTAGACCAAGCGTTATCTCTTAATCTTCCTCAAATGCCTGGGTCGAAGGACAGTGAGTGTGGGCTTGTGTATAATAAAAGGAGGGAATATTTATTAGATTTAATGGCATTCGCGTGGGTGGCCAAGCCCACGTCGATCTCCAAGCCACTCTGGCGAAGTTGATTCGGCTCGAGGCACAATCCGACCGTAATTATTGGTCTTAAGCGATATATCGGAAGATTGGAAAGATAACTATAGCGATAGAAAGAAATAGTTTTGGCATACCTCACCTAAACTCGCATAGGTATATACAATAATAATAATAACTCACCTGATCTTTTATATCAACTTGCACAAACTACAACTAGCCTTGTAGTTCGTATTTATAAGTTCCTTTGTTGTTTGAGAAGATTTATTCATCAATGTTGAGAGCGTTCCCTACTTATGAACAACATTCATATTCTTCCAAATCATTCACTTCCTACCTCCGAATCTCTGATGCCCTTGTTATTTATCATTCAACTGAGTAGTCAATCAGCTGACAAATCAATCAATCATTCATTTGATAATTCAATTATTCATTCAGTTGATAAATTCCAATTATCTACAAATCAGTTGAGAACTTAACCATTTCCTCGATCAAACAATTGAAACATCCATTAAATAATTTCTGAGAAGCAAATCAATCAATTTGTCAATTGTTGAAAAATTAAGAAATTTAACTGAATAATGACTGATTTATCGGTTAAAAAATTACCCAATCAATCAATTTAAATATAAATTAAACACGTGAACAGTTGATAAATCAATCATTAAGTTTATTACTTGATGGGTATAAGAATTTACAGAACATGAGTGATCATTAAGGTAAAAAAAACCCTGAAAATCAATTGATACATTGATTAAACAGCCGATGAAACAAAAATATAAATCAGGGAAGTCAATTACCTGACCAATGAATTTTTGAATGATTGTAAATAAAAAGGCAAATTGATTACTAAGTTAAGAAATTAAAAATATTGACCAATGCAGATGATAAGTCAGTCAAAGAAGCGTTCAATTAATTGAATGTTTACTTATTCAAACAGCTTTCGACTCGATCAATTATTAAATTAGAATAATTATCAATTAACGATAAACTCACTGATTAATCAAAGAATTGAAGCAATTATTAAATATTTAATCAGTAATAATTTAACATTTGGCCAATTACTTGTTTAATCAACTAAATTAATTAGTTAATCTCGCCTAAGGAATCAGTGTCGTAAAATGGACTCTCGACGATATATCATATATGACTATTCGTTGAGGGAACTTATTCAACTATCTTTAGAGTGCGTGGATGTCTTGGTTGACCGATATTATGTATCTTCGATATGCTTAAGAAGTGGAACTGAGCTAAAGGATAATAATATTGCTATCATTAATAAATTAGAGTTTTATTAATGAAAACTATCAACAACACACAAAACGGAAAATATTGACATAAACAGAGAATGGAAAGGGTCGTGGGAAATCTAGCTAATCCAAGGATCAAGAGAGATTTAAAAAGGTAAAATAAATAAAAGTTAAAGGGATGGGACGGTTCGCTAAACCATTTAAAGCACAGGATAGGGTTGACAAAAGTGTTAAATACTCAAAGGTAACGTTCAGCTTACGTAAATACACTTGTTGTGCAGAGGAAGGCGACGTGAAGGAATCTTTGGTCCACTGGCGAATTCCAGCCGAAGGGGGGGAGGAAATCAAATGATCCTGACGTGGCGTCTTGGGAGTGAGTACCGTTTCTTGACGAACGGGCTTGAAGAACAATGGCTGTTCTACGTTGTTCTCTTCTAAACAAAAGGGGGGGGAGAACTGTCTCTTGTCTACGGGCTTGAGAACAATGGCTGTTCTAATGTTTTTCTCTTTCTGAACAAGAAGGGGGAAGTGTGAGAACCGTTTCTTGGCGAACGGGCTTGAAGAACAATGGCTGTTCTACGTTGTTCTCTTCTAAACAACAGGGAGGGGGGGGGGTGAGAACCGTTTCTTGTCAACGGGCTCAAAAGAACAATGACGTTCTAACGTTGTTCTCTTTCTGAACAACAGGGGAAGCCTTGTGGACTTGGCGTCATGAAGGCTCGAACCTTGGCACTCAAGGGATATTGTCCTCTTCTGGACAAGTGACGGGGGATCTCGAGGTCGAGGGCCCTTAGCGCACAAGGTGAGAGTGGATCGTAGAGATGTCTCGCGAAGAAAATCTGGATCTCGAATCTGATCTTAGTGGTAAAGTTTCCATATAAATAGTCGGGACATCCCCTTAGCGTAGGGGACAATAGAGTGGGGGCTTCAAGGGAATGCACAGCCGCGCCTGAGAACAATACCTTATCTGCCCATAAGCCTAACTCAATCTAGCGAGGTCGGCGCATGGGGCGAACATTGACTCAGGTGGCGGCTATAATGCACCCGGCTTCAAAGCGAAGATGCACGTGGGTAGCCTCGTGTTTTTAAACAACATGTGATAACAGTTGAAATTAAGCGGCCTCAAACCATTCTATCACAATCAGTTTGACTATTTATTAGTTAAAGAATTAATTAGAAAAGCAATTGACGAAATTAATCAACTATTCTCTCAACAAATGAATTAGTCAAAATAACATCTATAAAGAAATTAACTCCAACCAAGCATTTGAATTAGTCAATGAAGTAAACGATTGATCGAACAAGCAATCAATGAAAAAATAAAATTAATCAATTCATTTTATATTTATTAAGTATTGAAATTATTATTGACTCAACAGTTATTTATATTAGGAATCGATCATTTATTAAAAAAATAAGTAATTCAAATCTGAATTGATTATTTACCTGCTTCGTCTTAATTGATAAATCAATAATTTAAAATATAAATTTATCCGCCAATCACTTAAAAACTGAATGTATAAATAAGTACTTAAAACACCATTTGTTTAATCAATCACTTAAGAAATCAATTGACTAAGCAAAAGCCTAAAGTATAAATTTAGGAATTAATAATTAAATGAATCAATTAAAATTAAGCAGAAATTCAATAAATGATTCAGTGGAGAAGCAATGGTTGTTCGCTCACCTCGGATATCTGGTGGGAATCGGAAAATCGGTGTAGGCGGGAGTGGGGAGGCTGGATTTCGGAGCAGGGGCGACTTGACACCGCCGGGTTCCTTGCTGTAAAGGTTGTCTTTGGGGGTGAGAATGACCATCTCCCTCAGCTTGCTCCGGAGCGCGTCGATCCACTCAATCATCTGCTCCCTGTGTCCCGCCACGCGTAACAGCAACACCCAGAACAGACGTGTATCCGTTCGTTATTGACGCAGGGCGAGAGGATGGTTGTTCATATACACACATGTATACAAACATAGAGACAGAGAGAGAGGGAGAGAGAGGAGGAGAGGAAAAGAGAGATCGAAATAAATAAAAATATATATATATTATGTTAGCCAGAAAGTCTTGACTCACTTAAGAAGCGTAAAGAAAACAACAATTTATGGAGCAACAGCAACATTTATTCTTCAAAATAAAGTCAATCACTCTCGACGATCTTCTTCCAGCGATCAGATACCAGTTGGCTTTCAATAAAAAAGCTGCAAACAATCTTACGCTTCCTAATTGAGTCAGGACTTTCTGGCTATCCATATAATATATATATATATATATATATATATATATATATATATATATATAGAGAGAGAGAGAGAGAGAGAGAGAGAGAGAGAGAGAGAGAGAGAGAGAGAGAGAGAAAGAGAGAGATGTATATATAGATGGAAAGAGAGGTTGTAGAGAAATGTAGAAAAACAGCTTGTGAGATATGTAGGTAGATGTAATGACAAAAATTCAGACAGGTATAGAGAAAGATATATGAAGAGGTATTTAGAGAGAGAACAAGATGTTCAGAGATATGCAGAGAGAAGCATGTTGGAAGGGAGGTAGGTAGAATGATGTAGATAGATATGCAAGTAGAGATAGAAAGAATTAAGTAGAGCAAGAGAGATGTGGAGTCATGTAGTGAGACATGTAAAGAGAGAGAGACAGACAGACATACAAACAGAGAAAGAGAGATGTAGAAAATTACAGAATCACAGACATGCAACCTTACAAAGACCCTTGGAGCCACTCTAAGGCTAGTTTTGCGGAAAAGAAGAGGGATAGGGGTGGTAAATAAAGAAAAGAGGTACGATTCGTTATGTTTACGATTATAACGTAGAATGCTGATCCATTTGTATAAATTATTAATAGATACCATACACTCGCAGGTCGATGCTTTGGTATCGGTGTGTCTGCTCCTTCCTAGAGATTGTTTATCCAGTCCATTAAAAAAAATTCTAACAGAGGTACTTTCAACTACACTTTTATTGTAGAGTGGGGAGGATTCCATTTTGAGGGAATCTTATAGGTAAAGAAATAATCGTTTTTACTTAAGCTTAAATCTGTTATTTCTGTTATTAAACAAAAGGGGGACCACATTTGAGAAGCATTCTCAATCTGAGGCAGAACAATTGACTATAATAATGGGAGGATAGTTGCTCTATTTTTATATTGAAAATTTCGGATAAGGAAGTCAAGCGTTCGATTCGCTTGTTTTGCTACTTGACCACAATGCTTTGATAATTTGAATTCGCTCGAGACTAGAATCCAAATCCCGCGCTTATCTGTCAGACAGTCTAATAAATGACTGCAAAGACTATATTTCTACTGACTATTGTTCGAGCTAATGTGATTTACCTTACACTTGATCATATTATACAGTAGCTGCTATGTGTCTGACCAATTAAATATTGTATTTAAATCATTTTGAATGAATGTCTTCCTTGTCGATTCTAGCGTTTGATTTGTGCTCTCGTCCGTAAAACTACATTCCAGATCGTTTATGAAATTCTGAAGAGTATAGGGCCCAACACTGAACCCTCTGGAACGCCGCTAGCCATTCACACCCAATGAGACGATTTACCATTAACAATAGCTCTCTGTTTACGCTTTACAAGCCAGTTTCTAATTCATTCTAAGAGTTTGATTCTTTGTTTTATGTTTTAAGTTTTTATAAAAGTCCTGTGTGTGGCACCAAGTCGAAAGGTCTTTTAAAGACCAGGTAAATTACGTTGACAGCTTTAAAGTAATCATAAACAGAGTCACGTCCTAAAAGAACTCTTAGCAGATTCGTTAAATAAGAACGACCTCTTCGAAAGCCGTGTTGGTTGCTGCTTAATAAGAGATGATTTTCCAAGTGCTTGACTAATTTATCCGTTATGATTGCTACTAACAGTTTATCAATAACCGACGTCATACTAATGGTTGGATGGCTCTGCCTTTGGCCCGTTTTTAAAGGTAGGTGTGATATTTGCATATTTAAAATCTTTTGGCACCACACCTTAATTGAGGGATTTTAAAAATAACTGATAGTGGACCAGCATTTTCGTTCTTTAATTCATTAAGGTGCCGAGAGTATATTCTGCCGGTTCCAGGCGATTTAAAGCACTTCATTTTGTCAATGCAAGCAACACCTTTGAGTGCGTTATCGTAATATCGTCTAGCATATATGTGCCATAGAGCACTATAGCATCGTCGGCAGCGGAAATATTTGACAAGTTTTCAATGGTGAAGGTTTCTGATATTTTTTTTAGGATTTGCGCGATACTTTTAGAATCACTGCACGCTCCAATTTTAATTGGGCCTATGGCGTGACGAATTTGCTTTCTTTTGCTCAAGTACGAAACTAATGGCTTTGGATTGGTTTTACAGGACTACGCATGATGCATCCCATGAAAGCTTTTTGTGACTTTAACTCGCTTTTGACACACGTCTATAGTTAATATAATTTGCTCTATTTTATTCGTTGATAACCCGCTTGAATTTCTGTCTTTATCGACTCGTTCATCCACTAAGTTATTATTTCGATTGTGAAAGTTTTAAACCTTTGAGACATACTTATTTTCATACTGGCAAAAAATACGCATGAATTCGTTATACATCGCGGCTGCCTCTGTAAGAAATAATGTTCCTAGTTATTCATCTCCTAATTTGAACGATATTCAGCAACCTACATTTCCTAAAATTCAGAATATTATTTTTTTTTAATTTTCATCTCAATAGATGGTACTAATTTAAAGCAAATATATAGACATTTAGATAGATAGAAAGAGATTTAGAGAGAAATATAAGGAGAGATGTAGAGAGAGAAAGATGTAGCAAGAGAGATATAGAGAGGGATGTGGATATATATATATATATATATATAAAAAGAGATGTAGCGAGAGAGATATAGAGAGGGATGTTGAGAGATATGTAGAGAGAGATGTAGAGAGAGAGATGTAGAGAGAGAGATGTAGAGAGATGTAGAAAGAAATGTAAAGAGAGAGATGAAGAGAGCTGTGGAAGGAAATGCAAAACGGGAGATGTAGAGATGAATATCCCCTGTTCTTCTTCCAGAGAATAAAGAGGCTCTATAAATTGTCAATTAAATATGATACCCATAACAACATTAAATTAATTGTGAAGATTTATTTGAAAAATAAATTTACATTAATATATGATTATAAATAATTAAAATATACGTGTAATTTTCTTTCTCACTTTTTCTCTTCTTGTCTTTTGTATGCTCATTGTGTCCAGAGCGTCTACCTACCTTCCAATCTTCGCATACCATCAGCCAGGTGTCAATTCCGATCACCCTTTGAATGGAGCCTCCAGTACGTCTTTGTTAGGCTTGGTATATTTATGTTGTAGCAAACACAAATAAACATAAATTATTCCCAATTTAAAATCATTTTTATAATGATATGAAATTTTCCTGCACATTTATACATTATGCATTACCTTTTATTTTGGGTTCTTTACTTACTAAACAGTAGACACCCTATACTTACCAAACCTACTGTGAGAAAGATGAAGCTGCTCCAGCCCCCTTCACATCCACCCGAAGCAAATTAGGATAAAGCTACATTTTTCTCGAGAAATTATTCATAAAATATTAATACAAAAGAATGTGTATTTTAAAATGCATAGAAAAAGAATGTAGCTCAAAATATCTTTTACCTAGGCAGGCTTATATGGTTAGCCGATCATTTATTTAATTTTGTGATCAACGCATTTATATTCATTCTCATGCCTACGATTAATCACAGTTTGCCACTCTTACCTCCATGCATTAGCGCTCAACCATAATTACCACTCACCCTACCGCAAACACTGCTCTTAAGTGATTTATTACAAGCTGTAGTAAATCTTGAATTTTATCCCCCACTCCCCCCAAATCGCACGGTAAACATAAGTGATCGTTTTTAATGTTTATATCTGATTTTTCATCTCTATTAGCTTGTATAGTCTTCATACTGTGTTGATAAATACAGCACTTACATAAAAAGTCACAAATCCATCCGCACAAATGAATACCTAAATTTGAATGGTTTAATTACTAGTTGAATTATTCAGTCGTTGGGAAATAAAATTACAAGGTTATCGCACGATAACGGGGAAGCCTTCTTAGAGAAGGTCAAGAACCGTAATTATGAGACCGTACCTGGTATTTGCTCCCAATTTGATAACTTGGCCTTGAAGAGTGATGGCAAAGACATGTTCATTGTCTCCGTGAACTCTTATTGAAGGAGATACGTGAAGACAATGCTGTAGGGAGATCCTCTGTACGGGATTATGACTGAAGGCAGAACGGCGGTTTTCGTAGAACTCCAGAAATGGCTCGGTTGTATCGTGGACGCAAAAGGATACCCAAGCTTTCTCGAGCTTAGGCGGCTAGTGGCAGAGAAACTATGATAAGGCGGTGGTTAATGAAGAGGTAGTTATTTATGCTTCTGGCCGGGAGGAACCCAAAGTTTGGAGGACAGAATAGAGAACATTTATAATATAAGATTCAGTTCATTTGCAAGATGCCAACAGAGAAACTTGGAAATTAATCAACATGCAGAGAGAATTTTAAAAATATGATCGTGCTTGAAATGAAAGTCGATTTAGTGTGTGTGTGTGTGTGTGAGAGAGAGAGAGGGATAGAGAGCGAGAGCGAGAGCGAAAGAGATAAAAAATCCAATACAAACAGAAACAGACGAAACCTGAATTAGTCACTATCTCTTCTTTTATTTTCAAACAACAAAAAATTCCAACCTCGTACCTTCATCCATGATTTACAATTCGGAACATCTAAATCTTCCTAACTCTAAATTTCCTTCATCTTTTAATTTTTACATTCGTTTAATTGAAATAACTATCAAATGGAGATTAATTAAAAAAGAACATTTTGCTCAACCAAATTCTACATTACTATTTATTGATAACCAAACACAAGCAGTCTAATTTCCTAAGCTAAGTTAGATCTTGATCTAACTATGAAAACAGGAAAAAAATGAGAAGTGAATATTTATCTTATCAAACATTAGAGGAGTTCTGAGAAAAGGGAGAGGGGGAGGGGGTAGCAATATACCTTGCGGTACGCTATGTTTTAGTGGATTATCCACTTAGAATTTCGACTAAAGACAAACCTTGGTTATTGCCTCGAACCATTTCTCCATAAGGGAGGGTCTAGTTACTTAGAAAATAACTTTTATGTTCGTATTTCCTTTTTCCAGAGAGTTTATAAGTACGAACTGTCGACCATCGAATAACTAAAGTGATATGACGTTTGGTAAAGCCAACTTTAGCCATTTTTATACTATGCTCGTTCTTTTGTCTAATTTCTTGTTTTTGTTTTGTCTGTTCTTATAATTTCATGGATGAATTCGACTGTTTGTTCCTTTGTTTTTTTAAACAATTAATTAGTTTAAGTATATCGTCCTTCTATACATAGCTATTCGAAGGGTCTTCAGCCCTGAGGAAGTACCAAAGTGGTCTTTTATTTTGGCCACTTATCTCACCTAACAACATCCTACGAGTATTTATGCCGAATCTCATTAAAAATATCTCCCGGAGAAGATTCTCCCCTTCGTTTTCATTTTGTTAAATATAATCGTTTGCAGTGGAGACCCAAAACTTGACCCTCATATATTTAGGCCTCCAGGAATTCTTTTTCTTACACCTAAACCTGACAATAACTTTTCTTGCGCCTCGAATTTGTAACGATATCTAGCGAGGCAACCTCTAGTGTAATAAATAACTCCTAGATTGCGAGTGTCTAGCATAGGGTTGAGAAACCTGCTGCCTTTAGACCGCATGTGCCTTTGTTGGCCAATAAGTGCAGTCTTCTGAATGAATCCAAATTTTGAAGATCAAATCATTTTATTGACAGTTTGGAAATATTAATCGCAACAAATGTAATAAAAGGTTATTTTTAACTTTAGAATTTATCATTATTCTTCTTTTTAAGCTGATTCATAATCATATTATTTAGTTAGATACAAAATAATGTGCACCTTACAGTATATCTAATTAAAATTTTACGACTGCAGCCTACAGAGGATAGGCCTCAGGGGTAAGTTGAAATGCGGCCTTTAACACAGGAAAAGTTCCCCATCTCTGCTCTAGCGTGAAAAACCCTAATGCAAACAAACTTGTGGTAATAAGCCTCTAGGTTAGTTACTTGCACCTCCTGTCTATTTTCAATCGTAAGGGAGGTTCACCAGCTCAGTAATGAAATTTACATAAATATCAGAATGGCGATCACTGGCAAGCCCCTAGTAACCATAAGCTGGTACTCGATAAGGAGGGGGGTGAAAAAAGAGCAACATTCTATTTTTCCACTAACAAGTGATCCGTAACTCTTCATAACACAAAGGAGATCCACTCGTTACAGATCAGAAGAGTATGAAGAGGAAAACACCTTAACAGATTCCGAGAAAAAGTGATGTGTTGTCTGGGCGAAGGAAGGAGAGATGGAAGAGACAGTGGTGTTGTGATTTTTTTATAGTTGTCATAACGTACGTGGCCATAGCTGTCTACACCCATGCCTCAGACTAGATCCACTGCGTAAGCGGCGGCAGCTCCCTTCGAACGCCGATTTTTGTTCGTGTTCCGTTATAATTTTGGATCGAACCTAGTACACAGCCTAAGTATTCCAAGGCTTTATCCACAAGGTTAGTGAGAGCTCTAGACTCTAGCGTAATAACTCTAACCTAAAAATTATAGCTTAAGAGCTACTGGTGTAATTACATAGAGTGTAACAACATCTGGCATAATAATCAATCGGATATAATACCTTTGCTGATTAGTGCTAGCATAAAAAACATTAGTGTAACAACCTGTAGGCGTTTCTGGGTATGGCGTAACAACCTAGCATATCAGCTTCTATGGCAAAATCATTTAGTCTAATATACTTTGGCATAAGAACTTCTTGGGTAGCACTTTCTATGGTAATGATCACTAGAGTAACCACCGCTAGCGCAACAACTTATAGCGTCATGAACTGGAGCAAAATACTCTAGTCTAACATGCTGTAATGTAATAATCTCTAGTGTAACAACCCCTAAGGATGGAATCCTTTAATGTAATAACCTCTAGTGCAACAGGCTTTGACGTCCCAATCTATAACTTAAGATACTCGGCTATAAAGATCTATAGTGGAACGACCTCTAGCTCAACAACCCATAGTTACGCAATGGTTTTAAACTAGAGATCGTTGCACCAGAGGTTCGTGACAGCTATTAAACAATTCCTGGCAGAACAACTCCTAGCGTAAGTAACTCTATGTAGTGTAAAAACGGCCTGCGTGAAAACCTCTAGCAAAACCATATCAAGCATACCAGCCTTTTTTAGCAGGAATTCTTAACCTGATGTACACGGACCGCTTGGGAGTTGATGTATGGGCTTCACGGGGTCCATAAAGGTCAAATGAAGAAGTAAAAAAACAACAACCTTCTCATTGAAAAGAACTATTGGCCACAATTTCAGTTCTTTTGTTTAAGTTATACATGTTGGATGTTTTATTTTATTTTAATGTAGTAACCATTAATTTGTGTATGTTAAATAGAAAAAAACAATTATTTTCAAATAAAATGTTCTGTTTATGTGCTTATATGAATTTTTATTTGCAGACGGTCCATACCTTTCGCCAGATTCTCAAGAAGGCGCGTGCGTGAAAAAAAGTTTAAGAACAACTGTTCTGGAGTAAAACTTCTTCTAGTGTAAGAGTTGATATCGTAACAATTTGTAGTAAATCAATCTCAAATAATACAACCTTTACTGTAACAATCACTGGTATAACATCACCGAGCGTAATAAATGATCTTTTATCTTTTTGCTTCTCTGTTTTTCGCTCTATTTACCAGAAGACATTCCAGATGAGATGCAGTCAATAAAGGTAAAACTATTGTTAATTTACTTTATTTGTGCCATTTTATCTAACTAAATCTTCTATCAGATCAAAGTGAAGGAATGAATGTTAATAAAATATGGAGTGCTGCCGCCATAGATTTCCCAACCATCCAACAATTGCAAACGGACATTAGCTGAAATCTGAAAATGTTTATTTTTAAAAAAATTAAAGAGAAAACTATCGATGGCATCTGTTACAAACTATTTGTAAGGAAATGTATGTATATAAAGTGGTGAATATGAAGGAATTGAAAATCTGTGGAAGATATATAGCGGAAGATGAACCTAAGGGCGTTGGGGCACGAATTAACCAGATGTGAGCTACATCATGATTGGCCATCTCTACCTAACACCTCCTTGCGAGCTAAAAATATAAAAAAATGTGTTGAAAACCTACTACAGAACGCATAATCACATGCGCTCAACTTAGCAGTAATACTACATTCCTGAGTGTGCTCAGTATGCGTAGTATGGAGTAAATCTTCTTGCATTCATATTCTCAAATTTAATATTTCCTCATTAAAAGTGATTGAATTATGGAACGATGGAGCCATCCTGTTTGAGACTAGCAATGCATCCTACTCGGCAAGTAAAGGCTATCGTAAACGTGGATCGTCTCACACGTATATTTAGACACCTTCTTTTTCTTTGTTTTCAAATGTGTTGAGTTTATGTTTTAGTACCAGATAATTAATCTTATATGTCATAGAAAAAAAGGCTATTTTAACGCACCTGTTCACTTTGACTTTAAAGTGGTCTGCCTTTTTAAACCACCTGTTAACGGACGATAAAAAAAGACTTACTTGTTTTTACGCCGTCATCAAAAATAAAGTGGAATTGATACTTTGTGCGTGAGTATGGAAATGTATGTATATGTACTGTACGTATATATGAGAGGAACATCAGGCAACCATCGTTGGCGAATAAAGACTTTTTAACCCGCGTTTATTATTCTATTTAATAATATGACATTATACATTTATTTATTTAAAGTAAGAGATAGCAGGAAATACAATTTTAAGTTTCTTTGTGGATTTTTATTAAAGATACAAATTGAGGTACAAAGATTTAGCTTAGGTTACACAGAAGATTTCACCGTGTCTAGGAGGATAATTTTGATAGCTACGTTTCCCTTTTTTTGCCATTGCAATTTCTGAAGCTAAATAAAGACGATGTTCCATACCTCTCTAATTGGATTTTTTGTCAATAACACAAAGACTAGTGGGATTTTGCCCAGGATGGCCATTATGCTGGTGGAATTCCGAAATGATAGGATGCAGTGAATGGACATACGTAGAGTCAGGGGTGCTTGCTTTTGCTGGTGGTGTATGGCCGTAAGAGGCACGTAGAACATAGGTGATTACCTTGAAGAAGGGATGAGGTAGCTCGTCCAAGGTATGTAGAGTATGTAGGGAGATGCGTTACGAGAAAAATGTAAAAGAGAGACGGAGGCAGAAAGAATATATGTGCGCATACATATACCTTTTGAAAGACAATTTATAGGAGAAGAAGCAAATTACGTGTGTAACATGTTTACCTTGGAAGTATGACGTGCATAATATATATATATATATATATATATATATATATATATATATATATATATATAAAATGAGTCACATACAGATAGATAAACAGATAGAGACCTTGTCACCTGTACGTGGTCTCTCGCTCTGCCTAAACAAAAGACGACCTATGCGTACATATGAATGGAAATACCCCAAGGAAGAAAATGTGTACGTATATCTTTGATGTGAAGTTCGTCATATGAGAGTGTGGGGGGGCATCGTGTGTTCTCATTTGCCTATGCATACAGAAGGAGGAGATGACTAGGTAGGTGGAGTTGAGTGGGAAAAGGTAGGGAAGACTACAGAAGGAGAGTGTGAACGAGGGAAGGGTTTACTTCAGGCGCCACCTACCTTTGAGAAGGGGGTCATAACGGAGAGGCGCCTCTCGTGCAGTGGCATCCGCTTCAACCAGCCGCTGTTACATATCTCTCGAGTCACATTCTGAGGAGATTCTGGGGAGCACAAAAGCAGGATCAGACACCAGAACATAGCACCCTCGAACCTGGGCTTGGACAAGAGGGGGGAAGGTCACCTTTTTCGGTACTGTTTTATGAGGTTTGACGTCGTTCTCATCGCAAACGATTCCGGGATTGTTTTTGTTGAACTATTAATTCTATTTTTTCCTTATATCTCTCTTCTTTTGCTCTTTACCTTTCTCTATAGTTCCCCTCTTATTCCCGAGCGCTTTAAACTATTCACGTTAATATATCTTCCGAACATTTTCCTTCTATCCTCATCTCCACTTTCGTTAGGAACTTCTCCCACCTTTCTGAAGATGCCCTCATTTGCTTTCCTTCTTAATTTTTAAGTAAACACTAAAATATAAACCTCTTTTCTTCAATACATCCATTCTGGCTAAGATTGTATTTTCCAATTTTACTTGCTCCCCTTTTATTACTATATTTTGTCTTTTTTTCTTCTATATTCCATCCTTCATCTAAATGTTCCCTCCCTTAATATTTTTCGACTCTTGTCTAAAATCTTTTAGTTTTCTCACTAGGTCAGTTGTTGCTGACCTTCGATCATTTTGTCTCATTGTTATTGACCATAGTAAGTTATTATAGTTTCTTTCTATATTTTTGTTGCAACTTTCTGTCCAGAATTTTATTATAACCTGATCACTTAGTTCATTCAACCTATTTACTAGTGTGATTCGAAAATTATTTGCTCTAGTTTGAATTTCAAGTTTCAGTAGGTTTGTTCTCTTTGTCGTAAGTTGTTGGTGAATACAGAACATTAATAATTTACTGTAATTTAAGTAATGTACTTATGTAATGTAAGAAGATACAGTGTTCTAATAATTATATAAAAAGAAAAATTACAAATCCATCGTAGGGCTTGCTGCATTTATTTTTTTACCATCAAAAATCTATGGGATTATTTTTAGTAAAAATACGGAGGAATAAAAAACAAATCTCACTTTTTCTTTTATATCAAGATAAAAGTATTAAATCTTGAATAAAGTTAAATTTCAGATTGAAAACACAAGCCACTTTTTCCCCAACCTAAAATAGATATAAAAGTTTCAGTCTCAAGATGCACTAACAGAAAATCAACAAAAAGGGCGATGAAGTTGAGAAATTTGACGATAATATAAGAAACGCAAAACCCAAAAAAACTCATTAAACCCGATCTTTGGCATTTATAACTTTCATCGTCAAAAGAAGCATATCAAAATAGCAACTATCCTCAGATATCGGCCAAATTTCGGACTTACGAGTTGATGCATTTTACATCAGGTGAGCACTAATAAAAGAAGATCTTCATAGGCGTGCCTTTCCTCACCAAATAAAAAAAAATACTTTCCCAGAGAAAAAGGCAAAATACATAAGTTCGAGCACAAAAAGGATTGGAAAATGGGATAAAATAAAATAAAAATGTAGGAATAGAGGAAAATATAACCAAACTCCTCTGTAATTACCTAGAAGAGTGCGAGGCAATATTAAAAATCAATGATTACGAAAGGCAGCCCTTTACCATGAGAGCTGGTGTACCCTAGGGGGCTGTTTGAGCTTAACTATGTACACAATATACACAGGTGACCGCCCTCCCCCTACTCACGATTATGCTCACTATGTTCAACTGGCAGATGATATCACACAGGTGATCTCCAGTAATTACCGTAACCCAATCGACATAGCAAACAGGACTGCCGGTGAAATTAGTAACCTTAACACCTATGAAAAGAAACAAAATTCGAACAAATGAAGAAAAGTTCGAAGTCTTACCCATTGGGCGAAGAACAAGAACTGTTGAACAAAAAGTCACGTGCTCTCACTTATTCAATTTATGACCTTACGCCCTTCAAAACATTTTTAATAATTCCCGGACTAACCTTGGGACGACATTGGCAATTCTATCATTCGAAAAGGAATAGTTATGATGTTATTGCCCAAACAAAATAATTCCCGTGCTAACCATGGGCGGACTTTGGAAATTATATCATTTGAAATGGAATGTAAAAGAACATAAGGGTTTCAAATTTCGTTAGAATGGACCGAATATTTATGATGTTATTGCCCCCCAAAAATATTAGAATACCAGATTTCGAACTCCAGTACAGACACTACCGAAGAGGATTTTACGGCAGCCAACTGCATGCGCAGGAAGAGTTGAACCAATATATAGATAAATAAACAACGTAAAACATAATTTCAAAAACGGAAATCAGTAAAAAGAATATACATATATAACTGTATGTATATCTCGATATATATGCACACATGAATTAATCTAAAAGAGAGAAAAAAATACGTAGTGGCTAAAATAGATAAAAACAATAAGAAAATTAATCTAAAATTTACAAAATCAAATAAATAAATAAAAAGCTCCGAAGTGGGCAAGAAAAGAAAAATGATTCGTAGTGGAAAAAAACAACAAAATAAAACGTAATAATATTGACAAAGAATAAAGCCTCACGTGGAAAAATTGCCAGACGTACTGGCACACATTCTTTTACTAAAATAACACTTTTTCTACCTATACCCTTCCCTACTATGATACACCCAATTGTGTTCCTATCTTTAAATCGCAGTACGCAAGATGACAACGAGAGAAAGGTCGGAAAATATTTGTATTACAACTTCTAATCAAACGTAGAGTCTAGTAACGTGCGAATTTGCTTATCAGCCAAAGGCGTCTGTATATAAAAACAATTAACGAAATATCAAAAGTTGACATATATTGTCAAATACTAATCGATAATTCCCTGGCCTCTGGTAGGTGTTTTATTGGCAACACCTTTGATTTTCTGCACACAAGAACAAAACGCATCTTTACAAGTAAAAAAAAAATGTCGTAGAGAAACAAGGGCTGTAGAGATGCAATTACAGTACTGATATGGGCTTTCAGAAGTCAGACGTAGAGAAATCAACATTTGTGCGATTATTAAGTTAGAATGCATCTAACCCCTAAATCTTCGTAATCAAAGTAAAAATGTAAAAATAGCATAACTTTTCATATGTATAAAAGAGAAACTTGGGAGAATGAAGACAAAAAAACACAACCTGCTAATTACTCAGATAAACATGAGAGGTTACATGCTAAAAATAACCGGCAGTAACCATAAAGGAAACAGATATAAGAACACAAACAATGTTGAAAGATATAATAATACAATTAGAATTTATAAGGTGGAAATGGAAAGGTCATATTGCTTAAAAAGGCGACAGAAGATTGACAAACGAGATCGTAAACTTGATACTTTTATACATAAAGAGACCCCAAAACAATGTACTACATATTAATATTATTATTTTTTGCTACCGTGGCGCCAACAATATAAGTGTTGGTGAAAAAATTAAGGTTCTGCTCTCAGGATCATTATTTAGTCAATATTTAAAACAATTCAGACTAGTCGAGAGATAAAGTAGGCAAGGATCGAATAAACGAAGTAAGTTCTAGGAAATTATGTTGAAGAATTATACTACAGGAACTATTATGTGCCCGGCATCCTTCTCTCTTGGACAAGACTCTCTCCCCGATTGGATAATGAAATGCACATAAAAATAGGAATGACAATCGCTGGTGAGCCCGAAGTCACTAGAGGCCGGTCCTTGTTGTCGTGAAGGGTGACGGGACAGGATCATGTATATTTGTATACCAAGCAGCAATTGTGCAACCCTTCTCAACACCTGCATCAAAACCCTAACTATGGGGTACAAATTCTTTAAACACTGTAATTTGTGATTTAATATAATTAGATATGATAGGATCTAGGCTAAGCAATCCAGGGCTAATATTCAAATTTGTGAAAGTATTAATAGAGATACAAATTTTAATATTAACCCTGGATTGTTTAGCCTAGATCTTATCATATCTAATTATATTAAATCACAAATTACAGTGTTTAAAGAACTTGTACCCCCTAGTTAGGGTTTCGATGCAAGTAACCGTATTAACCCACCACTCCTTACTATTTAAGACATTCTCTGTCCTGGCCTATGTTATTCCATGAAGACGTCTTTTAGAATAAAGACGAAAGCGCTCTAAATCGTTTTTCCATCTTTCTTGTGGGTGTTATTTATCATAACACCCACAGGAAGTTAACCCACAGGAAAGTGGAAAGATGAATCCAAACACTTTAGGACGATATTTGCAAGTTCATTTTCAAGGAATAGCATGAAAATGGAGGAAACAGCCTTATATGGGATACAAAGAACGAAGGGAATGCCCATCACATAGTACAAACCAATGGAAAAACACAAAAAAAAGACAAAAATACCAGGAAAAAGAACATTAGGCAACTAATAACAGCCATATGAATCCCTAAAACGATATACACACAATAGCGCCATGAATATGAATGGAATATGGTGGTTGAAAAAAAACAAAAACAAACATTTTAAAGGATTAACTCTTAGGGCTAAGAGTTAATCCATAGTCACAACAGAGTCACGTGGTGGGTGAGGCAATGCGAATGACATTATACTAATCAAGAGTGACAACAGGCTGCATTATGAAGTTATTTCATTTAGAACAAGTTTTCGTTAAAAAAGAGTCGAGTTTAAATAAGCCAGGGAAATGTTTATATTGCGTAAGATGCCAATTAAGGAACACTCGACAATATTTCTTTTTGTGAATTCAGCGGAATGATAAAGGAATTTTGGCAGAATTCCAATCAATGGGGTCGTTATTTTCAGATAAATGTAAAAATAAAGCACTGTTTATTTCACTTCTAATATTATACGTATGTTAATAAATTCTAGTAGATAAAGATTTACCAGTTTGCTCGAAGTAAGGTAAATTACAAAACTCACTTTATGAGTTTTTTCATTATATATATATATATATTTTTTTTTCATCGTAACAAGTTTTGTTAAAAGCGACTGCTAATTTTGCGTTTGTGATTCTTTATTCACATCTTTCAATTCGTCTTATATTTGCTTTTATGTCTGGATTGAGTCCATGTATAAGTTCTCCAAAGTTCATAATAGCACGAAATTATAGCGAGGGAATAGAAGATTCCTTAAGTAAAAACACATTATTTATCTGACGCGTTTCGTTACAACTCGTAACATCTTCAGAGATACAAGAAAATACAAGAGAAAATTATAAGAATTGTTTTATATATCATAGATAGACGGTAAACGTACAGACGAACATAGAAGTCACTCAGGGAGGGTGCACTGGCAAACTCCTTGACAGGCTGGGACACGTCAAGAGCGCAGGTAGAAGATTAAATTTGCGGTCGTATCCAGATAGATAAATGACCTGGATACCCGAGATTGGCTCTCCCGTGCGTTTCTATTTCGATTCTTGTTGCTAGGTAGTGTTCCATTTGAATTGAATTGAATATTAATTTTTGGTTGTTTTCCTTGTATGTGAATAGCTTCTAGAAATAGTGATTGTCGCCGATCAGGTGCGGAGTCGATAACTTTAGTGTTCTTTTCTAACATTTTTCTGCTGAGAATTATTGCATCGCTTTGTCTGGTATGGTTTTTGGGGGCGCCATTCGTAAGGTGGTAAGCCATTGTTCGTGATAATTTTGTTTCAGTCATACCAATATATGAGTGAGGGAGGAGCTTGCAGCCTCCTAGGTTTCATTTATACTCATATATTACATGGGTTCTTTGCTTAGGTTCAGGTTTCGCCCTCAGATTGTTTTTCATGATGAGGGTGGCGGTTCGTCTAGTTTGATAGTATATAGTAAGTGATATATTTTGTTCAGTATTCGTAGGTTGTATAGATCGGTTGATAATTTCCTTGATTATCCTTTCGTCTGTTCGGTACGCCGTGTTTATGGTATTTTTATAAAAGAGTTTTATGTTGTTTTCTAAGTTATTGTTTCCGTTGTTATTATCTTCTGTGAGGTAGAATTGGTCCATTTTCTTTTTGATAGCTGCCTGTATTTCATGGTTGCTGAATCCATTTTTGACGAATACTTATGTAGCTCTCTCTATCTCATTATGCGTATCTTTCCATGTATGGCAGTGAGTAAAGGTGCGGTTGATATAAGCGTTAATTACACTTTTCTTGTATCGTTGAGGACATTCACTCTCTGCATTCATGCAAAGGCCTGGATTGGTGGTTTTAACGTATACTTTAGTTGTGATTTTGTCATTGTTTAAAGTGGTTAAGGTGTCAAGAAATGGGGGTTGGTTGTCTTGGCTTCTTTCAATTGTATAATTGAGGGACGAGCATTCTTTAAATATATATATATATATATATATATATATATATATATATATATATATATATATGAAATGAATAACTCAGAAAGTAGCACGTGAGGTCCATCCTAGGTTACACTTACGCATAAATGATAGTCGTCTAGTCTATTTTTAAATATATTAACCGACATAAATTTCTTTAGTTGGCCGGGACTGCTGTTCCCTCTTTGAGAGATTTTATAGCTAAATTGTTTCGTGTTATGCCACTATTGAATCGCTTGTTAACTAATTTGTATACATTTTCACGGGTATTCGTGCCTATGATATATCTTTAAGAATAGCGAATAATCTTTGTTGAATGGTCTTCTTGCGTTGAACTTTTTCTAACATTTCCAAATCTTCGATCAGGTCGAACTATAGGAGTAAACATATGCCTTTAGATCTATAAGAAATATTCTGTGTGATGTATCCTTGCATTCGATTAAATCTTTAGTAGCTTCCACGCATTGCTTGGATACTTTGAAGAGTACTGAACTTACGACCAAAGGTCCTTTTCTATATCTAAGGATTACAAGAGTTGCCCATTCATAAGGTAATTAAATTTTAAGATTTATGCATCTTACGAGTAAGTGCACGACCTTACATTTACATTTGTTAAACTTCATTCCCCATTTATCCCACACACTCGAGAATTTTGTTTAGGTTTCGCTGCAGTCTGACAACATCTCATCTAACTACAACACTCTTTCGTTTCTTGATCTTGTTTATTAATTTAACAATTTTTGTAATTAACCCATTATTTTGACCCCTTTATATATATTATAAACAATAATACCCCAAGAACTGATACGAGTATTTCAACAAGCCTACTACATACCCTTACCCCAGTCAGAGTTTATCCCGTTTATAATTAAACCCTCTGAACAATGAGTAACTTATTGTTTTATCCATATAAGAATTTTTCCCACTCTTTCGTGTACAAGTTTAAGAGACTTTCATCCCATACTATAACAAACGATTTTTGAAAGTCCAGGTAAATTATGTCTACTGCTCTGTTATTATTGTAGATGGAAATCAATCGGTGAAAGAATTCTAGGAAATTTGTGAGACAAAAATGTCTGGTTCTAAAACTGTGCTCATTTTTTAGACTAAGTTATCAGCCTCAAGAGGGGGGGGGGGGTACCAACCTGCCTCTGATTATCGATTCTGAGAATTAAACAAATATAATCGACGTTAGCCTAATTGGACGAAAGTTGCTCGGATCGGATTTCACCCCATTTCTAACTTTCGACTTAAAATTAGCCTCCTTGAACTCTATTAGGACTATCCCGTCACACATAGAACGATTAAAGTTCATGATCAGTGGTTTTACCAGTTTGTTTTTTAGTTGCTTAAGATGCGTTATGTATACGCCGTCTACCCCGGGTGCTTTCGAATATTTCATTTTATTTGTATATGGAATAATCTTATTTTCGCTTGAAGCGAGTCCTTCACTTAATGTGGGTAGCTGCGATATGTCCTCAACAGTAAAAACATTTATGAAATGATTATTTAATATCAACAGTTTCTTCAAGATTATCTGATAGGCTTTTATCTTTAGTCCGTTTTGGTCCTATAGTCTCTCTTATAGGCTTTTTACTATTAACATAAGCAGAAAAACGCTTGGTTTCTTTTAGCGAATTGTCCGGTATACCTCTTCCATAGTCTTTCTTCGCTTTCCTAATGGCTATCTTTATTAGCCTTCTTTATATAATATAACTCCCTCCCTAGATTTAAATCCCTAACTTGGATTTTGGTATTATATCGCAGAGAAGGGAATTGCAAGAGTTATAATCTTAATTACCCTGGACATTAGGACTCAAACGACATTCCAATTAGTTTTTGAATATGTATTATGCACATGCTTGTTTTTTGATAGTCGGAAGAAAAAATACCTTTTAATATCTTTATTAATTTTATATTAATCTCTTTAAGTAGATTCAAAATTTGGATTCAGTTTTATTTTTCCCTCTAAAGATCTGCTAATGTAGTGATATTAGGTATGATTTCAAGGTTTAAGGTTGTTTCCTAAAGTTTGTGGTATTTTTTATTGAATACCAGGTTTTTTCCACAAATGCGCTCTTCTAACTAACATCGCCTTGATGATGGTCGTTAGGAGAGCAATTTAGTTCGCTTTTAAGTCATTCCGGTTGTTCACATCCTTTAAATCAATATGAAGTATATTGTAGCTGGATATTTCATGCCCAAAACTTGTTAAAGCACCGAAAAAGATTTTGCCTGCTATTCTTT
Source organism: Ceratothoa steindachneri (assembly GCA_963969495.1). Taxonomy (NCBI): domain Eukaryota; kingdom Metazoa; phylum Arthropoda; class Malacostraca; order Isopoda; family Cymothoidae; genus Ceratothoa; species Ceratothoa steindachneri. Next base: position 238,613,983 of record OZ018319.1, on the reverse strand, counting down.
ACAATTTTTATCCAAGGATCCCAATACTGGCCTTAGTTTAGGTTATATATTAAACCTCACTGAGATTTAGTAGGATATTTATATATTAAAGTATAATAAATAAGGTAAACCTGGGTGACAGTCCAGGAAGTTTTTGAGAAGAGGCTGCAAAATTATTACTAAGATTACGATAATAGAAAATTGTATGGAAAGTACATATCATGTGTAATCTGACTTCCGAAACTGAGATTAGGTCCTGTCGGTTTTACTAATGGTAACCAGGGGCCCGTCTTCCTACCATTTATTTGCTTTAATGTGCCGTATACTCAATAAAGGTTCGTTGTATTATTTATTTCTAGTGTTTTGTTAGTAGAAAAGAGTGGATTTAACCATATCTGGTATACATGTGTCGTGTGTATGTGTATGTACTCTATGGGCATGCATTCAAATTTGCTTGTACTTGTAAATTTTTGGTATTTTTCTCTAAATCCCAGCCTCTTTCTCTTACGTAAAGTTATACATTTGGCCTCCTTCACCTTTATCCAGCCAGACACGGTCAGCCACCGCAAAATCTACATCATTTTTTCTCAGTTATCTAACAGGGGTCAGGACTCCACTGTAATTGTGAGTAATTTACCATTAACTCAGTTTTTTTATCCCTCTTCCTTGCTTTTTATTGTCTCTGTACGCCAAACTTACACATGCCTAGGGGTGGATGTAGATGGTTCCAGGGTGTAAGTGTATCTAGCTAATTTATTGGTTAGAAGATACAACATGTGTGGACAAAGTTTATGTCTGAACAAATGTCGCTAAAAAGTTTCCCGAAGAACGATAAGCTAAAGTTTTATTTTTTTACATAAGTTCTATTTGACTGAAACCCGCCATTTTTTGCAACTAATGAAACACTTTAATGCTATTCTGCGAATTTTTAAAGAAGAAAACATTATAGGGGCCCAATCAGGGTGGTGAGTTTGATATGACAGCAATACCCATTAAAGGTCTTGCAGTTTTGACCTGCCAAAAGTCTTGACCAATGGGTTGTAGCAATTTTATCATAGATGTAAAAGAACAACCTCTGACCCTCTCCCCCCCAATTTATCGGAGACCACGTGCTATGGTATCGCGCCATGGACCACGTCATTTCATGTTCGAACATTCTCGAATTTTCGACCCTTGAGCACGTTGGGAAAATATTTCCCAATCCTGCGAACTCGTCCAAAGCCTCCCTCCCACCCCCCTCCGGTGACGAGATGTGAAAGAGCCGTTCTGTCTTGCCCCTTGCTGCAAAATGATAAATCAACTCCGTCTCTGGATTAAGATGTCTGGAGCTTGTGACTCCTTTCTCCAAACTCCCCATTCCCCTTCAGAATCAGGCATTCAAATACACGGATTTTTCTGTAGTTCGAAGAATCCAGCCAGCACCTCAAGGAGGTCATTATTGTCTAGTTCCGTGAGCGTTCGTCAGAGAGCAGACTTCTTCAGCTGTGATTCTACCCAAGTCAATTGGTAGCTTCTGTGAACGGCAAGCCTTTGAATTTACGTAACAGGCTCCCTTCGTTTAATCGAACCGAAGAAAATTTCCATCGAACCTTTGAGGAAAGGAAGATTCCTTTTTCAGTGGAATTACGAGAATTCCCACATTCCCCGTCAAACGTCATCTTTGAAGTTTTGCTCTCTTCATCGGAAGGTTGGTTCGGATCGTGCCCCACCTGCCTCATTCGGATCGTTCCCTACTCGCCTCATCGTAAGAAGGACCTTACTCGAAGTCATCGACCTGCAAGACTGAAGCCCCCAACATTATTAGTATTATCAAGTGTTCCCTTTTGATCTGAGCCTAGTTAAATTAATCAATTAATTCTATTTGAGAATCCCTCTTCATAATAATTATCAAGAGACTCTTTCAATTTAAATAATTCCCCATTGCCTATTATTATTCTTATTTTTATCTTTGTAAATAAAATTATATTTTGTTGTTTCATCTTTAACTAACCTTGAACGATACTCTCGGCCTATTCAAGTAAATCTCGCCAACCATTTATGCACTGTTTGATTATTAAGGATTTAGAACCTAACACCTCAAGTGTGACCTCCTTGTCGGTCGTTAATCCCTGCGAACAGTCCTTCAACGGTTTGCTTTGAAGTAGCTGATTAAGTCCCCCCCCCCCACATAATATAGGAGTAGTGTATGGTATAGAGTGGTTGTATCACGACAATGGAAGAGAACTCTAGCCTTGAACTTTTAACAGTTTATTATTTTTAATTCCATTATACAATTTCTGCAAAACACCTTTGTAATTTGTTTCATTAATTGTTCTTTGATCTTCAAGTAAGTCAATAACGCACATGCAGAGCCCCAAAGAGTTGCTATCACGGGGTAATTTCCGTAGCGATTGCTTTGAGTGCTGTCTATCTTCAGGATTATATTGATACACCCATGTTTCAACAAATGTAACTATTAATTGCAAAATATGAACAGGATTAGCATCTAGTTTGGTTTAAAACCCGACCCTGCTTAAGGGATTCCCACGTAACAATTTTAGTAACCATCGAACAGAAAGCTTGTTAAAAATCAAGGTAATCCTCCAAGATTATATGAACTAAATTTACTGATAGGTTTTGTTACCATGCTACGATTTTCAAAACTTTTCTCAAAAAATCGAGGTCTCCTTCATTGATGGAGGTTTAAGATTTGCTACATCGATTGATATTATCAAGATGCTTTCTTCAAATTAATAATTTCGAAATATCCACTCTTTTTTCTCGTTACACTATCAATAATTATAATATTTTGTTTTAACTAAGTTTAAGTAAAAAGGTTATGTTGGTTCTAACCTCCAATATATTAAAATCGATATTGGCTGATGATTTTTTTTAATGAAGTGAATGCTACAGTTTTTATTTAATACAGCTTGGATTATTTACAGGACGTTACTGGGTAAAAGAGATGTATGTAAGTAAAAGAACGACACATTTTACATCAAGTTTGACGAGCAGAAGACACTATCCGGAAACATTTGAATGCCACTCGTCTGTGGGCACATATGTCTGGTTATATGTGACCTCAGGTATGTGTAGGTATCTCTGAGGAAACAAAATTAGAAGGGATTTTACAACCGATCGGCAGTTATTTAAAATAACGAGGTACCCATTTCACGGGCATCTTCAACGTATGGCAGTCACCATGGTACCCATTTCACGGGTATCTTCAGCGTATGGCAAGCGCGACGGTACCCACTTCACGGATATCTTCAGCGTATGGCAGCCGCAACGATACCCATTTTACGGGTATCTTCAGTGTATGACAGCCGCGACGGTACCCATTTGACGGGTATCTTCAGCGCATGGCAGTCACGACGGTACCCATTTGACGGGTATCTTCAGCCTATGGCAGCCGCGAAGGTACCGAATTCACGGGTATCTTCAACGTATGGCAGCCGTGACGGTGCCCATTTCACGGGTATCTTCAGCATATGGCAGCCGCGATGGTACCCATTTCACGGGTATCTTCAGCGGTGACTTACCATCGATATAACCAGAAACTGTGTTTCCACTCAGGTAGTTCCTGGTTTGTGTTGGGGTGGTTTGTCTCAAATTTATTACCCGTAGCGGCAATATGTATGTACATTTGTGAGTGTACATATGTGCGAATAAACTCGTAAGAACAAATGTTTATAACTCATATTTAATAGAGGCTATTTTTTTATTACTTCCGCACATATAATATATACTTTCCATTGCATACACGCACAGACACACTGTTGTAACTTATATGAGGTAGATGTTGTTTTAATCATGTGACGGGCAAGCACTAGGGTCCCTTCTTTGCACCACCAAAAGCTATCGGTCAGTTGTGGTTGGCGTGCAAACTACCAAACATCTACCTCGTTCAGGTTTATGCTGTCTGATAAAAGAAGTCGGTACCGAAGGTTACACAGATAAGGAGAACAGAAATCTTATCGGAGATGACACCGAGAAAAGCCACGAGAAATATACACGTCGCCCCGGCAAGGACTCGAAACTCATACCGCTGGTTAACTAGACCAGTGTTCTACCACTGAGCTAACGGGACCAGTTCACAAAGCAACATCCTTTGTGTACGATAAACTATGGGTATAAATAATTTATGGGTAAAAGTTATGCGAATTTGGATGAAAAGAGTAGTTATCAGTAGATAAGTAATTTACTAGAAAAATACCGTTTAGAAATACCCGGTAGCGTAGGTTTCTTGTAAAGAAAACCGGCATTATTATAAAGTAACTAGGCAGGTTAATCTCATTTAGGTTAGTTAATTCTCTTGCGTATGTCCTCCAGGCATTATGCCTAAGAAATATATCACGTTTCTCTCTGTCTGCGAGCTGATCGTAAAGCTGCACCACCAAGATGGTCTTTCATTTAGAGCCACTTCAGAGAATGCCAAGCGCTCCAAATTTGTAGTCCATACTATTCTGTTAACCAATGATGAATGATATTGAGGTAAAGACAAAGAATACTTCAAAAAAGGAAAGACCGAGCCATTGCCCAGATTGTAAAGAATGGCAGTTTTAAGACTACTGGACCAGATTGTAGTGAGATTAGCGAGATTAGTGAGATTTTGGCCATCGATGTTTCCAAATAAACTCTGTTACGTCGACTCGACTAAGACTATCTTCACGCTCGCTCTCACAACCGCAGTCAAACTATTGATCAGTCTGAAGAACAAGATGTCTCGTCTTACATTTACCAGATATCAATCACATTATACGGACTAGTGACCAATGGAGCCAAGTCTACTTCAATAACGAATATAAAGTCAATTTAGTCGGATCCTATGGCAGGAGAGTCGTTCGTCGCAGAGCAAGCTGGGCAATTTGTGCGCTTACAGGCCACAATAAATGCACAAGTGTAGAAGGAATAGCTGCGACAACATGCATGTCCCATCTGCGACCCTCTGAAGCCCAACTTGGAACTTACATGCAAAATAACACCCCCTGCCAGACGGCTAAGTTGATGAACATCTTGCTAGACGACTTGCACATCACTGTTATTACCTGGCCAGCAGAGTCTAGACCTGAATCCCATGGAAGTGTTCGGAAGACCCTCAGAGAGAGGTCTAAAGCGAGGAATCCTGTTACGGGCAGGGTTAAGTTCCACAACGCTGAATAAAATTAATAAGAACTTCGTTATGAACACGAGATTCGAGAACGCCAATTATAGGCTAAGCTGGACTTTATGCAAGTTTTAAGAAACCCAAATGTATACCGACAGTTAAGTAACGATGATAAGTTACATAAATTGCTTAAATCAGAGTTCAACTTATAGCACAGCCTAGTATTGGTAAGGCAAAATATAGAAAATAATATATTAAGGTTATAAATGAATATATGAAATCATGAATATCATATTTAAAGTTTATACAATAAATAAAATCTTCATAATACTTATCACACGTTAAGAGAGAGGTCTAAGGTACATAGGCGCCAAACTTTACAACTATAAGGGACTTACGTAGCAGTAGTAGTGCACTGAATAATAAAACAAAACAATAGAGCACATTAATTGAACAGTTACACAAAATCTAGAGCAAATTAATTCCAGTAGCAGCGCGTTAAGTGGTTGGAGGTGAACTGCCTAAAATGGGGAACTTTTAACTTAAATAAGTATCGGTAGCAAGTTAGTTGGTTATGTGGGAGGAGGTTAGTCGGTTGCATGGGAGGAGGTTAGTTGGTTGTGTTATGGGCAATTAATTAAGGAGTTGGAGATTGTTGCTCCGATATTACACAAATATACATTACAAATAAATATAATAAACGTTATAAATATAGATTACAAATATACATTACAAATATATATATTAAACATTATAAATATATACAAAATTACATAATTTTACATAACTAGTAGTATACATAACAATCCGAAAACAGTTCAAGAACTCTGGGACAGTTTTCAAGATAAAAGGAGCATGATTGCTGTGCCAGATTGTCAACAGTTGGTTCTGTTCTTTCCAGTATAGTGGAATCTCGGTTGTCGAACGGCTCCCTTTCCGAACAAATCGGTTGTCGAACAAAGTTTGAACTAAAAATTGCCCCAGTTATAGTAGCATAACTCAGTTACCGACAATCCAACAATACCACGAGGGCGGCACATGACCACTGAGTGACTGGGCGGTTGGCGTCAAACTTGCCTCAGCCCGCGTTCGGAGTATACACGGTAAGAACTGTTTTTTGATTTTGCTGGTACAGGTTGAAGATCCCAAATCCGGCTTCCTCGGGACAAAGACCGTGCCGGATTTTGGATTTTTCTGGATTTCAGATCACTAAATCCTAGAGCTATTTAAATTTAGAACAATAATTTAACCCCAAAGATACCCCTATACTATATCCCGTTACGTAATTTGGTGCATTTAATTGGTCTAAATTTTAGCGAATATCTCGGGAACTAATCTGCCGATTTGAACGAAACCATGGTCTTTCGAAAGGGGAAGAAATTTTAACATCCATTTATATACAGCTTATCAAGGTTGTTCCATAATCCTGGGTTTTATTCATGGTTTTATGTTTTTTTCGGGTTTTCGGCGTTATTTTATATTTTCGCATATAACGCTTATTTTCGACCCAAGCAACCACGCGATGGATAATGTGTTATGAGCTTCGAGGTAAGGTTTATCCTGTAAAATAAAATTAAATTTTAATGTATAAATTCCTTATGTGTCTGATGAAATTTTCAGGGAGAAAATTAGGGTAAAGTTGGACTGAGTGCTAAAATGTTCGACCCGATTTTTGAGCTTCGAGGTAAGGTTTGTCCTGTAAAATAAAACTAAATTTAAGACTATTAGATATCATTAGACGCGGGGCAGGTACTCACGTTCTTCAGGCCAGTGTATGAAAATCCACCCTTTCCCGTAGATTAGCAAAGTTATTGACGCTGAACTTTTGCTCGAGGGCCCAAAATCGAGAAAACGACCCTTAACAAGTACACATAATTGAATATAAAATAGCTACTACTTATCGTACAGGAAAGATTTAGATATCACTTTGAAGGTAATATGATCTCCTATACGCCAAACGTACTGTTGTAAAAGTTTGAATAAGAAATCATTTGGCGCCTAGGAACGGATTAATCCATTTTACATTGATTCCTATAGGGAAAATTATTTCAATTTTCGAACTTTTCGGTTCTCGAACGGCCTTCAGGAACGAATTAAATTCGAAAACCGAGGTTCCACTGTAGTAGGAGATGTCAAAGCATCATCAAGTAAAAGGACTACATACTAAACACTAATTACTTATGACTTCTACAACTGTTTTCCACTAATAAATTCATCGTTATTTTTCAATAGAAATATGCTTCCTCTGTTGATCGGATCATTTTGGACAATTCAATTTTTCTAGTTCTAGTAAATTTGTTATCAGCTGATAACTTTAGTTTTATGCATCCAAATTGGATGACCTTTACAAATACCTAATTTATATCTGGAGGTTATCGTACACCATTTTTGACGGTAATATATATATATATATATATATATATATATATATATATATATATATATATATATATATATATATATATATATATATATTTCGCCATGATCAATTTCCTTTGGCAACTTTATATTCTTCTTGCTCTCTTTTTTAGTCCATCTTGTAGATGTGCAGTAAGAAGAATTCAAAATTGCCAAAGGAAATTGATCTTCAACAAAATTTGCATCGCTACTCATATACACTAATATATATATAGTACAAGAGAAAGAGAAAATTGGACGCGAAAGAGCAAATGAGACAAGAAACCGTGGTTTTTTAGAGGCAAGAGAAAGGGAAGTTAGAAGAACCTAGAATCAAATAGATCAGAGGGCGGCACTCGAACTCGGGTTTGCTGATTGCCGGTCACATGCTCTACCGTCAAACAACTAGGCACTGGGTTTGATGGGGTAACGCTTTGGGCAAGTAGAGTCCCTGTGCCTGGTAGCTTAATGGTAAAGCATCTGACTGGCAATCAGCAGACCCGGGTTCGAGTCCAGGCCAGGAATTTCAAACTTTTTTTCCCTTGGCGTTATTTCTGTCTTCTCAGTAAAGGATCGCCTTCATTGTGCCGCCCTCTGCTCTCTTTGATTCTAGGTTCCTCTAATGTCCCTTTCTCTTGCCTCTAAAAAACTCCAATTTCTTGTCTCATTTGCTCATTAGCGTCAAATTTTCTCTTTCTCTTTTACTATATGTATATATAGTCAGCTATACAAGGACATCGCGAGATTGGAACGCATCCAAGCCAGGGCAACCAAACTGATTCCCTTTATCAGGCATATGAGTTATAATGATAGACTAAGGGAATTAGATATATTCTCGCTGGAGACCCGGAGACTACGTGGTCAGCTTATCGAAGTGTTTAAAATACTTCGAGGCTTTGACAGACTGGACTACGGGGATATTTTCCAGCTCAGCGAGGGGAAAACAAGAAATCACGGCTACAAACTTAAACTGAAGCGATACCATCGTGATCTGTGTGGGAAATTCTTCACATACAGTATCTGTGGTAGTTGGAACGCACTTCCGACGGAAATGTCAACAGTGAATCTGTTGACCAGTTCAAGTCAAGACTAAATATTTGCTCTTTCTTTGTACATATATATATATATATATATATATATATATATATATATATATATATATATATATATATATATATATATATATATATATATATATATATATATATATATATATATATATATATATGAATCCATTAAACCACATTAAAAGAGAAAACGGAATAATTTTTCCTTGCAGTAATATTTTTATTACCTTTTTTCGGAAAAATCCCTGCAGGGAAGCGATTCGAACCAGGCACACTGAGGCAGCGAGCACCGCTTTGATCACAGTTAAAAGTATACCGTTAGTACACTACGCTACGCAGAGAAAAATTATTCCGTTTTCTCTTTCAATGTGGTTTAATGGATTCATTTTCATCATTCTCTCGTGCTACTTTGAGAGATATATACATATATATATATATATATATATATATATATATATATATATATATATATATACGATTTACTCCCACTTCATGTAGCATATGGGCAGATCGGAGAGAACTAGTCTTTCCCTTGGAAAACCTGATCCATCCCCAATTCGAAACCATATATCACAATGTGGCTCTAAGGCTACACTCAAGAACGTTAAACTACTTTATACGGTAAGCAAAATCTCAGACCTTTACCTGCTAGAATCAATTTATATTAAAAAACTTCAACCTAGTCTAGAATAAAAACTCGTTATCAGTTCCATTAAATATAGTCACTCATTAACAAACATGTCAATTTGTTAAATTTTACAACGTTTTGCAAAAATAAAATCCACTTCTAATTATCTTCCTATTTTATATAAATTCCCTCGTTGGATTTCCTCTCAGTATTTTCATTATATTAAATTTGTCTCCAATTTAATATTCATGTTTCACGATTTATTTGTGTAAATGTGTGTAATAAACTTTTTATGTATATATTTTATTAACCTATATTTTGTACTCTTTATTTGGCACTGATAATAGGATTCGTGATAATCCTGAAACGTTTGCATTAAATGTTAAGAAGCGTCTTCGGCTCTGTCCTGGTCATCCTCTTTATATATATATATATATATATATATATATATATATATATATATAGCAGGAATATGAAGGCCCAGGTGATTACACTAATCATTTATTGGCCAGTCGTTTCGGACCTTTACTAGAACCATCTTCAGCGACTGTGTCAACTAATGAGAAGGGGAAGGAACATTAATCGATAACATTTCAAAGAATGCATTAAATAATAGCTAAAAAAGCGGATGAAGACAAGTTAAAATAATTAAATTGACAATTATTAAAATTAAAGAAAAAACACTAATAACAATATATAGAATTAATTAATACTACCCAGTGTGATTTTAAAAATAATAGAAAGTTAAATTATAACATAAACTGACTTGAATATCACATATTAAAAGTTACTGGAGTAAATAATAAAATAACCTATTATATTAAATTGTAAAACAACAACAAAAAACACGAAAACAAATCAGAATAAAATAACAAAGTGACTAACCTTTATCGTGGGAGTTGAGAAATCAACTAACTAAAGATATAAAACTACTAACGAAATTTGTTCGGTTGGTCGGTTATATAGTGAATAGTTTAATTGAGCAGGAGTAATTATTTAGGTTTGGATTTATTTTATTGATATACAGTGACTCTAGGATTTTCAAATCGAGAGAAGTTAAGGCTGAAGATAATATGGTAAATGAATTAGAATTAAGAGGATGATGGTGATACTCAGAATGTTGCCTGATGGAAGAGGCTTCGGGTTTAAAAAAGGAATTTAACGATACGGGGTTGTAATTTATACAAATGAATTGGCATTGAGGGAAATGGTTGTTGACGGTAGAGAGAGTTTGTTAAACTCTGATGTTAAATGCTCGAGATAAGGTAGTCTAATGAAAATCTTCTGTTTAGAAACAGTAGTAAGAAAGGGTCGAGAATAATATATTTTGGAGAGAAATTTGGATACTAACTGGTCGAAGATGAAATCAGGGTAATAATTAGACTACCCTATCTTTGGTTGTCAGGAATTCGAAGCCTCAGGGACAAGTGGCGCAAGTGCATTGAAGTCGAGGGTAGTTATATTGAAAAATAATAAAACGCTTTTCCTCATATCTCGTTTCCTTATATCCGAATTGCAAAACTTATTGACCACCATTCTTAGACCCTGCAGCCTCCTACGAGGAAGGAAACCAAGGGCTGTAAAGTCTTGAGGAAGTTGAAGAGGTCAAAGACTGAAAGCCTCTGATCTAGGAAGGAGGGAGTTCGCACTAGTTAAGATAAGATGTGACGAAGGCAGGAATGGTAATCGCAAAGCTGTTGTGGTCAAAGTGTGAACGGATGCGGCAGAGATTACTGAAAAAACATGCAGAAAGATGATTTACGGAATTTAGCCACATGAGTTTTGAAATATAACTGATTACCATATATTCTTACCTCCGCTATTAAAAATATCCTTAAGTTGTATTCTAGATTTATTTATTACAGCTTAACTTCACTAGGCGCGGCAAAGCTATCTTCTTATCGATCAATCAAGATTTTTGCCTGCTGAATAATTTTCGAGAAGTACACGGTTCTTCACTGCATGTTCTCGGTTTTAATATGTTATATTGTTCTCAATCCAAATCATGACATTTCATAAATTTATTTGGGGGATCTCTCGTTTTGGTGCAGGCTAATCTAATAATGATTTACCCTTTCTTGAAATTGGAGATATCGTTTTGATCTACGTACAACGGCGTCAACCATGTTTGTACACATTACCAAGTTGCCAAAGTATTATTTATTAAAGAACACAATGATCACATTATGTCTTTAATATATAATAATCATTTTAGCCAATGGTGCCCTTTATTTTGGTCAGTTACTATCTCTCTCTCTCTCTCTCTCTCTCTCTCTTTCTATATAAATATATATATAAAGAACGTTTTAGTTCGAGGAATCCTTATTCTTAAAAGGAAAATGAAGACCCATGAGCAGTTGAAAAAATAAAAAAGACGCACAATAAAAATCGACAACTTTGACGGATGATAAAATGAACTCAAACTATTAAAAGATACTATTATTAACTCCTTATCTCATATCTTATCCAATAATTAAAGTTAGTGCAGGTAAAATATTTTAAGTAATGTATTTAAGTCTTATCTTTCTATTATTATATTTATAAAAGAATGCCTACTGACTTAACCGACGGCCATAAACTTCAACATGCATATTGATGGCCTTGGTTATATTCACCGCTTGTATTTGCAATTTTACCATAAAACAAGGAAAAAAAAACATTCAGACACATCTATTCATAATATAAATGCCTAATATTTATCAGATGAAATGGCTAGAAAGACAGGTAAATTGTGGAAATTCAATCATTTGTTTAATTCAAAAGCCAAAGTACACTCATAACACAAAATGTAAACCATGTCAGAAGAGAAAACTAAATTGATGTTCAATATATATATATATATATATATATATATATATATATATATATATATATATATAATTAGTGAAGTTATTTCGACTAATATATTTTAACTAATATATTTAAAAATAAATAAATGAATAGTCAATATTCAGCCAGGAGCAAGACGTCAGACACAACATGCCAACTAGAAATTTTACTTTTTTTTATTTTAGCAAAAGTCGTGATGCTTTTCATAGAGCATTTAAATATTTATTATATGGAGTTAAAAGTCATATATTAACATGGTAAAGCTGGCATTAAGCATTTATTCTAATCTTCATTGTTTAACGATCAGCTCCAAGATAAAAATATAAATTGGCAACATTTCTTCCTCAAGGCTCAGATGAAGGGGCGAAAGAAGTGATAAAATTTAAACACAAGTTTCACACTCAGTAAAAGCCAAAACACTAGAGACACAATTGTATAAGGGAAGGAAAATCTCCTTTGTTTCATAAAATAAATTGTCTCTTTATGTGCCACAAGAGGCTCAGCCATTTTTCTACTTAGCAACTTTGCCTGGAGAAATTCGATGATTCAAAAGGAACGGGAGATGTGCCAGAGGACTAAATATTGGCGGACGTGACTTCCATCTTGAAGAAAGGAGAACCTTAAGCCTGGGTAATTACCAGACCACTAGTCTGATGTCCATCTTGAGTAAACTTCTAGAGAGCATATTTGCAGATCACATAGTTTAACACCTAGAACTAGAATATCCTGACCTGATATTGGATGCCTAGATCCTTTTCCAGGTAACTCGCCTCCAAATGTTTACCTAAAATTTCTTTGTCTTACCGAGTTTAGATTGTCCAAAATGCATCTCCTTGCACTTGTCGATATAAACTGACATCTGCCACATTTCGGACTACTCACCTAACCTGTGAAGGCTTTCTCGCAAGCGTTTTATTCCTCCACGCGAACAAACGCTACATCTTAATTTGGTACCAACCGCAAACCTTTATATAAACATAATAGTCACTTTTCTATATCTTAATATAGACCATGAACAGAAAAGAACAGAGCACAGAACCCATAGCACCCCGCTACTCACAGGGTCCTCCTGGAGGCTGGCCGGTCAACAGCAGGTTCTCCATTCAGTTGGCCATCAAAACGGTGATTCAAACTGCACGAACGTTATTCACCACCCTACGGTGATGCAGCTTATCAAAGGCCTTTTGAATGCCTAGGTCAGTATAAGATGTCCACCCCCCGACTACAATCGTATTCACTCAAAATTCTGTGGAAGAGTTCTAGTAGATTTGTGAGACACGATTGGTTCCTGTCAAATCCGTGCTGGGCATCCAAGATCAGGTCATGATATTCTAATTCTAGGTGTTAAACTATGTGATCTGCAGACTAATAGCCTAGGAATTACCAAGGATTAAGGTTCCCCTTTCTTAAATATGGAAGTCACGTACGCCAATATTTAGTCCTCTGGCACATCTCCCGTTCTTTGTAAATCATTGAAGATCGCAGTACCATGTCGCGCAACCCCACCTCTGACTTCAACAAAGATTGTGGGAAGCAAACCATCTTCACTGTAGAATTATATGGGTTTAGATTCCTTAGCCTAGCTGTCACTTTATCACGGATTAAAACTATTCAGCTTCGGTTGTCCCTTCTTCAAGATGCATCCCAGGCTTCAGGCGATGGGCATGATATTTATGTGGATCTGGCCTTCAAAACACGGCCCCAAGTTCTTCTCATTTGTTCCGTATCGACCAGCATTGAAAAATGGAACTTCAATCGAACACGAACTAGTACGCATATTTCATAACCTAATGAGTTTTCCTGTGGTTTGGTCGGGGCGTTGTCCCCTGAAGGGAGTATTTCACTTCAAGAAAAACCGAGCTGCCTTGGTTATCCTCATGGGATTCCAGATTTCCTAGATGGCAGGGTGCTCCGTAATACACTCTAAACGAGATAGAATAAGTTTCCATCGACGGAAGCCCCACACTTACCTCTCCCCGTCTGACAAGTGGGTGTTTTCGAATCATCTGCCTCCTTGCCTACTGTAGGGCTCTCCGACAGCTAGTCGCCTAGAAATGACTGTCCAGGTCTGTGGGGTCTTCAAAGGCCAGCAGGTATTCTGGTCATTTAAGTCGGCCAGGACTTACTTACCTCAACCATTGCAGTGCGGCCCCATCTTCTGCCTCCAGTTCGTCGCGTAAAAATATCCGGGCGACGGATCCAAAAATTTAATTTCTATCAAAGCAAAGTGTCCAAACTGCTCATTAATACCCAGAAGTTTGCTAAATGCATGCGCATTAACAAACTGTCGGGTATATATCTCTTAAAGCAAGCCTTTGTCTATCTTGGCACGAAGATCACATGCAGTTGTCATTGCCATCATCTGGATGCTTTCAGTATTTCCGACGCCACCTCTTCTGAGGAAAAGATCGTTCCCACTCACTATTGAAGGAGCTCTTAGAAAAGATCTTAAACTTTGGGGCCTTTTACCAAGTGTCTCATTTTCTCGACTCATAAGGCCCTGCCACTCAGTGGAGTGGGTTTCAAGGCCTTGAACATGGGAGTCTTCCACCAGGAGACTTGTACTAACCCCCTCAAAGCTCCCACCAAGAGCTTCTCCTGTAGCTGCTCTCCACCCATTCCTCTTCTCTTAACTGGTTTTGTGAAGTTGTGCAGGAACCTACAAACAGATCGCAGCAACTGCACGCGCAACGGAGGCAAAGCTTCCTATTCCGATGGGCTGAGATCCCATTTGGGCTGCGTCCGACGGGTCAGGTTTCATCTAGGGAGTAACTGATGAATGACAACTTCAGCAAAGCTGCGTTTGCCGCTGCATTCGTCTTATCCACTCCCACTGTTAGCCCTCAAAGAATCTTTCGGGCAAATGGTCCCCAGAGAGGAGGTGCCCATCTCTTCTCCGAAAGGCACGCGTCTTGGCTCGATTCTTTTGCTAGTCTGCTTTCAAAGTCCATCCCTGCATAAACTTTACTACTACTACTACAAATTTTATATCACTCCTCAAAGCGATGTCAACTCTTTTGGGACCAGCCCACCTGTATCCTGTCCCGTTCTCCACATAAATCTATGCACTATTCCGTTCCGGCACAGAACTATTTGTCTTAGTTACCCCAGCCATATCTCCCACAATGCCATAAAGATTCACACTCAACCTCGCACTCCCACTTTTGCTCTACTTTCCAAAGGAATTCCCCCACACACTAGTGGCGAAGAAGTAGCTGTCTCCGACATAGAGCTGAAGTGGCACTGGATATCTTCAATCTCCACTTAAAAGTAAATGACCTGATTTCTCAGCTCAATCAACTCCTGGAGAAAGTTCTCTTCGAACTCATAAACGTAACTTCTCCCGTCGGCTAGCTCACAGTGGTAACATCCCTCCGCCTCGCTCAACTTCCTTACCATTCTAGTCTCGACTCCACAGAACATGCAGATACTATGGTGAGTGATTCACTTTAAAATTCCCTCTTTAAAATCTATAACAGAGTGCCCCCAATTGGCTTTCACCTCTGAACACCAAGCATTTTTACAATTCTATCACAGTAAAATTGACTGATCACACACAAAATTTAGATTCGTGATCAATAAATAAGAACATAGGCTTTGGTGTTGAGAAGGAGGAAGAGGCGATTAAGAGAGAGAAAGAGAGCGATAGTGTGTGTGAGAAAGAGAACAAGTAGAATAGACATTAAGGTTTCATAGCAGTTAAAAGAATACGTATACTTATGACAACTTGTGACCCCTGATAGAAGCACGGAAAACGAATTATGTAAACGAGCATCTTTGCTTAAATGAATCTTGGACAGTGAGAAGAAATAGCATTCAGAACCTGAAGAAAACTAAAAAAGTCATAGAACGGGCCCATATTACGAACAACCCTTCGAAACAAAATTAAAACACATACGCGTGTTAAGATATAGTAAAAAGACAAAAGCCCTCAAGTAAAATGGGACTCGAGACAATGATAAATTAAACACAATTATAGATAAAGGGACCGAGACGACAACCCCTTAAAAGTTACTTAGGTGAAATTCATACGATGATAAGATTATCGAGGAAAACTAGGAAAACACACACGCATATACATGAACATATATGTGTGCCTATATGGGTATGTATGGTTGTACTTGGTTCCATGCAAATTTGTATAGGTTTAACAAATTTATTTGGATTATTTCTTTTCACCAGTGAAACAATCATAACAGTGAATTTTTGTAGTGATTTCAATGCTTTTAAAATAGTGATCCTTGCAGTTCCATAGCTTTCGTTGATATCTTTGACGACTCGGACACAAAACACAAATACTAAAAAAAACCCTCAAATTTGTATTCATTTGTCGAGGAAGATGAAAACAATAGATATAAATACCAGTTGGTCCACGTGTTTTATAATGTATAAACTATTTTTAGAGCAATTTTATGAGTATAAATTTATTCACGCTTGTAAATTCGACAATATTGCCTGGTGTATTTAAATACTCGTATATACTTCAAAGTGTATTTGTATTCATTAGTGTTGCATATACTCAACTTTATCTCAATGAGAGAGTGCAGGTGATTGAATTGCTTGCTTGGAATAGCTATTTGAAATCTTATTTATTATTTCACTTTTCGAATATTCCTCCATTTCCATTATGAAAAGTTTCACCATGTAGTGTATACAGAATCTCACACTAAAAGTCTATGCCGTTTCTCCCTTATTAAAAGGGGGTGTAGTTATTTTTTCAGATCATTCTTCCTTTGAGCTCTTTGAAGTTAATGATGTTCAACTCATTTTTAGTAAATTTGTCTTATTTGTTATGGTCATTATTAGTTTGTCCGGAGCTATAGTTGGCAATCGTTGGGGAAGAGTTCTGTAAACTCGGGAATTTTTAGCACCCTCTGGTTCTGACCTTCCTGCTTGTTGTTCTTCTCCGAATAACGATTAAAGGAAAGTAACAGGTAATGAATGGGAAAAGATAGGGAAGTAAAAATATGTAAAAAGTACCTAGCCCGACTAGCAAAAAGACCGAAAGCTGTTGCGAGCACTAGGAGCTAGAATAACACGTAGCTCTTCAGAACCTGTCACTTTCCAACAACGAATACCACCCCTCCTCTTCAAACTTTGCTGTGAAAGCTTTATTTATGATGTCTTTTTTCAACCATTAGCTTTGTACTTTAATACTCTGTCGTTTTCCCTCAGCACCTCGGCTTTCTAAAGCTTGTCTACGCCCCGAAAGGTCCTTTTCGACGCGAGATTCAGAGATTTTAGACGACAAAAATGAAATGGCGTTTGCAATCTGAAGATCTATTATCAAGTCTTACACCGAGAGGAATAATTAAATGAAGGTACGCTCCGGCGTCGGGGGAAGGCCTGCTTCTCCCTGGTGCAGGAGTACCCACTTACCACTAGTAGGGTCAAATGAGATAGAGGAGATCAGCCTCATCCATAATATCAGCTCGTCCTCTTTCAGGAGTGCACGTTCCGTTCCGAGCACATGAAAAAAGCAATAGTGACACCGATCGTCCTGAGACCAGGATCGTTAACGTTCGTGTTGATCTCTTAGAATGGGACACCCTAAAATAACGTCATGATCAGTCTGGGGGACAAAGCAGTAGCCACAGTAAGGTCCGGGCAGCGTTCGATCAAATGGCGCTGCGTCCCGCGAGTGTGCACGTTTCAAAGACGACAGAAAGCGTCCTAAATCAGCCGAGGCATTGTGGGATAGGTCCATGGGAAAAGTCACGAAGAGATGGCACGCTACTTCGACTCTCGTCGTCTTTTACTAATATTTTTTTCCACGCAATCCAAATGGCTGACCCGATGTAGTCTGTGAGGAACTTCCTTCCCGAGCGCTTAAGTGGATAGCTTAGAACCCAAAAAGAAATATGGACCTTTATCTATCAGCCCAGTAGAGTTTTGATATTTCTAAATATGCTTCATTTTTCATTGGATTGAACTAAAAATTTTAGATTGACCTCATGTATAATTAATATTAATATGTATAAATAATATACGAACTTTAATTGTCATGTTTTTGCCCATTCTACCAATTAATCGCAAACTTGTATTTTAGGTTCTTCATACCTGTTTGGTATTTTAGTAGTTTGAACATTTTGAAAAGTAAATTACCATCAAGGTCATGTATATAAACAGTAATGGACCATGCATCAAACGTATTTGAAATGTGATACACTAAACATATTAGAAATTAGACTCAGTACATTCCGCAGTAACTAGGTCCCATTTCTAAAAATTTCTTAGACGAATTGCTAGATTTGAGACTACTTTTCATTTGATTCTTTTTTTAAAATATCTACTAGCTCTTGCTTCTTCAATGCTGTTAACATTTTCTTTAAGAATTCTAATAATTTGGTAGCAGAGGAAGAAGAATAAAGGGTCAAGATGCGTATCTTAGTCCGAAATACTCTCCACCTCATCATATCTGAGCACAAGTATATTACAAATTTTGCCAATGATCGTAGTTTTTGAATTATAGGTAGAAACATGTCCCCAATACTCCAATAGTATTATGTAATAGGTTTAGCAAGACAAAGGAGTACATTCAACCGAAGGAAAAAATCTATATTCGATAATTTCTATCCTTCGAAATGAATATATCTACATTTACAAATAAAACGCAGCCATTACTTGTTGAAGAAATTTTGGCAGTGATTAACTAGAGTGAGGCAAAATGAACTTATTACACGTGGATGTAATAAAATTGATACTTTTATATATAGAAACGCTATAAGGAGGAGTGTTGTAAGTACAAACGAAGTGTGTTCATAAGGAGAGAATAATTTTTACCAAATTCAAAGTAAAGCTCAAACACTGGTTGAATATCAAATGTTGCTTGACCTAACCATTAAATTCTCTAATCTAGATATTGCACGTTTTTGGTTTTTCATTTCCATGATAATTTTTTCATTGGGTTCGTTATTTTTGACATGATCCGGGAGAGTAAAACATTGTGCTTCCGACCTTATCAAATAAATACTGCCTTCTAATACAGTATTTATATTTACAAAAATTATTAGATCGTTTTAGATAAGTCTTCCGTTACGATTTAATAATGCCCCTCCCTTTCAGAAATGTAGTTCTCCTCATCCTCCCGCCTTTTTAGTAATGCCCTCTATATTAATTTTATTCTATCTCTATTATTCTTTCTTTTTTACAACCCACACCACATTTTCACTGACCAACCCTAATTTTTCTACTCAAATTAGACAATTCCTTGTTCTAAGCCAATATTTAATTGATTAATTATATATATATATATATATATATATATATATATATATATATATATATTTGTATGCAGTAGGGGGTGTAGTGCAAATGCTAGTACCTTAATTTACTTACCACTATCTGCATTCATGTTTATCCTATTTGGTGTTCGTTTGCCATCTTCAAATATTGATATTCGTTCGACATCTTCTACCTTCCATTTTCTAAGCTATGCAAAAGGGATTACCAAAGAATTGCCTACAGTCATTAAGTACGAACACGATCCGAAAAAAAGTTACGTATCACTTCAGTTTGTGGTAAAGTCCGTACATTAATAGGTGTAGTTATTTTTATATTAGAAATAATAAAATAATATCTGGTTTAAGGATTGTAGCACATCTCTTCAAGAGATCTTTCGGCGATGTGGTAATTTGAAAGATTAAATTCTTGTTACCCCGCTGGATTGAATTTAGGATACTTGAACATAAAATTAATCCAATTTGGTCGTGATTGTTTATTAATTTAGAGGTCAATTTATCCTGAAAGAAGAGATTATAGGAAAAAAGCAATCTAATCTTGTCCAAAATCGATGTTTTTCACTGCGACACGCGTAATCACAACATAAAGTGGTCAAAATAATGAAAAAAAACCCACTATTATTATGCCACCAAAAAAATCACTAGTGAATATCACCAACCATTAATAACTAAAATCATTTCACGTAAATTGGAAAACAAGACATTAAAATGAATGCGCTTTTTTTTCCTCCAAAAGAAACAATAATAACCACAGAGTTAAAATGGGTTTGCTCAAATTGGAAGTGTACTGCGATTTCGCGCGTTCACTCTCTCTCTCCCTTTCTCTCTTTCTCTCTCTCTCTCTCTCTTTAAGTCTCAGCATCGCTGGAGTGTATTTCGATTTGGACACTTGGCCGCTGTTGCGAGCGAGCGAATGATGACAACAAGGGCGTCGCGCGAGGAGGATCCAGTCGTATACTACGAGGGCAGTGTGGCCGCCGGGTGAGTGTACGAGTAGGGCCGGTCGCTCTAGACTGCTTGACTCCTCTCCAGCCTTGATGGCTCGCCCGCCGTGAGTTCGCTCCTCCTCACCCAAGATACACACACGCACAGACACGTCTACACAACACACACACTATTATGGCTAGGTCGCGAGCCAAGGAGTGGAATGCATATCAAGAATTTCGCCTTCGATAGCGGAACCTTGCGTGAGTACCAAGTTCGACACGTAGACTAGACAGAAGATTCGGATGCAAAAGTGAACAGACAACACAATATTACCCCCACCCCCCAACTCATAATAATAATTATGCACACAAAAAACAAGCATGCACACAACGTGTTGGAAAAGTCAAACTACTCGCGTATAATTAAAACATCCCATATGTGTGTATACACACACACACGCATTTATCAGCATAATTCATAACAATGCGTGTCCGAATACTTATTTGTGCGTGCGTCTAAATAGCTACACATGCCTGTATCTAATACGTACGTGTGTGCGTATGTCTAAACACTTGTGTAGTAGTGATTATCTAAATATTTTTTTGTCCATATGTCAAATACGTGTGTGTTTATATATATAAATACTTATGTGTAAATCTGTCTAACTATATGTGCATAATTATATATGCCCGTGTGTGTCTGTGTATTTAATTTGATTATGTGTCTAACCACCTATATCTGCGTGTATGTACGTGTGAGTACTTGCGTGTGCGTCTGTGATAGACCTTCTACAAACTCCAGGACTCTCCTGCTCCCCTCCCCCTTCCCCTCCCAGCGCCGAGACCACCCTGCGCCGTCCGGCCTCCCAGCTTGCGCCCAGCTCCGACAAGTCGCTCCGCTGCAGATTGTCTGCCCCCCTCCCCTTCATCCCTGATCCCAATGTTTGCTTAGGGGGGATAGCCCCCCGCAAAAAGATGCCACTGGACCCCACCTCCTGGGTAGGGAAGCACCCCTGCATTTCCATTTCAGATCGTAGGGGGCCAACCTGGGCCAGCCGTTCCGCACTAGCGTGTGCCCCTTAAAATGGCCCCACGTCAGGCACTCTTGAGTCTTAAGTTTAGGTTTCCTCTTTCCTCGATGGGGGAAGGGGGCACTGTGTAAGCGTGCGTGTGTGTGTGTGTACTGGCGTAGACACTCAGATATTCACACGTATAAGTGTAAAGTAGGTCGCTCAGTCACACCTGAAGTTTGTAATTCTCTAAATAGGCCTTCGGATATAGAGGCAAAAGCACTTGGAACATTAGATTTGTTCTTACGTTTTTCGGCGGTAATATAGAAACAAACATGCGAACAAATCCTTGACGACTTGAATGCCTCATCGACATTTTACACTATTTTTCTTCTCATCTATGTTCCGAACCTCATTTTCTCAGGCTCTCGTTGGATTACACCAACGTCCTTTCGCTTCTCATTAACTAATATTGGATAATGACCTCACAGAGTCTCAGGAAAGTTCCCAGTCTTAAGGAAGCTCGCAGTCTCAAATAATCTCAGTCTCAGAAAAGCACACATAGTCTCAAGGAAGCTCACAGTCTCAGGATTACAGAAGAGGTGCGTCCGTCATGATGCGGCAGGTGGTCAGTCTCATGGGGACGTAGGAGGTAAATTTGGTATTCCTCTACGTGCGAGAAGGTTGGGAGGGGATACTCTAAATGGAAGTATTTTGGTACCGATGCCTCTCCAGGTTGGCATACAGAGGCGAGGGGAGCATGTAGTTCGAAAGAGATAAAAAGATGACTGAAAGAAAAAGGTACATCGAGCCAGGAAGTAAACGCAAACTCTCAGACGTGGCAAGAATTTAGAGGGAGGAAAGGAGCAGCTGTATAAAAATGTAATTATTCAGAAAGTGAGAGGAAAATGACAGGCAGGTAATACGAAGAAAATGATTCAAGGAGTCAGAAATTGAGAGAAAATAAACCGAAAGAAAGAAATGTGCGAAGTATCAGAAAGTGAGCGGCAAAACATTGTGTGAAAAGCCAAAAAGCGTTATAAAAATAAATAGAAAACGAAAGGAAATAAATAAAATGAACGATAAAAGGAGTCAATAGGTGAATGGACAAGGACAAGCAGAAAGGTGCAAGAAGCGAGAAAGTGAGAGAAAATTACAGAAAAAGGTAAGTGTAAGGAGCCAGATAGTGAAAGTTAAATGACTGAAAGTGTACATGAATCATCAAAGTACCGCAAACAAATGTCAGAATAGAAATGGTAGAAGAAGTTAGAAAGTCAGAGGAAAATGAATGACAGGGAATTTTATAAGCGCCAGAAACTGAGATGATATTGATCGATGGGAAAAGATGGAAGGAGTCAGAAAATGAAATCTCGGATTGAAAAGTCTGAGAGAAATGTTTATCTGGGAGCAAAATAACAAGAAAAATGATGCAAGAACCCAGCAGGTAATAGAAAAAGGAAATAATAGAGTGAAAAAACATAATTTGAGGGAAAAATGATACATAAAGGCAGTAGGGAGAAGCAAATGTGTTGAATATACATAAAATTTGGCAGAGAATCCGAATATAATAGAAAAATGAGAGGTAAATATACGCCTTGAGTTAGAAACTGTATCAAAATGACAGACAGTAAAAGTGCAAGGAACCAAAATATGAAATAAAGATGTTAGGCATAAAATGGAGCTAGAAGTCAGAACTGCTGAGCAGAAAAGGGTGTAGAGAATTATAAAAGCTAAAGAAGATGACAAACAGAAAAGGGAACAAAGAGTCAGGTGGGAATATATAAATGTTAGAAATGCAGTAACGACTCAGAAAGTGTGAGAAAAATGACAGAAGGGAAAAGCTGTAATAATTCAGGAGACTAAACGTAAATGCCAAACATAAGGAATGGAGAAAGTCATAAAGTGAAAGTAAAATCACGGACTAAAAATGATGTAAAACGCAAGAGATCGAGAGAAAAAAAATGCATTGAAAGGGAGAAAGGTGAAAGATGCCATAAAATGAGAGTAAAAATAAGGAGGCAAGTAGTAAGAAAGTGAGATAGAAATGGCACAAGAAAAGATGTAAAGAATAAAAAAGTAAAATAGAGGTGATCAAGGAAAAAGCATGTAAAGAATCATAAAGTGAAATGAAGATAGGTGAGAGAAAATGTCATTAAGAATCAGAAAATGAGTGAATGTGACGGTAAGAAAGTGAGAGCAGGAATCAAAAAGTGAAACGAAGATGACCATCAAAAAAAGGTGAAATAAATCACAAAGTGAAATGAAAATGATCGTCCGAAAAGTGTGCATTAAATTAGAGAGTGAGATAAAACAAGCGTTTAGGAAATTAATAGGAATCGGGAAGTGAGAAGAAAAATGACGGACAAAAAAGGGTGTAAGGATTAAGAAAGTGAAATGAATATGATCGTCATAAAAGAATGTCACAAATCAAAGAGTGAGATGAAACTGAACGACAGAAAAAGGTCTAAGAAATCGAATACTGAGATGAAATTGACGACAGAAAAGGATGTATGTAATGTATCAAGAAGTTACATGGAGATAATTGACAGAAAAGGGTATAAGGGATCATGAATTTAGAGGAAATGGACTAACAGAAAAGAATGTGGGGAATTGGAAAGTGAGATGAAGATGATTGATCGGAAAGTATATAAAGAAACGAAGATCAAGATGAAGGAAAGAAAAGTCTGTAAGTAACCAGCAGAGGTGAAGATGACCGACAGAAAAGAGTATAGGAAATGAGAACCTGAGATGAAAATACACGATAGAAAAGAATGAGCGATCAGAAGGTGAGATGAAGATGACCAACAGAGATAGGTATTAGGAATCAGATAGTCGAAGGAAGAAGACCTTCCAAAAGGGTATAAAAATCAGAGATTGAAATGAAGATGGCTTTCCGAAAAGAGTCTAAGAAATCAGAAACTGAAATGAAGATGATATAGAAATGTGTTAAAGTCATCAGAAATGGAAATGAAACTAACGACCAGGAAAGGGTTTAGGAAATCAGAAATTAAGATGAAATTAAGTTATTGTTAAGTTTATAAGGAATCAGAGAGTAAGATGAAAATTATAGACACATAGTGGCGTTAAGGGTCAGAAAGTTAAATAAATTTGACCGATCTAAATGGTTGTGCTTGCAAAGCGTATAAAGAATCATGAAGTTAAAGAAAAATGGCCGACAAAAGAGGAACCAAGAAAGCATAAAATGAGATGAAAATGACACAGAAAAAAGGATGTAAGGAATCGGAAAATGAGATAAAAATGATCCAGAAGAATCATGAAATTAATTTTACATGACTGAAGGAAAAGGATGCAAAGAATCAGTGAGATAAAAAAAAATACCGCCAGAGAAAGGTGTATGGAATCAGAAATTGAGATGAAAATGACCAATATATAAGCATGTAAAGAGTCAGAAAGTGAAATGAGAATAGTCATGAAAGGGTGGAAAGATTGAGTAAGTGATTTGAATAAAACACACAAATGGGTGTTAAGAAACAAAAAGTGAAATAAAAATGTTAGACAGATAAAATATTACTATATCAGAAATCGAGATGGAGAGGATGACAGAAAAGTGTCAAAGGAATTAGAAAATGAGATCAAGATGACCGAAGGAAAATGTGTAAGAAATCAGAAAGTGAGATTAAAGTGACATTCACAAAGGTTGTAAGTAATCACAAAGTGAAATGGAGATGAATTTCCAATGGGAGATGAAAATGAGCGACAGAAAAGGGAGTAAGGAATATGAGTAAGCAAGAAAAAAAGGTGTCAGGAATCAGAAAGTGATAAGAAAGTGACCATAAGAAAAGGGTGGAAGTAGTAAGAAAGTGATATGAACATAACCACCAGATAATGCCCGAAAGAATCAAAAAGTGAGAGGGAAATGGCTAATAGTAGAGAGTGTAAGCGGTCAGAGAGTGAAATGAAAGTAACAAATAATAAATAGTTTAAGGAATTTCATTGAGGAATATTACTATCCTAAGAAAAGAGTGCAAGGAACCAAAAAATGAGATCAAAATGACTCGCGGAAAAGAGCGCAAGGAAATCAGAAACTAAAATGACCGAAAGAAAAGGGTGCAATGTTTGAGAAAATGAGAGGAAGATAATTAACAGAAAAGGGATCAGAATTTCAAATAAAAAAGACCAGCAAAAATTGATATGAAAATGACCAAAAGTAATGAGTATATAGATGAGAATGCCTTACAGAGAAAGTTGTAAGGAATTTGAAGGTGGGATGAAAATTAGTTAGAGAAAATTGATAAGGAATCATAGATGAGAGTAAATTTCCTATATAAAATCGCCTAAAGAATTATAAAATGAAATGAAGATGACTTACAGAGAGTGTGAAAGGATTCATTAATGGTCAACAGAAAAGGACTAAAGGAATAAAAAAGATGGAAATGACAGACAGGACAGGGCATCAGAAAAAAGAAAATGAGAAAAAAATAATCGAAAGAAAAGGGTATAAGGAATCAGAAATTGAGAGAATTGTAGTCAGAAATGAGTGAAAGGAATCAGAGTGTGAAATGAAGAAAAGCTTCAGAAATGGCGTGGTGAATCAGATAGTAAGATGAAAGTGACCTAGAAAAAAGTGTATATAAAATCACAAGTTAGAGGAAAAGTACCGAGAGAAAAGGTGTGAAAAATCAAAATGGTCAAAGGAATCAGAAAAATGAAATGAATGTGTAAGTAGAAAAAAAGGAAAAGTAATGAAAAAAAATCGAAGGTGTCCGTCAGAAAAGGGTGAAAGAAATCAGAAAGTAAGATGAAACAAATTGACAGAAAAATGTGTGATAAATAAGAAACGAGATGAATATGACGAACTGTGCAACAAATCACAAAACGAAATGAAGATAAGCTTCAAGAAAGGGTGCATTAAATCAGAGAGTCAGGTGAAAAGAGCGTTTGGGAAAGTTTCATGACTTGTGAAGCGAGATCAAAATGGCCAACAAAAAGGATGTAAGGATTTAGAAAGTGAAATAGTGTCGGGAATTGGTAAGCAAGATGAAAATTACCAATGAGCATGTATATAAAGAAACGAGAGATTAATATAAAGGAGAGAAAGGTGTGTAATGAATCCGAAAGAGAGATGAAAATGACGGCCAAAAAACGGGCTAAGGATTCAGAAAGTGAGATAAAAATGACCGGAAAAAATGGGTGTAAGAAAAAGTGTAAGGAATTATAAAATAATAATGACAGTGAGAAAATGGCGAAAGGACTCCTAACGTGAAATAACAATTGCCGTCAGAATGGGGTGTAAAGAACCAGAGAGTGAGATGAAAACGACTAACCTTAAATTTGTGTATTAAGAATCCGAAATTGAGCGGATGGCGTCTAAAATGGCCAGAAGTTTCAGGTATGATATTCAGGCCCACGGTGCTGATGGTGCCGAAAAAAAAACTCAAAGGCCTCTTGAATCGACATAACCTCTTTGACTGAGATAGAGAAAGCAGTCATTTCTTAGAATGCTGGCCACCACACCCACTCCAAACACCACCAATATCCCTTTGCAGTCGGCAATGGTACAGAAACTGATAATTGAATTGTAACGTAGTCTCAACCATGAGGTCATCTATGTACCATCTTCCACCCCAAATCAGGCTGTGTTTCTGGAAAACACAGGGATAGATCGAGGTAAGAAAATGAAAAGGTTCTCGGTAAATGATAAATGAATTCATCGACATTTAAGACAGTGAATGTTCTCCGGATTCTGATTGAGGTCTAGCAGTTCCTGGCCATAGAGACTGATCATATAGTCTTCCTAGGGTGGGGTGTGTGACTACTGTTCAAAGTTCCTTGATAAAAATAAAAGACCTTGACAACCGTCCCAGGACCTGGTGAAATTCCGCCACATCGAGGTCAGCCGAACGTGGAATATACATTAGAAAAATAGTATAACTCCTATCCAGGTGTAGCTGCACTACCACTGCAAAAATAAACTAAGTATGTTACCTCCCAAAGAGAACTGATACATCATGTCGAGTGTAAATTGTGCATACACCCACCCGACCCTTATTTCAGTGTGGTTGTGTTGCAGAAGCCTTATACTCCCGGAGGATGGGCAGGGGCCCGCGCCTAGTATGGTCGCTTAAAGACTAGCATCTAAAAGGGAAAGTAAATATAGGAGTCTCCACAAATCATACAAGGTAGCCTATCTATTCCATTGAAAGAAATTGCCATTCAGGCCTATCTCAAAAAGAGGTAGGGTTCGTCTTAGAATTGAAGAGCTTCATGGGAATCGCAATATACGTCCTAGACGCAGGGCTCCGAGGGTTGCTGGTCGCGGAAAGGGCTGAAGGTGGCGCTGCCTTCAAGGCCTTACTGAAAGAGGTTTAACGCGGCGTACGAGTCTTTCCTTCCTACTGTCTCGAAACGTTTGGCTGGTGGGGTGACTAGAGACCGGGATTCCCTTGTCCTTTAGAGGAGCTCGACATTTCAATGGGCCATTTTTCAGCCTTGTACATGGATGAGAGAACGGAAGCTCTCTTGTTGCTACCCCCTCTTTGAGGGCTAGACTCTGGATGCACCTGTGATGGCTTCAGCGTCGCTTGGGGGAAGGGAGCCCTGGTTTTAGCCGGTGCGGGGCTCGATCCTTGTTGCCACTAGCTTCACTAGGATAGACGAGGCATACTCTTAAGCACTATGAACAATTTTCAAGCAAAATTGTTCTAGCAAACAATATAGTCTATCCCAAAACAAAAAATGCCTATCCCGATATACAGTATAAGACCCATCTCCAAGCATAACATCTATCTCCTGAACAACATAACCAATTTCCGAGCACAAGAACTTTCTCTCGAAGAACAGGGCTAATCTTAATCATAAACTCTCTATGACCAATCTTTAAGGACATCTTTATTCTCCTGAACAACATAACCAGTATCAAAGGAAACCCCTCTCTCTCTCTCTCAAACACTGTGATCCATCGCTAAGCAAACGTTCTTTCTCCTCTAAATAGGACATATCACTAAATACACTGTTTTCTCCCGACAAATATAATCAGTTATCGCAAACAATCTCCTCCGTTTATTTAAGATCCTAAGGTCCTTGAGGCAGGCCCTGAAGATTAACGTGGGATCTGAACTATACGTCACTAACTTAAAGCAACAGTCGAAGAGAATCCCGGAATCGGCGAGTTACTACAGCCGGTGTTGCCTTAAGTCCCCTCCACTTGAATTGTGTTCTAGAGTAGACCTCATGTCGCGGTACCACTTGTAAAAGTACCACGCTAGAATTTGCTCCACGGCACCACTTCTAAAGGAGTTGAACCAGAATTCTGGCTCAAGCCGGAATTCAAACCCGGACACGCAATATTGCACCACTTATAGTTGAGCCGCAATCCAATCCCGTTCATCACATATCTTTTAGTAGGGTGTTGCAGGGGCCAATTCCTGGTCACACCACATAAGTCAGGAGCAAAGGACAACTTCTTCTCACTGCCCCAAACCGGAGCATCAAAGAAATATAATGGTAAATATGTCCCCTAAACCCTAACAACAAGCCGCGAAACAGGTCAAGAGGGAAGCGAAACAAACACAAAAAGTCTTATTTATCTTTGCTTTGGAATTTGGATGATTTAGCATAGTTTGCCCGTTTGGAGTTCGTTTAATTGAATGATCCCTGACGGCCTACAAGTAGATGAACTACTCTTAATTATTGGTCACAATTATTACTAGAATTTTCTTTATTTTTGCTAATAATAATGTAAATATAATTCACTTTATTAAAATATAATTTCATATGTATGTTTTATTATTATTATTATTATTAATATTTGCCCGTTATACTCAGATATTAATAATTATCACTTTATTAATATCATACTTATTTATCTTACTGTTTCGATCATCTTGAATCACTAGTTGTGGCTTTGTTGGTAGGTTCATTTATTCCCAATTCGCACTATTCGATATCTATCACAAGGTGAGACCTAAAATTTTAAGAAAAATCGGTAATTTTTGTTTATGAGCGATTGCGTGCTTTTCTTGGTTATTATGTTCGGGTTTTTTACTTATGATTTCCTAGTTATGAGCGATCGCGAGGTTTTCTTGATTCTTAAAATCGGTATTTTTTGTGTTTCTTATGAGCGATCGCAAGGTTTATTGATTCTTAAGATCGGTATTTTTTGGTTTTCTATTTGCGATTGCGGAGTTTTCTTGGTTCTTAAGATCGGGATTTTTTTTGTGTTTCTTATGAGCGCTTTCGGGGTTTCATTGGTTCTTAAAATTAGTATTTTTTATGACGATCGTGTGCTTAATTGTTCTTATGATCGATAGCTTTTGCGTTTCATATGAGCAGTCGCGTTGTTTTCTTGGTTGTTATGTTCGGTATTTTTAGTCGCGGGCGACCCTACATCTCACTCTGTCGGTCGGTACCCGTTTTGCTTCTTTTTTTGTGATAACATTGTAACTATTCGGCCGATTCTAACGAAATTTGAAACCTTTATATTGTTTTACAGTCTGTTTCGAATGGTATAATTGCTGAAGTCCTCCTAAAGTTAGCCCAGGAAATTATTTTGGGGAGCAATAACATCATAACTATTCGCTGATTCTCAAGAAATTTGAAGCCCCTTTGTTGTTTTACATTGTTTTAGGAATGATATAATTACCAAAGTCCTCCCAAGGTTAGCCCGGGAATTATTTTGTTTTGGCAATAACATCATAACTCTATTCGGCCGATTCTAACGAAATTTGAAACCCTTATATTGTTTTGCATTATTTTTCAAATCATATAATTGTCAAACTCCTCCCAAAGTTAGCCCGGGAATTATATTGTTTTGGCAATAACATCATAATTATTCGGCCGATTCTAACTAAATTTGAAACCCTTATGTTGTTTTACATTTCCGTTCGAATGATAGAATTTCTATGGTCCTACCAAGTTTAGTCCAGGAATTATAATGAAAGTTTTGAAGGTCGTATGGTCATAAATCAGAATAAGTGAGAGCACGCGAAATTTTGGTCAGCAGACCTTGACGTTATTTTAAGTGATTGAAGGATTTACTTGGTTCTTAAGATCGGTATGTTTTTCTTCTTATGAATAATCTTGGGGTTTTCTTGGTTAAGAAAGGTATTTTTTATAATTCGTATCACCGATCGTGGGTTTTTCTTTAATATTAAGATAGCTATTAAGGGGGTGGGGTTTATGATCGATCCATTGGTTTTCGTGGTTCTTGAGATTAGTATTTTTGTTTCTTATAAGCAATCGCAAGGTTTTCTTTGTTCCTAGATTCGGTATTTTTTGTTTTTTATGATACATCGCGGGATTTTCTTGGTTTCCCAGATCCGAATTTTTGTTTATTATCAACCCTAACGGCTGTTTCATCTGTGCTAAGATCGGTATTTTTTTTTCTTATGAGTGATTGCGGGGTTTCTTGATTCTACACTTATGAACTTTTCTCTGCTGCGCAATCGCAGGGCATTTTAGGTTTTTAAGCCCGCATTTTTTTTTCTTTATTGAGCAATCGCAACGTTTTCTTGTTTCTTAATACAATATTTTGTGTTTCTTATTAGCGATCGTGGGTTTTCTTTGTTCTTAAGATAGGTCTTTTTGTCGTTTCTTATGAGCCATCGCGTGGATTTCTTGGTCCATATGTTCTTTTTTCTTATGAGTGAGCGAGGGGTTTACTTGGTTCTTATGATCGATAATTTTTGGTTTTTATCGACGATTGTTGGGTTTTCTTGGTTCTTTTGATCGGTATTTTTTGTTTTTCTTATGAGGGAACGTGGGGTTTCCTTGGTTCTTAAGATCGGTATTTTTCTTTTTCTTATGAGAAATAGCAGGGTTTTCTTGGGCTAAAGCTCGGATATTTCTGCTCTATTTTGCAATCGCGGGGTTTTCTTGGTTCATTAGGTTGATATTTTTTGTTTGTTATAAGAGATCACGGGGTTTTCATTTTTCCTAAGATTGGATGTTTTTTATGTGTGATCGCGGTTTCTTTTTTTGGGGGGGGGGCTTTTTAAGATAGGTATTTTTTCTAATGAGCTATCACGGAGTTTACTTGGTTCTTTATGCTCGATATTTTTTGTCTTTGTTGAGTGATCTTGGGTTTTTCTTGGTTCTTAAGATAGTTTTATGTGTTTCATATGAATAAAGGCGGTGTTTTCTTGGTTCCTAAGATCGGTATTTTTTGTTTAGGAGCGATCGCAGTGTTTTCTTGGGTTCCTAAGATCAGTATTTTTGTTTTATCAATGATCGCCTGATCTTCTTGGTCTTATGATCGATATTTTTGTGATACTTATGAGGTTTCTTGGTTCTTATGATCGGTATTTTTTGTTTTTCTTTTGAGCGATTGCAGGGTTTTATTGGTTCTTAAGATTGGTATATTTCTTATCAGTTTTCGTGGGTTTCTTCCTTTTTATGATCGGCTTTTTTTTCTATTTCTTATGAGTGATCGCAAGATTTTCATGGATCTAAAATTAATATTTGGGGGGTTTGTCAGCGATCGCTTGGATTTCTTTGTTCGTATGTCTAGTATTTTTTCTTATGAGTGACTAAGGGGTTCTAAAGTTCTTTATTTATTTGTTTCTTATAAGCGATATCTGGGTTTCCTTCGTTCTTAAGATTGGTATTTTTCTTTGGTTATTATGAGCGATCGCGGACTTTAGTTGATTTTAAGGATCGGTATTTTTTACTTTTTTATGATCGATTGCGGGGTTTTCTTTTTTCTTAAGATCGGTATTTTGTTTCTTCTGAGCGATTGCAGTGTGTTATTGTTCTCTAAATCGGTATTTCTTTTCTTATGAGCGATCGTGGGGTTCTCTCTGTTATTAAGATCGGGTTTTTTATCTCTTATAAGCCTTCGCGGCGTTTTCTTCTTTCTTAAAATCGGTGTTTTTTCTGTTTTATAAGAGCGATCGCGTTCTTTTTTGTTTCTTATGATTGGTATTATTTTATTATGAACGATCGTTGGGTTTCATCTTTCTATGATCGATATTTCTTTCTTAAAGGCGATCGTTGGGTTTTCTGGCTCTTTTGATTGGTATTATTTCTGTTTCCTAAGGGCGATCGCAAAGTTTTCATCGGTTTTTAGATCGGTATTTTTTTCTTATGAACGAGCGATTAGTTTTCTTAGTGATTATATTGAGTATTTTTCTTATGAGTGATCGAGGCGTTTTCTTTCTTCTTAAGATCTGTTTTTGTTTCATATGCTCGAACTCGGTATTTTCTTGGTCTTGTAGTTCTTCTGATTGGTATTCTATGTTTCCTATGAGATCTTGCAAAGTTTTATCGGTTCTTTACACCGATTGTGGGGTTTCTTGTTCTTATGATCGAAAATCTTTTTTGAATCTTTTGATCGAACTTTTTTCTGTCGTCTTTAGATTTTCTTCTTACATTTCTTATGAGCGATTGCGTTGCTTTTTGCCTCTTAGTTTCGGTATTTTTTTTATCTTTTGAGTGATCGACGGGTTAACTTGGTTCTAAATATTGGTATTTTTTTTTGTTTCTCATGAACAATCGCGGGGTTTTCTTGGTTCTTAAGAATACTATTTTTTGTGTGCTATTATGAGCAGGGTTCTGGAGTCTGAGTCTGAGTCGTGGGGTCGTAGACATTTGTGGTGGTGTCGGATTTGGAGTCGGTTAAAAATATCAGAATCCGACTCTTGTTTTTATCTTATAAGGATAAACAATCCTAGAAAGTTGTGTCTTGAAGTTTTCTTATGGTCAAGTGTAATATAACAATATTCCACATTTTTAGCTAAATTATATCACTAAATAACTTTTGTAGTATTATACACACATTAATTACATGTATACACTATAAAAGTCTTCTCAGAATCTTTCAAGAAGATTGTTGGAAGAGATTCCAAAAGTGTTTATGAACAATGCAGAATCGCCATATAACGGGCTTTTGTTTGTAAACAACATGGCTGATTCAATATCAAATGCATGGCTTCTAATATATTCCCTTGAAAGGAACAACTAAATTGCAACTTTCAATGTTCCAATGCTGAATTAAATTTTTTAAAAGATTTAAATTAGATAGAACAAGAAAACCGAGAGGAATAAATCTTTTGATGATCATTTTCCCAGACTCTAGTCAGTGTTGGAAAATTTTTTTCTACATTGAAATTTATAAAATTAAATATTAGAGCTTCAATTAAGCAAAATCTTTCTATATTATTCCAAAAATTAATAATTAAATACATTTCTAGTCTCTGAGTTTTTTTTCATAAAAATTTGTATAAGTATGATTATTATTTTTTTCTTTCGTTTTAACTATGCATATCAGGAATTTTTCTTTCGAAATTTCCATATGCCATACTTTAGTTTATTCAACCACTTAAGCTGATATTTAATTTATAAAATATTAGTTCAAAAAATAGTCAGATGATAAACTCAATAAAGAGGGAAAGCCATCATTACAGTATTCATGCAACCAAGGATTTTTAAGATTATTAAATAAAACCCAGAGTTGGAGTCGGAGTCGAACTATTGAGAATCTAAGGACTCGGAGTTGGAGTCGGAGTCGAACTATTGAGAATCTAAGGACTCGAAGTTGGAGTCGGAGTTGAACTATTGAAAATCTAAGGAGTCAGAGTCGGGGTCGGGGTTTTAGCATACCGACTCCACAGCCTTGGTTATGAGCGATTATGTGGTTTTCTTGGTTCTTAAGATTGGTATTTTTGTGTTCCTTATGAGCGATCACCTGATTTGCATGGTTCTTAAGATCAGTATTTTTTGTTTCTTAAGATCGATCATGGGATCTATTGGTTCTTAATATCGGATTTTTTTCTTGGTTCTTAAGCTCTGATTTTTTTGCTTATTGCGCGATCGCCTTTTTTGCTAGGGGTTATCTTAATTCATAAGATCGGTATTTTTTTCTGTATTTCTCTTGAGCGATTACTGGGTTTTATTGGGTCTTACTCTCCGTAATTTTTTCTTCTCAGTGATCATGTGGTTTTCTGTTCTAGCTAGCGGTATTTTTTCTGTTTTTATTAGCGATCGCAGGGCTTCTTGTGCCTTAAGATGGGTAATTTTTGTCTGTTATGTATGATTGCGTGGATTTTCTTAGTTCTTAAGATTGGTATTTTTGTTTCTTATACGCGATCGCTGGGTTTTCGTGGTTCTTATGATAAATATCTTTTTCTTATCAGCGACCACTGGGTTTTGAGTGTTCTTAAGACCAGTTTTTGTCTTCTGTTCTTATGAGCGATCGCGGGGTTTCTTAGTTCATAGGATTGGTATTTTTTGTTTCTTATGAGCGATCAGGGTGTTTTCGTGGTTCTTAAGATATGCATTTTTTCTAATGGCGATTGCCGGGTTTCTTTGCCTTTGTTTTTTTTTGAGAGATGGCGTGGTTTTCTTGGTTCTTAAAATCTGTTGTTTTTGCGTTTATTATGAGTGATTACTAGGTTTCTTGGTTTTTAAGATCAGTACTGTTCTTTGGTTCTTATGAGCGATCACGGGCTTTACTGAATACTTAAGATCGGAATTGTATATTTCTTATTCGTGATCGCGGTGTTTCCCTTGTTCTTAAGATCGGTATTTTTTGCTTTTCTTATTTGCTCACGCGGGGTTCAATTGGTTCCCAACATCGTATTTTTGTGTTTCTTATGGCTACTCGCGGGGAAGAGTATTGGGTTTAAAATCCAAATTATTTTATATCTTATGAGAAATCACGTGATTTGGGGGATTCTTACGATTGATATTTTTCCTTCTTTGCGATCATCAAGGTTATAACTCTTTTTAAGATCGTTATTTTTTCTGTTTCTTATGAGCGATCGCGCGGTTATCTTAGGTCTTAAGAGTGATGTTTTTTGTTTCTTATAAACGATTTCGTTGTATTCTTGGTTCTTTTGTTCCGTATTTTTTTCTTAAAAGTGTAGATGGGTTTACTTGGTTATTAGCATCGGCGGCTTTTGTTTCTTAAGAGCGATCACTGGCTTTATCTTGGTTATTAAGATTAGTCCTTTCTGTGTTTCTTATAAGATGAGTGATCTCGCAGTTTCTTAGTCATTAAGATCGTTATTTTGTGTTTTGTATAAATGATCGTGTGGTTTTCTTGGTTCTTAAGATCGATATTTTTTGTCTTTCTTAAGAGCTATCACGAGTTTTTTTTGTCCTTCTGATCGATATTTTTTGTGTTTCGTATGAGTGATCGCGGGATTTAATCCTCGTTTTGATCGATATTTTTTGTTTGTTATAAGCAATCGCGTTTTTTTTTGTCTTTTTTGGTTCGTAAAGTCGGTATTTTTTGGTTCGTAAAGTCGGTATTTTTTGGTTTTATTATGTGCAATCGCAGGGTTTTCTTGGTTCTTAATTACGCCATTTTTTATGTTTCATTTGAGCGATCACTTATTTTGGTGTTATGATGAATAGCGGGGTTTCTTACATGTTATAATGGTTTTTTTTTCTTATTAGTAATCCTACTTTTTTTGGGGGGGGGGGAGCGGAGTTCAGATAGCTCGTTTTTTGTAATGAGCGATTGCGTGTTTTGTTTTTTTCTTAATATCCGTACTTTTTAGTTGTTATGATCGATTGCGCGGCTTTCTTGGTGATTAAGATCGGTGTGTTTTGTTTCCTTTGAGAGATGGCGGGGCTTTCTTGATTTTTAAGATCTGTATTTTCTGTGTTTCTTATGAGTCATCACGGGGTTTACTTATTACTTATGAATGGAATTATATATGTTTCTTATGCGTGATCGCGATGTTTCCTTAGTTCTTAGATCTTTTTTGTGTTTCTTATATGTACACGCGAGGTTTAATTGCTTCCCAACATCGTATTTTTTGTGTTTCTTATAACTATTCATAGTGGGGAGTATTGGGTTTAAATTCGAGTTTTTTTTATTTTTCATGAGTGATCATGGGCTTTTTTGGTTCTTAATATTGATATTTTTTCTTCTCTGTGATCATGGGGTTCCACCTCCTTTTAGGATTATTGTATTTTCTTAGTTTTTTATGGTACCTTTTGTGTTTCTTATCAACGATTGGTGAAGTTATCTTGGTTCTTAAGATCTTTTTTGTTATTTTATATCTGTATTTTATATTTCTTATGAGCGATCACTGGTCTCATGGTTCTTAAGATTGGTATATTTTTTTGTTTTTCTTATGAGCGATTACTGGATTTTCTTCTTAGTGATCATGGGATTTTATGTGTTCTAGCTATCTGTATTTTTTTTCTATTACTTATGAGAGATCGCGGGGTTTATTTGGTTCTCATCATCGGGGTTTTTTCTCATAAGCGATCTTCAGCTTTTCTTGGCTATTAAGATTGGAATATTTTTGTTTCTTCTGAGCGAACGCCGGCATTTTCATTTCTTACGATTGTTTGTATTTTTTTCTTATGCGCGAACGTGATTCCTAACAACGGTATTTTTGTTTCTCATGACTACTCACGCTGGTATTGTGAGGTCTTAAAATTTATATTTTATGTTTCATATGAGAGATTTGTGTTGTTTTTTTGTCCTTTTTTTATGTTTCTTGTGCCATCTTGGGTTTTTATTCGTTCTTTAGATCGGTATTTTTTTGTTTCTTCTCAGCGAGCGCGAGGTTTTTTGTTTCTTAAGATCGGTATTAATGTCTTAATTATGTACCATTGCAGAGGGTTTTTTTCTTATTCTCTTGGGTTTTCTTTGCGCCATCGCGGGCTTTTCTTTGATCCTAACGACGGTATTTTGTATTTTACTTCTTAAGATCGCTATTTTATGTTTCTTATGAGCTGTGCGGAGTTTTCGTGGTTCTTAAGTTCTGTACTTTTTGTATTTCTTCTGAAGGATCACCGTTTTTTTTCTCAATATCAGCTTTATGGGTGCTTCTTATGGACGACCGTTGGGTTTTCTTGTATTATAAAATTGGTATCTTTTTGTTTCCTATGAGCGATCGCAGGGTTTTCTTTGTTTTCATATCAGATTTTTGGGGGAGGTTTCTTATGTGCAATCTCGGGGTTTCTTTGCTCATATAATCGGTATTGTTTTCGTATGAGAGATAACAAACTTTTATTGGTTCTTAAGATTGGTATTTATTGTGAGTGATCGTGATGTTTTCTTGGTTCTCAAGATTGGTATTTTTTTGAGCGATCGTGATGTTTGCTTGGTTCTTTCAATCTGTATTTTCTGTTTCTTATGAGCTATCACGCCGTTTTATTTATCTTTATGATCTGTATTTTTTCTTATGTGCGATCATTGACTTTCTTGGTTCTTAAGGTCGGGGGTTTTTGGATTTCTTATGAGTGATCGCGGGGTTTTCCTGGATTTTCGGATCGGTAATTTTTTTTGGTTTCTCATGAGCAATTGCGTGATTAATTAGTTCTTTTTTCTCTATTTTTTATTGAGTGATCAAAGTCTTACTTTGTTCTTAAGATCGGTATTTTTTGTTTCTTATGAGCGATTGCGGTGTTTATTTGATTCTTAAGATCGTTTTTTTAAGCGCGTTAGCCGGGTTTCTTGGTTCTTAAGTACGGTATTCTTGGTATTTCTGATCAAGGATCGCCGGGTTTTCTTGGTTCTTAACATCAGTATTTATGTATTTCTTAATAGTGATCGCTGGGTTTTCTTGGTTCTTAAGATCGGTCTTTTTTGTATTTCTTTTGAACGTTCTCGTGGTTTCTTGTTTTTAGGATCGTGTTTTTATGTTTATTATGAGCGATCGCGGGGTATCTTTGATTCTTAAGATCAGGTTTTTTTTTCCTATGAGGTATCACACATCTTTCATCCACGTTATGCTTATGTATTTTTCCCATTATCAAATAATTAACAGATCCTGTCGAAATGGAATATCATATTAATAGAAAAATATGATGTGTTATATTAGGATATTTTTATCGGATCTTAGGATCGGTAATTTTTTAGATTTCCTTGATCTATCGCTCTGTTTTATTGGTTCTTACGTTCTCTATTTTTTTTCTTGAGTAATCGAGGGTTTATTTGTTTCTTAATGTATGAGGGTTTTTATTTCTTTTGATTGATCGCGGGGTTTCTTGGTTCTTAAAATAGGTTTTCT
Organism: Ceratothoa steindachneri; assembly: GCA_963969495.1. Lineage (NCBI taxonomy): Eukaryota > Metazoa > Arthropoda > Malacostraca > Isopoda > Cymothoidae > Ceratothoa > Ceratothoa steindachneri. The sequence goes on along the minus strand of OZ018319.1, from coordinate 238,575,886 downwards.
TTTGTGTTTCATATGAATGATCGCGGTATTTTCTTGGTTCTAACGATAGGGATTTATTGCTTCTTAAGATCGCTATTTTATGTTTCTTATGAGCGTCGCCGAGTTTTCGTAGTTCTTAAGTGCTGTACTTTTTGTATTTCTTCTGAAGGATCACCGTTTTTTTTCTTAAGATCAGGATTTTTTGTGTTTCTCATGAGCGATCGTGTTGTTATACTCGTTTCGAGATTCTGTATTTTTTTCCTTGAGTTTTAACGGTATTTTTTGTGTTTCTTAGGAGCGATCGCGAGGTTTTCTTGGTTCTTACGAATGGGATTTCTTTTTCAAGCGATCGCGGGCTTTTCTTTATTCATAACCTAGCTATTTTTTTGCTTATTATGAGTGATCGCGAGTTTTCTTTGTTCTCAGTATTAGCTTTATGGGTGTTTCTTATGGACGACCGCTGGGTTTTCTTGTATCATAAAATTGTTATTTTTTTTGTTTCCTATGAGCGATCACGGGGTTTTTCTTGTTTTTCATATCAGATTTTTGGGGGGGATTTTCTTATGCGCAATCTCGTGTTTTTTTTTGTTCATATAATCGGTTGTTTTTTTTCGTATGAGAGATAACAGACTTTTATTAGTCCTCAAGATTGGTATTTAATGTGAGCGATCGTGATGTTTTCTTGGTTCTCAAGATTGGTATTTTTTTGAGCGATCGTGATGTTTGCTTGGTTCTTTCAATCTGTATTTTCTGTTTCTTATGAGCTATCACGCCGTTTTATTTGTCTTTATGATCTGTATTTTTTCTTATGTGCGATCATTGACTTTCTTGGTTATTAAGATCGGGTTTTTTTTTGTTTTTCTTATGAGAGATCGCGGGTTTTTCCTGGATTTTCGGATCGGTAATTTTTTATTTGTTTCTCATGAGCAATTGCATGATTTATTGGTTCTTTTTTTCTCATTTTTTTCTTGAGTGATCAAAGGCTTACTTTGTACTTAAGATCGATATTTTTTGTTTCTTATGAGCGATTGCGGGGTTTATTTGATTCTTAAGATCGTGTTTATTTATTTTTTTTTTTTTAAGCCCGTTAGCCGGATTTCTTGGTTCTTAAGTACGGTATTCTTGGTATTTCTGATCAAGGATCGCCGGGTTTTCTTGGTTCTTAACATCAGTATTTATGTATTTCTTAATAGTGATCGCTGGGTTTTCTTGTTCTTAAGATCGGTCTTTTTTTGTATTTCTTTTGAACGTTCTCGTGGTTTCTTGTTTTTAGGATCGTGCTTTTATGTTTATTATATGAGCGGTCGCGGGGTTTCCTCGATTCTTAAGATCAGAGGTTTTTTTCTTATGAGGTATCACACTTCATTCATCCACGTTATGCTTATGTGTTTTTCCCATTATCAAATGATTATCAGATCCTGTCGAAATGGAATATCATATTAATAGAAAAATATGATGTGTTATATTAAGACATTTTGATTGTAAAAGCGCATACTGATCCCAGGAATTTATACATTTTAATAACATTTCTCTTTTAGATAAGTAAAATAAATCTTAGGAAGTTTGGATTTTTACTTTGCTCTCGACACATGCGTTAACTTTCACCAACATATTTATGGAAATAAACATTGAAGTAGAAAAATCCCAGGTGTCTTAATACTTTTTATGTACCAATGTCATTCACTATAGTTTCTCGCTACTTAAAACTTTGTATTTATTCAAGAGAAATAACACGGAATCTAATGTGCCTCCATAACATCACCTTCTCTTTCCTATTTGCCCGCTCTTTACACATACTCTACCATTGCTTCGGTAAATATTTCCAAACCTTTTGCAATTATAGACGAGGTGGTGTAGAGCCTGAATGAAATTTTAATAAATTTGAAATAAAACTAACTAAATGAACACTCTCAATTCATTGTATTGTAAATTGTTTTTATTAACCACCAACATGGTTGAAAAAAAATTCTAAAAAACATTAGAGATGGAGTTTATAAAGTACTCAAGTAGAAAATATGTGAAAGCAATAAAGAAAAAAAATTATCCAATTGAAGAGAAAAGTTCAAAAGGAAATTAAAAGAGCCAAGAGCAATAATGAGATTAGAATAGCTGTAAACTCAAAATCAAATCCAAAATGTAGCATTGGGCCTATTAAAGACAAGAATAACGTTTTAAATTCAAGGATATAGATATAGCCAATAAATTGAATGTGTATTCTGCCACGATATTTACCAAGGTATTCAGGTAATAAGACTTTTGAATCGATTAAATGCTCAATTATGGATGTTTATGTATTTATCGACAAAATTAATAAAATTAAATTGCCTGATCCCAACATGGTCCCCCTAAAAGTCATACAAGGCGTCATATATAAGGATGCAAAGAGTTAGCCAGCTATAACTAGACAATAAATTTGCTGAGAAAATAATTGAACATATTGAATTGAACAAATAATTTCATGACTAAAAAAAATCTTGTCTAATTAATCTCTTAGAACTTTTTCACCATATAATTATGTATGTAAATTCAATTAATAATAACGCGAGCTCAGTTGGTGTTTTGTTTTATTTAGACTCTAAAATGGTTTCCAAAAAAATGACATGATAAGTTATTGTCTTAAATTAGAACATTAGGAGTTTCAGAATTGGATCAAAAACTGGCTCACCGATCGCAGACATGGAGTAGAAATAAAAGGACAATCTTTCTATTTGTCATATGTTACTAACTGAGTTATTAAAGGTTCTATCTTGGTGCTTTTAAGTTTATTATTATTCACTTAAAACAAGATATTAAATACTTTCAAAAGGATATTGAATAAGAGGATAGTTCGGTTGTTCAGTGGGATTTACCATTAAATCTTAAAAAATACAAAGTAAAGACCATATGCAACAATAATCCAAGAGCCGAAGAAAGATCTAGGCATTTACGTGTCCTAATACTCTTCGCTGATTGGCGGTAAGACGAGCACAAACTTAACCTGGAACCCATATAAAACCAAATCAACACGATTTATCCCTGGAAAATCTGGATTCACCAGAAGAAATTACTTAGAAACACCATATAAGCTCTTGTTTAAATACAGGATACTTTCTCGATGAAGTAAAGTTTTTATTAGGAAGGTATTCGAAAAGATACTCAACAATACACTGACGACGTATCTTGAAGACAACAATCTAAGAAACAGATGCCAATTTGGCTTCAGAAAAAAAAACAGAAGCACCGAGATGAACTAAGTGTCATCATGGAAAAGATTGCGAGACGTGTCCAAGGCTTTCGACAAAGTATGGTATGTTTGTATGTAATTTAAGATACTGACACTTAGAATGAACATCAAGATAGAAATAATATTATTGACTATGTAATGGAGAGATGCGCTTTCCTCGACCAAAGAGAAAAGTTAGAACTAGCTGTCGGATTTACAAATGGTGGATGTCTAAGAAAATCTATTATTCACTCTATATTGCGGATATCCTGCTACTCAGAAATGAGGGTTGCCTTAACATCCGATTCGCCGACGACATTACCCAGTTGATTATTTTCTCCTATAGGAACGGGGCGATGCAGGCTAGAATGACTGCGGATGAAGGAGACAGGATCAACAACTACGAAACAAATTGGAAAATAAAAATAAACCGGGATATATTTAAGATTTGCCTATTTACAAGAATATATACATATATATATATATATATATATATATATATATATATATATATATATATATGTATATATATATATATATATATATATATATATATATATATATATATATATATATATATATATACACGGCGAAAAACACAGGTATGCTACAGAGTATAAGATGCTTGGACTAACAATAACAACATCTGGTTCAAAAAGCATGTTACGGAGAGAGTAAATAGGGGGAAAAACGGACTTGTATTAGTATACAAATTGGGAACACTTAACATGAAACCTGAAAAACAAGATGATGACCTACCAAGCTATACTTCAATCTTCAATAATTTATCCAACAATAGCTATGCACCCTGTCACGACCAAGCACATTTTAAGACTGCAAAGGATTCAGAACAAGGCAGTGTACATCATTACAAATACTATAAAAAGCGAACTTCAAAGATAAAGAGGCCTGGGTATACAGGCAAAATTTAAGCCAATCAACACAATAATCACAAAAAGAGCAAGGAAAGTCATAATATACCCAAAACGAAATAGTCTTAGATTTAGTCAACCAGATCACCCAAAGGGAAGAGTGGAGAGAACCCCATTTCATCGAACTAAAATACTCAATTTATTTCATAAACAGATGCCATTCTAAGGCACGAAAATTTCTTATTCCATCGCCAGCCACACCCAAGAGAAGGTTTTTAAAAATGTATTAGTTTCACATATGCTCCATCCTTAGCTCCCTTTAAATCGTATGCGAACGGAAATGACATATATATTACATTTAAATATTCAAATACTATACAAATATCTTTGACCAAACTGCGTCGCATCAACCAGGACACAGGTGTATATCTAACCCACTGCCAAAATTGTAATTTATCATATATCGGAGAGTCTGGTCACTTTATTAAGAGGATAAATAATACCGAGCAGATATAAGAAGGTGTGCAATTTCCTCAAGTCTCTTTGCACGTATGCAAAATTCCGACCATAGAATTGATTGCCACCAAGCGAAAAATATTTATAAATCAAACAATTATATTTCAAGGAGAATTGTAGAATCAATCATCATTAACGAAGTCGATAGTTTTAATGGCATATAAATTCAACAAATATATCTCGAATAATGTTGCCAAACTTATCTATAAACTGCTGGAACCAGTCCTTCACGGAGATTAGAAATTTTTCCCCGGATCCACGCAGGTATTTGTTTTCCAGTTTGTTTCCTCTGTTTTCATTTTGCTTAGTCTTTTGTTCGCCTTTATATACTGGAGTCGCTTGCCTTGCCTTTCATTATACAGTTGATAATGGCATCATGCTGAAACTAGTCCTGTTTTTTAAATAAATCAGATTCAAATATTGTGGTTTATTATTATTTTTTGCACTGGATATATATATCACAGACCTATTTCAATGTAGTTGTTGGATTCATCTTTCTTCCCTTGATGTATACAACGGTATTATGACAGCACTAATAACCTGATGCACATTTATCGGTTCTATATCCTGACGTAGCATCCACAAAGCCAATCATATTCACATTCACGTTATCTTACATACACGCATTATACAACTTATCAAAGTACTATCGCTATTTCCTCCCCCCCCCCCAATCGTGTCTTTTTGCTAAAAAATATTATGCCAGTATTATCATTGTTTTTACGCTGTTATTCTTTTTTGGTTTCTCTCTTTTCTCACTTCCTGCCAGAATAACTTCTTGTTCCCACCCGAAGCATCATTCATTAAGGTCCAAATGCTTCATTTGCTGTTTCCTTACTTTGGTTAATTAACTTATCACTCTTCTTTTTGCCTCCTTGTATGCTTTCAACCGCATCCATCAGTCAGCATTTTCCTTTTCCTCTTTAGTTATAGCACTCGCACACACATTCCTTGCACTATCTACTATTACTTTCTTAAAGTTCATTCAATATTTGCTCAATCCCTACTATAACACTTTCTTCATCTCTCCTGCCATAGCATAATCACATACTCTTACCTCTATCTCTGATTCAACAGCCTTTCGCTTTTTATTCTTATTCGTTTCCACCTTCCTCACAGCTTCTCATCCGCACTCCAACTAATTTTGCCAACACCGTACAATCATGTGATCAGATTCCACATATTTACACCAGTAATAGCTTTCATATCGCACATATCCCGCATCATATTTTTTCACCAGGAACATATTCATACATTATCCTTCCCTCCTTTGCCCACCCATGTGTATTCGAATTTATGCACATTATTATGGTGAAAAAAATGTGTTTGCAACACATGTTTCTTTCAGCACAGAAACCTTTTAAACTTGTGCACTCTCATTTCCCCATGTTTATCAAAGCGCCTAGGTTTCCCATCTCTCACCCTGTCCCCTCTTCGTCCATTCAAATCTCCTTCCAGCGATGCTCATTCCCAATTTCATCTCCTTCACGTTCCAAGTCATTATAGCCCCTCTCTTTCTCGAACCTATTCTTAATATTACAGGGTCCATGCACTACAATCACACAATTTCACTCTTACAAACCCAATTTCATTCATATTATTTTTAACTCACACATTCATATCCAACCATTGTATCATGATACTCCTCACTCAAAACTACCCCCACACCCTCTCGACCTCAACCACTATACTTTATACATGATTACACTCTATTCACTCGAACTCAAACAAATTCTTCATTTTCTTTCATGTTTGTTTCGCATAGAGCAAACATTTGCTATCTGCCAGTTTGAAATACTTTCGATCACACATATACCCAAGTACCCGTCTCAATCCCGCGGAATCCGCGACAACCCCACCCATGGCCGTCATGTGAATTTCGTTCCTAAGAACTATATTCTTGTGTGCGCAGCTACCCAGGCTATCGGACTACTATCCGTGTTTAGCCACCTTTGAGAACACAATCAATCGGTGCCTCACACATACAAGTAGATCAAATAATAATAATCCAGTAGAGTGATGGTGAATATTTATAAACGCACTCTCGACCCCAGAATATAGAGTTAACGAAGCTCGCTATTGGGCCTTTATATATATTTTCATAATTCCTCTCTATTCTATATTTCTCCGATTTTACTTCATAAACGTTAAAGTTTAGAAGGTTCCTTTAATTTCATTTTATAGCCCTTGTCTTAATCATTTTCAATGCTAGTTAACTTTCTAATAATATCTTATCTACTCTTTACTCTGTCTTGCTCGTTAGCTGCTGACCGTCATGGTTGCCCCCAGGAGGTTGAATCTTATTAAATAAAGACAAAGATGCCATTTTGATCATCTTGTTACTAAAATGGGAATCCTTAATTCTATATTGTAGAATGGGATTTGGGGGATTTTTTTGAGAGAGGGGGAAAAAATAGTAAGCATGCTTAGTTAATGAGTAACCTGGTATGGTTTTGAAGTTTTTTAAAATCTTTAAACAAATGATTAAAACCGTTATGAAAGGGGTCGAAAAAAGCGGTTTGAAAGGCAGATAATTTAAATCATTTCAAAAAATTCCCATTTAAATACTTTATAATATCGGTGACCCCCCCCCCCAAAACGGGCCTGCACACACTTTTTGTGATATATCCTTCATTCTTTCACTAATCACCCTTACTTTGTAGGGCATGACAGAAGCAACGCTTGTGAACAAAACTAGATCTCAATGGGAGCTCCAACAAATAATATAATGTGTCAAACATTACTACAAGAGAGGTTTGTTCAAGAAAGTGCAGGACAATCTCGTGCATCAGTTCAAATGTGAAAAAGCCCCCTCCAAGAGCAGAATTCAGGACTGAGTGGACCACGTCGAGAACTATGGGACAGTGGAGAGCCTCAATACAGCCAGTGCAAACCGTCCAAGCCATTCAGGACGCCCCAGGAAGCGTGCAGATGAGCTTCCTATATATCTTTCTTTCTCTTTCTCTCTCTGGAACTTTCTTTCCCTTTCTCTCTTTATCTTTCTTTCTCTCTTTATCTTCCTATTTATCTCTTTCTTTCTTTCTCTTTTTCCTCTCTTTGTGTCTTTCTCTTCCTTTCCCTCTCTCTCTTTCTCTTCTTTTCTCATTTTCTCTCTTTCTCTTTCTGTTTTCTCACTCTGTCCCTATATCACCCCCACCCCCTCTCAGTGCAGCTGTACCCAAACTTGGGGACTGGAGAGGCTACTGACAGTAGTTCTTCTCCCTTGCAGTGGTTGTGTCCGTGACACCAACTTAAGAAAGAGGGCATCCCTCCCACCGCCATAAACCTTTAGTACCCAGCCTTCCCTGGCGTTGCGGTGGCTTGCCTTCCCAGCTGATCCTGTGTCAAGAGCTAGGGAACTCAAGAAGACGTGTAATCCTCAAGCTGCATCCGTCCTCCAAACGGATTTTTCATAGAAAGACGCAGCACGCGCTCACACCTGATGCCGCTGGGTGAGTCGGAGGAGAATGGCCGAATAGATAAAGACATGGAGACAGAGAGATAGAAACAACCCACGTAGATTTGATACAAACTGTGCAGGAAGACAGAATCCATTAACCAAACAGACAGGCGGGCACGTGGGTGGACGGAAGTAAAGAGAAACTAGCAAACACACAGAAGGGTGTAAGGACAGCCACACCCAGCCAGAGAAACAAATAGAACGACAGAGAGAGTAGATAGGAATGTAGACTTAAAAGAGCAAGAGAGGGAGACAAAGACAGAGACAAACCCAAGGGAAGACTGAAAATTTATATGCAAATGTCTTAGAAGTGAGATGTATAATCCAATGAGATCAACCTTCACATGAATTGGTAAAAGGGGGCAGGGGACAAGATAATATAATTGAAAATAAGATGTAAAGATCTGCAACTGCAAGCCCAAGGAAAAGGCTCAGCTCTGTATCTCCGAGTCCGTGTGTTCACAATTACGATTCAAATTACCCGATGTACGAACCTTCATCGGGCAAGAATGGATACTCCCCCACAAGCCCCCTATATCGGTGGATGTGAGGATCATGAAGGTGCGAAACATCCTCCAGGAAAATAAGTAGTTAATTTGTACTCAGCAGTGTTTTCAATGCATTACCAAGTAGTATTTCAGAGCAACGAAAGCACATTCAGCTTGAAAAGGGTTGAAACAGTTACTGGAAAGCTGAAAGTGTGAGAAATTGGTAGATGATGTTAGCATTTTCTCCAGAACACCCTTGGAAATTTATTCGTGAAGTAGCGAAATTAGGGAAAGTAAAAAATATGTGGAAAGTAATTATTAAGATCGTATGTAGCCCAAGTGTTGGGACTTAAAGATTCACTAAAAACCCCTTTAATATAAGCATGTTCGTAGATAGCGTTGTGGATTCAGAGTTGCGACAATGATTTCCCCAGCGAGGTTCTCCAGCAATAGAGCCACGCCTCTATGACCTTCGGGGTGTGTTTGAAATCCATCAGCGGGGATAAGCCATAATTTCATACTCACCCTAACCGTTGCTCCACTTGCCCTTTTTATCCACCAGCTAATGCTCGCACCCACACACTCCAGCTGCCGCTGAATTAGGCCCAGATCAGCCGGACGCGTGCGCAAAACAATTGATCTGGGGAGAACAGCTGCTTGGTCAAGGCACATGGAAATTACAGCTGCTCTTCTCTCATTCGCGCTTTTTTTATAAATTAATCACGGAATTGAGTCACTGGATAGTTAATTGATTGACTGATTGATTGAATTATTAAATATTTCAGTCAGTGATTAGTGAATGTTTGATTAACTGACTAAATAACTGAGGTTGGCGAGTTGAGTGGATCAGTTGTTAAAATTTCTGGGATTGACTTGGGATTGATTGATTCATGTGCTGAATAATTTAAGTTGAAATGTTGCTTAATTTAGTTATAAATTGATTCACTAATTTGGCTTAAATTATTGGTCATTGACTGAATAACTTGGTTAGTCAGTAGACTGGGTGATTAAATTATTAAGTAGCTCACTGGCTGATTGAAAAACGATTTGTTCATTGACTGAATGAGTTTACTGATTGAATGGTGAATGATTGGTTTAGTAACTGAATAACTGAGGCTGGTTGTTTGATTTATTAGTTATTAATTAGTTCAATATTAGAATGGTGAATGATTGGTTCGTAGGCTAAATAAATAACTAATTGATTATGAATGGTTAAGGTTGCCGAGTTGTTTAACTTTTACTGATCAGTTAACTGATTGTTAAATTATTGGTTTATTTGGCTAAATAAATGACTGATTTCTTATTGGATTACTTTACCTATTAATATTTGATTAGTCAATTGACTGATTAGTCAACAAATTTATTCATTTTTAGACAGATTGGCTGACTAAATGATAAATAACCTAATTCAAATTTGAATAAAGTGTTAGCTTTAGTTATTCTTAGATTAATTGACTCAAAGCTCGGACATATATGTGATCTATTGGAGGGATACTATTTTGTTGACTTGATTCTGCAAATTTACTCATCAATAGGCTTCCTAGTCAATCATTAATTAATCATCTGATTAATTAATTGATTAAATTATCAGTTGGTTCTGGAACATTTGACTAACCTATAAATTTGCTCATCAATTGTTGTGTTAGCCAATTATTCAATCGACCCATTCGTTAAGTAAATTGGGGATTCTTTGATTACCTGAATTACCAATTATTTGTTAATTTATCATCCTAAGAACTAATTACCAAATGTAGTGGAAAATCACTTAATTTCTATGGATTGAGAAAGAATAAGCAGGAATGAGTAGATTTATCTATTAATGAACAGTTTAGTTGATCGAAAAAGCTGATGAATGACTGATGAATAATTGGCAGGTGAATAAATTAACTGCCTTTATACATCTACTAACCAGTCAATTAAGGATGCCAGCGGTTGAATCTGTTATTTGATTAATTTTATTTTAAGCTTTAGGTGAAAAAAAATGATGGATGAAGCCAAAAATTAGAAGGGGTATAATATGACAGGGCAAAATTAGAATCACGAATTGCTACGCCGGGTCGGGGCCGTTGTACAGGTTCTCCACTAAATATTGACCTAAAATAGCCAATAATTTGTGTATATTTTTGGACAAAAAAATAAATATACCATTAAAAACAACAAAATTGAGTTTATAATAATTTCTTAATTTTTAAAATTCATATAGTTTAAAAGGTGCTCATCACGCACGCCGGAATACTGAAATACTCTCGTGAGCAATGACGTCCAATTTGATGAATAAGATCGCAATTCATTTCTGCCACCCTCTCTCCCCTCCCATTAAATATATAGAGCCCAAAATCCTCCTAATTGTGATTATATATGGAATTTTAATCCATTAAAATTTAGTAAAGTTTTGTTCTTGTATATTATTATCGGTTCTTCATAATTCCTTTCTTATTTTTACTATTTTCCTAGTTTGTTTGATGCTGTATTTTCTCGAAAATTCCTGGGTCTTTTTTTTTTTACAATATTAATGTTGTTATGGGTAGGCTGGAGCAAAGGCCTGCATGCTTACATTAAATACTTGCGTTTGTGTGTATATGGACATGTGTATGTTAGAGTATTCTTATAGAATTTTAACGAAAACCAACGAGGGTATCTCCCACAGAAAGTTTGGGCGAAGAGATCTTTAAAGTAGTGAAGTTAGAGGAAAGGAAAATAAGTCGAAGATATACATATAGCCGCAAATCCGCTAGCGAGCGTTAAGGGAAGCGTTAGGGAAGGCAAAAAATTGAGGGGGTGCATACCCCCTGAGAAAGATTAGCATCCAGGAGGGCACGATACTTCCATGAACCACATGCGCACGAACGCGTCCACGTTCCACACCGATGAGCAATTTTAGATCTTTAATTTTTCAAGGTAAGAAACCGTTTGGATTCGACCACCGAGAGCATTTTTCACTCTGTGGGATTTATATATATATATATATATATATATATATATATATATATATATATATATATATATATATATATATATATATATTGATATAGTGGGAGAAACAAATATTTGTACACAAGAAAATTGTTTATTAATAACCTTACAAGTATTCAAAGTAACTTAGAATTTAAATATTTTTATCGATGAGTTTTCCCAATCGTGAATCACCAACTTAGTTAAAATGAATGGAATCTTTATGAAATAGCGTTGGTTGATTCTTAAAAGTCGTTCCAGAAGTTCTAAAATTTAGTAATCATTACCCGACACAAACACTTTAGGTATTCATTCATATAAATCAACTTTGAATGCATTCTCAGACTCGCATTTAATCGGGGAATGACCCCAATTACCCCTACTTTATTGGCTTGATTTTTAGCCGTGCTTATTAGATCTCCGGTTCGATATACAATTTTGTTTGAGGTTGTGTCGAATCGGTGAATATTATTTCCATCAACGAGGGTAAGCATTTCGCGGTTCTTACTCAGCCCGTTCAAATTGTTGATCTCTCGTTTTACGTTGTTGATACGACCGCCGCAAAAATGTACTCGTACGCTAATTCGGGTTATGTGCTTTAAATTCGGTATCCTGATTTTTTATTAAGTAGTCCCCGAGCAGGATGATTTCTCTTTCCTCCTCTATCGGGGTCAATAATGCAAAAGGGTTTGAGCAGGAAACATCAAAAAGCTCTGAAGGACTCATTGATCGAGCTCCGTTTTTGAAAGTCCTAAATTGCGATTCCAGGTGTGCATATGATTCCAGGATACGCATTTGTTTATTTATTTCCTAATGGGCGGCATTTCTATGTATACGGTCGGATTTCTGACTATTAACGCGATTTTTCCTCCATCACAGCATATCAATGGTTGTCTGAAATCCGTTTACATCTCGCCTGTCTCATGCTTCGAGGCGGTAAAGTCTCTCGGCTCTAATTTCATCTATCGCGTTTGCAATTTTTATTTCAAAGGCCAGATTTAGTAGGAAAAACCAGTATATACTATTGTTATTAGGTACATGAGTTTCTTTATTAAAACAAGCTCCACAATTAACATAATCAAATTTGGCTACAGGTAATTCATGAGATTTTACGGTCACCCGTGAGTTAAAAGTTTTTGTGCGCGACGAAAGCGAATGACAGAATCACGGATTGTAATTATATTTATATGACTTTTAGCGATTTCTGATTTTGTACTACACGAGAGCTTATGATCGCACTACCAATGAATGTTAGTTAAACTCTATCCAATCAAGGAAAACAGAAGTGGAAAATTCGTTCGGAGCACAGAAATTTCATGTCTTTGGAGGAGAGCGGTTGGATAGAAGTGTGTGAGTGAGAGAGAGAGAGAGAAAGAGAGAGAGAGAGAGAGAGAGAGAGAGAGAGAGAGAGAGAGAGAGAGAGAGAGAAAGAGAGAGAAAGAGAGGTATGTGGAGGGAGAGAGATATTAAGGATGCAAAAAGTGTGATAGCCAACCTCGTTTACTTTAAATGTTGGGGTCTGGAGGGAATGTTAATAACCTCTAAGAACAAATGTGCGCAAAGAAATCAGGTACTCGAAGGAAGAAGTAAAACCACTAAGAAAATATATACAATTCATTTAAATCCTGGCTTTTAATTGATGATTTATCTGTTATTTTCTATATTTATTTATTTATTTAAAATGCAAAACCAACGAGCGCATCTCCTTATGAGTTTTTAAAAAGAGGTTTGTAAAGCAAGTAGTGATGTTAGGAGAAGTGAAAATCTGTGGTACTCATTACTTAGTGAATTCTGGCCAAGGGCCTGAAAGTCTCCACAACTCCAATCAGCCTAACCCACGTAGAGAAGGTAAAAAAACCTGCGTCGTGAAAACAAAAGGCAAAGATGCAACTGACGTTACCAACTAACTATGGCGTCACAACAAAAAATCAAGTGCACTCAAGTGCGTCGATCCATAACGGCCATGTCCAGAGCAAGAAACAATCAGAAAATCCGTTCCAGGAAATTTGTTAAAAAAAAGAAATTTCTTGGAATCTATCTGAAAGATCGCCTCTGAAAATATTCCAATTTCACAAGTGGACAATAACACGCAAACACATCCCTACAGTTGCCTCTACACATACACGCGCACAAACATACATACACAAATGAATATGTATAAACATATACACTCATTTGAATCTACATCTAGTCATATATATATATATATATATATATATATATATATATATATATATATATATATATATATATATATATATATATATATATATATATAAATATATATCCCTAAACTTCTATTTTTAGAATGTGATTTTTTTAATATTTTTATTTTTTTTAAAGTGGATAAGTAAACTGGTATGAATTTCCAGTGCATTCTTTACCCCTCCCTTCCCCTCCTTCTCCCTTCCTCCCTCCTTCTCCCCTCACCCTCTACCCCATCCATCTCCCTCCCCTCTCCTCCTCCATTTCACCCATTTCTCTCTCTCTCTCTCTCCCCCTCCTCTACCCCCCTCTCCCCTGCCACCATTCTCCCCCACCTCTCTCCCTCTCCCATCGCTACATCACTCTCCCCAACTTTCTATCCCCCACCCTGTCTCCCCCTTATCTTTCCTCCTCTCCCCATCACCTTCTCTCTCTCTCCCTCCATCTCCATCTCAATCTCTCCCCATTCTCTCTCCCCCTCTATCATACCCCTCCTCTCTCCAACACTACCCCTTCCCTCTTTTACCTTGTCCCTCTCCCTTTCCCTCTTCCCACTCTTTCCACCTATATCTACCCATCCATCTTTATCTAAGTATCTCCTCTACCCCTCACGTTCTTTTCTCCTATTGGTAGAGTGTTGGAGAGGGGGAGAAGGGGAAGATAGGGAAGAGAGGGAGAAATATTGACGAGAAGGGAGAAAAGAGGGAAATAGTGGGGGAGGGGCGAGGGAAGGAGGTGAGGGGGTAAGTAGTGGGGGGATGTGGGGGCGAGGGGGAAGTAGTGGGAGAGAGGAGATGGGAAAGAGAGGGCAAAGTGTATATTTTTAGAACGTGATTTTTTAATAATTTTTAATTTTATTATATGTAGCTTAATTTATCAGTGAGCTCCCATCACACCCTGTCCTTCCCTTGTTGAGAAGGGGGAGAAGTAAATGGATTAGGGAAGATAGGAAGGAGGAAGGAATGGTGATAGATGGGGGAATGTGAGATAGGGGGAGAAGTAGGTGATGTGATAGGGATAGAGGAAGGGGAGATGAGAGGGTAGAGGAACATGAAGGTGAGGGGGTAGAGATGATCACAATCGACTTGAAATATCAAATAGACTGAAGGGTTGGTAGCGAGAGAAGCTGCCATGGTTTATATATATATATATATATATATATATATATACATATATATATATATATATATATATATATATCACCCGTGTTTGCATTGTAATATACATTCCTTTTCCGTATTTAATGGAATAAAGAAGCATGATTTTCCGGAAGACTCGTGTGTAGTTGTGCTCTCGATGGTTGCCTTAATAAAACTTCCACGTGAACGACCCCTCATATTTGATCCAGATATTTCACGTTAATCTTTCGCCCATTAAAGGTGTGATGAGACATTATATGCAAATATTGATAATGGCCGAAGATCCGGTAAAGAGCTGCATTTTTTGGAACGTTTATTCATGGTTTAAAGCAATCATTAGCAGAAAACAAAAGGTAAATATAGAATAGAAATGCTGTAGATGAGGAAAATACAATCTTGTTGGATTGATTATTTTATTGTCAAGAGATCATTTGCATATTTATAATTAGTAGAAATACAGAATATAGTTTTCAACCTAAATATATAAACTCATCATATAATACTCAAAGTATAAGAATTTTAAACGACTTTAATAAAATAATTTAAAGAAATACAATTAATTGAAGAAATACAATCGTAAGAAATATTAGAAAAAGAATTCTAAAATAGGACTGTTCAAGGTTGAGCTAGTGGACGAAAGGACCCTTCTTCTAAATAACTTTAAACAGTCTCTTGTTTATTAATGAAGTCGAAGTTTTAATGCAAACAGAAAAAACATTCTTTGCAGCATCTTGGATGGCTTCTTTAATGTCATTTTAGTTGTTTAATTGACCGACTTCTGCGTCCACGTCTCTCATCAGGATGCTCCGCAAGTTTTCTATTGGATTTAGGTCGCAACCTTAGGAAGCCAGTCCATGATTGAGTTTCCTACAGATCCTTTCGACTAACGAATTCTTAGAGAACTTGTAGGCATGACTAAAAGCATTATCCTGCATGAAGACAAGTCACTTCCTCATCCTCACTGGCTGTCTCTTGAACCAGGTAGGATTTTTTCTTCAGAAACTCACAGTACGCCTACGAATCAATTTTGACACCATCAACCATTTTAAAATGTCATACTGATTAGTATGTAACAATTGCCTCCTAAATCATCAATCTTCCTTCTACTTGTTCTTGCTTGGTGAACTGCTTCCTCTGACTTCCATTGACAATCTAGTATCTTGCCCAAGTATGTGGCCATCTCAGTCAGACTTTTTTTTGCATTTTTTTGTGGTAAGGAACAGCTCCCTAGACTGATTCCTAATGTTAGCAATTTTCTGAAAGCCTTAAACTTCGTTTCTCAGGAAACGGAAGGGTCCCAAACACCTTGAAAAGTGGCTTTTCAAACTACTTCTCTTTAGATTTTAGAAAGATCTCTAGAGATAAGAGTCCGAAATTCTGTTTGGACCTTTTTCTTTCTTCGCTGAATGCTATTCATTACAATCCTCTTCAAATTGCGATGATCACGCTTCAAATCTTTTAAAATATGCAGAGATTTCCTTCATCTAATTCCTTCACAATATAATTCTTCTCTTCTTGGGAAAGCTCTTCCTTCCTAGCTAATGATCAGAAAATGGTTCTTGTAAAAGGTGTCTGGACGACGGTCGTGGTAATCGAATTTCCTAACATCGATTACAAACTATCTAATACTCGGGATAAACTGATGTAGTTATCTATCAAAGCGTGCTTATTACATTCATAAAGGTATCTGAAACAAAAAAAGTTTGATAAATTTTTCTGGGGAATGATGAGACGTTAAGAAGCCAAGATGAGTCCCGAGATGGACGCCACCAAGCACAGCTTGGACGCTCAAAGAATCGGAGATGGGTACTTTGATTGTGTTTTTTTAATGCAAATTGTCTACACCGACTTTAGTACAGCTCGAACCCAGAACCTCAAGGCTGAATAGGCGTCATAGTGATATAGTGACGTGATGAATAAATAATATTCTTCTGTTAGATTACACTTTTCTTCTTAATACATGAGAATGTTGTTGTGGCATTTCTTGGCACTAATTTTCATTCACTAGTAACCTCTTTTACACTAGCGTAATTAGAACGATTCAACGTCTCCACTGGTATGAGATGAGATGGTCCGGGACATTCATGTCCATTAAGGGCAAAGCGCAGGGAAAAACGATTTTTGTGTACGGCCTACCACACTCCCGGACCTTATGTGGACTTAGTCACATCTAATATTTATTATTGAAATTATAGACAAAAGTCCTCTATTTGTCTCTCTTGCCCTCCCCCAATCTTACTCATAGAGGAGGAACAACAATTCCCCCTCGCAAAGGGGCCTCCCTTGGGTGATGGGAGAGCAGCGCGGACGAGGGATATCTCGGGAACACTTGCTCGCTCCCACCATCTGGCGCGACCGGCACCAGCTGTGCGACTCACAGATGCAGGGGAGGTGGCCCCGAAAGGGAGAAGGGGGTGATCTCACAAAGGTCACAATGGCCTATTCGAGAGAGAGGGAGAGAGAGAGAGAAGCGCGCCAATTAATATGGGCATAAAGATGCATTCGTTGGAACCTCTCTTTATACCTCTACCTATCTCTATACTTCTTTAACTACTTCTCTTTCTTTCTTTCTCTCTCTCCCTCTCCCTCTCTCTCTCTCTCTCTCTCTCTCTCTCTCTCTCTCTCTATATATATATATATATATATATATATATATATATATATATATATATATATATATATATCCCACTCTTTAGACAAAGTCTTGAAAAGTGGCCGTTTAGGTAGGATGTAAGGCAAATGAGCTAGAATGTGCCCGCTCGACAGCTAGTCCAAAGGTAACCTCACTGAATGGACCGTAAGGTCTTCTAGGGTACTTATTTTCCTTGTAGTTCCTTGTAGCTCTCTCACTACCTCTCTCTACTAGTCATCTCTAGCTCTCCCTATACTCCTCTCTATTTATACATATCTCTCTCTAACTCTCTATCTCTAGCTCTCTTTACTTCCCTCTCTCTCCCAACTTCTCCCTCTCCTCTTTCCTCCCTCTCTCACTCCCTCCCCCTCCCCCTGATCGCGATAAAGATCAGAGTGGCATCGTGAGAAATGCGAAGATCTTGTCTGGTCCGGCGTCTCGGACCCCGCTAATTCGACGACCCATCGACCAACGCCCTCCTCAGCATCCAGGAAAGCCGGTGAAGGTTCCACGAGGCTCTACAATTTTCCCACAGTCCCAGTAAAGTCCATAAATGAGGCCGTAAGTGGTCAATTGCACGCCCACGTGGGTGCTATAAGGATGTATTACACGGGCGCTGAATAAGCGTGTGTGGTCATTCGATGTCTTACTTAGCTGCTGTCTTCTCCACACACACCACACCCACACATGCGGGTGCACGTACACACACCACACAGCCCACCCGCCTCCCAACAAGTTCACATTATATATATATATATATATATATATATATATATATATATATATATATATATATATATATATATATATATATATATATATATATATATATATATATATATATATATATATATATATTCACTTAACAGAGAAGCGCAGTAGCCGACCAACAGCCTCTTATGTCGGTTGTGCCTGGACAGCGATAGGTGGTTGCTAGCTTCCGAAGCAGCGCCACATCATACCACCTCGCTCCGCTCGTCTGATCTCCTGCTTCCGCAGCAGCTGGGAAGAAGAGGGGGAAGTAGTTGTGGTGTGTGTGCGCGTGTATGTTGGGGGAGGGATACGAGGGTGGAAGTTGAGCATCGAGCGACCACCAATCTGGACCTTGAGAAAAACTGGGAAATGTCAGTGGACAACCCACCTTCGGATAAGGTCCTTGAGGAAGCGTGGAGCAGGCGCGGGGGAATTGATCAATACTTGTTTCTCACCGCTAGCTTCTAGCTTTGAGGTCTCTAGAAGGTGGGATGCTCCGTGCTAGCTTCTTCTCTGTCTTTCCGGGTACTAGATTCGTGTTATTCTCGTGCCTTTCTTCTTCTTTCTGCACTTCTCTTCTCGGGCTTTAATCTCATTATAATAAAGCAATCAATAGACAACGACAATCGAGGTAAGATGTAGCTTGACAAAATTTGAGGGGAAAATGCAACCTAGTGTAATCCAATCGATAAAAATGGATAAAAATTCAGAAGATAATGAAAAGAGAGAAATACATATTTACAAAGGCTTAAAAGGGCTGCAAAGGGCAATTCCTTGACCCTAAGCAAAGAACCCAAGAGATTTGTCCTCAAAATATTCAGAAACAAGTTCGGAGAAATCAAGGAAGTCACATTCACCCTCATGAATCCTCTATAGGAGGCGAAGAACTGGCAGAACCGCTCAATACCGAACTGGAGACCAATAAAATATTATATCACAACCATTAGATGCGCGCAGACATCTGGACAGACATATTTAATTGAGTGATGTTTTTTTTATTGTGAATCAAAACCTTTCCTGCATGGAACATAGTTTTAAGGATGATAAAAACTACCAGAGCCAATCAAGGAGCATACAATTCAATATATCTAAGACTCCAAGACCTCACGCAGGGGGCAAAAACTACATCTACAGGACTATGGGTGGGTCAATTCAACTTAGCCATGTGGGTAAACTAGACTTCACTTTAGTCAGGTGTCCCACGCACCAACAACTTATTATTTATTCCAAAGGGAATAAAAATATATCCAAGGAAACCGACCACGATGCACAGCCAATAACATAACAATTAACACCATTCATTTTTTTTAAATCAACCATTGGTAATTGAAGATAAACAAATAGGTTTCACCCAAGCTTCCTTGATTTTAACTATTCATTAACCATTTAACCCTTCGACGACGAATTGAGCCACGCATGGTGCACCGACAGTTTGGAATAATTCATTCTTAGCGTGTAGTGATAAAACCAAATGTTAAAATATTAATGGTGAAATTTAATTACGAATATTTGAGAATATCTTACTTACCAGTTTCTAGGCCACCCAACCCCCGAATATATAATGTATAAAATTCTCACAAGCGGCTGCCCCATGGAGACTTACATCAGGCACCTGAAGAAATAACACGCCCTCCCGGATCCAGTGCTCCTGTCAGTACAAACTAGATTGAGACACCCTGAACTTTATTATTTATTGACATTTCTATTTTATCCTTTTCACGTCCTTTTTACCTGCAGCGAAGCGCCAGGTCTAGGCGTCGCTTTTTTTTCAAAAAGAGTAAAGTTCAATTATATCCATTTAGAGCCATGAAATGACCCATATGACCATGGGACACATGGTTATTCACCCCGGAGATTTCAAATCTGCCATCGGATTTGGCGCTGGGTGGCGCCATCTAGTGTCAGAAGCCTCATTTAGCCATTCAAAGGCACTTGTAAGTGATTGGAACTAAGGGAAACCATCAATGCAATAAACATTTATCATCTTATCACAAAGTGCCGCAGGTCATTGGAGGGACTTTCCCTCTTGTTTTACAAGCCTCTTCTCACCTAATTTCTTGGCTGGTGGCTGATGTCGTAGGCTAGTCGCTAAACAGAACCAGATTTCGTACATTCATCTCTGGTAAGGGGAGGGGGCTCATTCACCCTTCGCTCTTGGGTGCAGTTGGGGGTGGTTAAGATGCCGACATTCTTTCCACCCTTTTATCCTCCTATTGTCCCCTTCACCATATATCTTTTCCTTATGTATCATTTTACCTACTCATATCACTTAATTTGATCCAAAGGATAAAAGACATAAACAAATATTTGCATGCAAGTTCTTTCTCATTATTTGGCTAATATTTCTTTACTCTGTTTAGAGTGGGACGTCCATAGTCTAGAGCTGATTTGCACTTACTCTCGGCGTGAACTCCGCAAGCACATAAAGAGCTAGAAATCTAACTCTTTTATTGGCTAGCAACAAAATAGATAATCCACTTTTAGGGATAAGAAAAAATATCAATCAAGCCCTAGCTTGTTGGACCTAGTTTGATCTAGTTACCTGCTTGATGCAAAAAAACCCTCACCCTCACAAGAGGAAGCACAAATTGAAACTAGCGCCCCAAAAGACTAAAATATGGACAAGCTCTCACAATAAAGACATAGCAATATGGAGGAAGATTACAAACAGAAAAAAGTGATTCGATGCACTTTCGCCTTTATTTATTATTCTCTGATTGAGAATAATTAGGATTACATTAAGCCCACATCTTGACAGAAATTTTGTTGGATGCACTAGTCTTGGAAGCAATAGTTCCTACGCCAGTAGGAACTATTTGCATTTGATTTGATTCACCTCTGAAACTAATGAGAGCATTGACTGTTCGGAGAGAATTTGAAGGATGTTGAATGATTTCAAGTGAAGTGGTTGGATTTATATGCTTATTAACGTAGAGAGTAAATAATTAACCAAATCAATTTATATGAAAAAGAAAACCGTAACACATAGAAGATGGCACTATTTCACTTCTTGAGAAATTATTAATGAGAATTGATTTACTATTATTGCATTTAATAAGTGTCTTCAGTTTAGGCCCTGTGAAAGTCTGTAATTATAAGAATTGAGAGCTTTGATTTTCACCATAGGTTAAAGTTAATGATAAAACCAAGTGTGCTCCTGCACTTAATTTATTTATAGTGATCAGTTACATACTTCTCTACGAGTGTACATATTACCGCACAAGTTATAATAAGGATATTACTTATTGCACTTTATAAGCTGATAGGATTGTTCTTTCTTTCCCTCAGCGTAGCTTCTACTAGTGTTGAAATACTAATGACAGGATGCCCAGAAAAGAATATGCAAATCATATTTGCACTCATGATCTACAAACAGCTATCAACTACCATCTTTTAGTGGTTGAAGGACATTTCGCCGTCGCAGTTGCTCTTGACTACAGCGTATGGGTGCATATCGAGGGCAAGGCCTGCAAGGTCGGCCACAGCAACTTAGAAGAGCTGAAGTCCTCCATCAACCATGTGTGGGCCATCATGAGGAAAGACTTCGTCCGCAATTTGTGCCCTGCCATCAGGTCTCGCCTAGAATGTGCTTGCTGCTGAGGGCGGATACATTGATTTATATTACAATTTAAACATATATGTATATGTTAAAACAATAAAAACGTGTATAACTGCATCAAAACTCTCCCTGTGTCCTTTGTTGAGAGCGCAGTAATGAGTCTAACAAAACTTTTGCAATACCCGGTATATTAGTCAAATTTGGGTCAGTTTGTCTTCATGTCTTGTTATGTTGATCTCACTCGATGAACCCACCTGTGATCTTGATTACAGCTTCCAGGCGACCTCAAAACCAGCCACAGGTTTTCGACACTTTCTCATGTTTAGGTCCCTGAAGGCCCAAATAATCCTAGCCCTCAGCTCCTTCTTCGTGTTATAGCTAGATTTGTTGGTCAGGCCTGGGTCTTCCGGCTGGTGTGGCAGGGCGTAGAGTCTGAGTGCCACATGTAAGATGTCCTTACAGCTATTTGGTCGATCAATGGGTTCACCACTTAGCTCAGACCACGGAGGTAGCCATCGGTGTTCAGGTTGAAGCCCCAAAGAAAGAAGTGAAGTGGCATGACGTCATCTTCACTGCTGACGACACAAAAGACCCTAAATGTCGCTGAACATTTGATCTGCATGACTCAGCACTTTCTTAGATGCAACAGCAAACCATCTGTTGTTCTGCCAGTTGAATTTCTGGTCTTGGAAGTCATTTTTGTCGTCTGAGAAGAACCAACGGGTTGTTTTAACTTCTTGATCAGCTTCTTGCTGTGCTTGGATCACTTTTCCTGCATCGCCGTGGACAGAAATTGTTCCTTTCTCATCTTGTGTATAAAAAGTAGTATATGCCCTAAAAGTAGTATGCCATCATACTACCAGCATGATGGGATTTTCATCCGCACCCTTCTTCCTTGCAATTGTATGCATTTATTTTTTGAGATCATTGTTGAGGATCTGGATTTCAGCGATGAATTCTGGCGTTGTAATGGCGTCAGATTGTCTAGCATGGGATTTCATCTCTGTTGATGTCTCATAGTTGAATCATAAAACTTCTAGAAACTTTTTTACTTTTCCACTACCCTTCTGCTGAGGTTGAGGAATTATCAAATCTACTTGTTTGTCATTACGCTGCGAATTCCAAGGAGGACTCCACTCCTCTTCTACAAATTGTGTGCTTCAAAATTTTTCATAGTCAAAAAAATAAAGCATAAATGATTATTGTTTTTAAAAGGAAAAAGACCGAAAAGGAAGGTAAAAATAATGTGTGTTAAATTAGAAGTTAATAAAATTTATATAAAACTGCCGGACAAAAAGTTATTCACCTTGGAAGGGAGTGTATCTAAGAGCGTGTAATGCGTCAATGAACCTAGATAACAGCCTTGATTCGACAATGCACGGACTGGATAAGGTTTTGAATTTAGGAGACCAATTTTCACCCATTCTTGCAACAAATAATTGTGCGATTTGGCTAGATTACATGGATTCTGTTTCTGGCATTTGACACCGTGTTCCAGGTAGTCCATAGTTTGTCGATCGGGTTCAGATTCGGTGATTTTGTGGGCCATTCCAGAAGTGTGATTGTTTCTGAATGTTTGTATTGACAGTTTGTCAGGGCTTTAGCCTTTTGAATGCGAGTTTCATTCCAGAAGACAGGGATTAGAATGGTACATTCCACGTTAAGATAAAGTGCAATAGACAAGAAGCTGATCGTCTAGCAGTTCAACGTAAGCACAATAGAGCAAATTGTTTTCAATTCAACCAAAAGACTTATTTTCCGCATAATCGAAACACCACCAGTACATCGCAAAACACCCCTAGCTTGAACCGCACATAACCCTCAGTCTTATTTTCAGACCTCATGAGGTCTACGATGAACATTACGCCGAGCATCATTGACATACAGGCAGAAACGTAATTCATCTGACCAGATTACGCGTTTCCAGTCCTCCAGAATCCACTGTTTATGTCTTCTCGCCCAATCTAACCGGGTAACTTTGTGACAAGTGAGCAAAAGCCTCGTGTGTCATTCTGTTCAATATGTTGATGTTATGCAGTTCTCTTCAGATTGTTATTTCAGTGTCCAAAAACCGACGTTGACGTCTTGCAGCAATTCCAGCCTTGAAGCGAACCGATTTTTAGCCACAAAATGTGAAACACTATAACGGTCCCAGTCCCTCAGTATCGACAAATTTTTTTGAAATTTCCTGTAGGCCGTGAAATTAGTCACTGCAGATATACCCATATTACTTAACGCATAGATACACCTAAAACCTGAGTTACATCCTGCAGAGGATGACTTTTGGCGCGCCCAAATAAAAGCACTTTATTTTGCTACTCAGTAACATCAGCGAAATCTATGAATCCCCTTACACAACTTCCCAATTCTCTTGGTATACTGCAGGCCCGTGACGTTTTAATTAGTTTATATATGTGCAATAAACCACATTGAAAGAGAAAACGGAATAATTTTTCAATTCTCTGAATAGAATAGCTTTTAAGGAAAATTTTCGCAAGTTCGAACGGGGACTATGAAAGAAATAGAAAATTAATTGGGAATTCAAAGAATAAATAAGAAATAGTTAAACGCGTGGTAAATAAACAAATGTATATAATATCTCTCAAAGTAGCGCGAGAGAATGATGAAAATGATTGCAATAAACCACATTGAAAGAGAAAACGCAATAATTTTGCCTACAGTAATATTTATTACCTTTTTTTTAAAAAAAAGTCGTGCAGGGAAGCGATTCTTACAATGCGCACTGAAGCAGCGCGCACCGCCTTGATTGATCACAGTTAAAAGTATGCTGTTAGTACACTATGCTACTCAGAAAACCCCCAAAAGGTAATAAATATTACTGCTGGAAAAATTATTCCGTTTTTTCTTTCAATGTGATTTATTGCATTCATTTTCATTATTCTCTCGCGTTTATTTGAAGGTGAGGTGAAATGAATAACTCACAGCAAGTAAAACGCTGTTGCAGATTCGCCATGGACTGTTCGTGTAGGAGCCATTTTCCAATCACTGGAACTTCTCCAATCCTTTTCAGTTAGCAATCATTTCCTCTTCCGTTGCTTATACCCCATCCCATTTATTCTTCCCTGATGGGGTCGACTGTGTGGGCGGGAGGTATATATATATATATATATATATATATATATATATATATATATATATATATATATATATATATATATATATATATATATATATATCATAAACGCGAGAGAATGATGGAAATACATAAGATACCTCCCGCCCACACAGTCGACCCCATCAGGGA
The DNA here is from genome assembly GCA_963969495.1 of Ceratothoa steindachneri. Classification (NCBI taxonomy): domain Eukaryota; kingdom Metazoa; phylum Arthropoda; class Malacostraca; order Isopoda; family Cymothoidae; genus Ceratothoa; species Ceratothoa steindachneri. The sequence goes on along the minus strand of OZ018319.1, from coordinate 238,550,864 downwards.
AGAATAAATGGGATGGGGTATAAGCAACGGAAGAGGAAATGATTGCTAACTGAAAAGGATTGGAGAAGTTCCAGTGATTGGAAAATGGCTCCTACACGAACAGTCCATGGCGAATCTGCAACAGCGTGTTACTTGCTGTGAGTTATTCATTTCACCTCACCTTCAAATAACATTTATGGCCAGGCTTGTCACTAGTGATGAGAAGTGGATCCTTTATCATGACATTAAATTGTTCTGCAAGTTTCCTCGAATTTTAGTAGGATTTGCTTTGATAACAGCTTCACACTTTTTAGAATCATGTTTCTTTGAATTACCTTCTTTTGATCCCTCTTTTAGACTTAAATCGCTACTTCGGAAAAAAAGGAAAACCGCCTATTGAAACTTCCTTCATTTATTGCATCATCCCAATAAGTGTTCTAAATAGATTTTACCACTGTACTTGCAACGCCACCTCTATGAAACTCGTAGAGTAAAACTTCTCTGTGATCTTTAGATGAGAGGCCATAGCGGGGTGAATACCGAAAAAAGATTAGGAACAATATTTTTTCCTTTGGCAACTTTCTATTCTTCTAACTATCTTTTTTAGTCCATCTTGTTTATGGTAGATCACTTTTCCTATATTCATCTCTCTTTTAGTTAATGGGTTTAGTAGAAACAAAACTAAATTGCTGAGCTTTTGATCATATTCGATCATCTTCGGAGCGTCTTTAGGTATTCTTTTCTCCTTTACCGATGAGGTATGGTGGAGTCATAATCAGGCTGAATGAAACGAAAGTTCAAGTTCAAGTTAATGAAAGTGATGAAATGTGTGGTAGGTTTTCATAGGTGTGAAATTGTTTTCTAGTTTGCCCATTTGTTGAGGGCATCACTAGCATACTTTCTCCTTATTGTTTGTTTAAAAAAAAATTTTCCTCCGTCAATAATATTGTTGACCGTCTATGACCCTTAAGTTCTTCCATTGTGTTATAAATTTTGTTTATTCTTTTATTAGGTTCCTCCGTCGTAGCTTTCAAGCCTTTCAAATAGTTTTTTGCTAAATATTCTTTTCTAGTTTCATATGGGCATTTTTTCCTCTTTCATTTGAACTTATAACTTTGTTATTTATTAATTATTTATTTTCTTTCTACTTAAATTTTAGCTATGGTTGTTGTTATTGCACTTAATTTATCTTACCCCTTTTATTTTACGTTTACTTTGTTATTTAATTATTCATTTCTTATTTTTAATTCGAATCTTAGTTTGGGCACTTCGCCTCTTTTTGTTTGCATTTTTGTTATTGCTTTTAGACTATCTTCTTTTTCTTATTATTATTTTAGTTAAACTTTTTTGATTTTTTCTTCTTCTTCTCTTCTCTTTATTTTAATTTCATTTTAGCTTGGGTACTTTGCCTCTTTTTCTTTATACTTTTTATTGTTCATTCTCTTTTTGTTTTAGGTAAATTTTAATTTGGGCACTTCGCCTCTTTTTATTAATGTTTATTGCCTTTTGTTTATTGTTTTTCTTTGACTTGTTTCGATTTTTGTATCATTGTTAGGTGTAGATGGGTCTTGTATTTTTTCTTGCCCAGTTTCTTCCGCTGCGGAATAGTGATGTCCTTTCTACTCTGTGTTGTCTGAATTGCGGTATTTCTAGATTATTGTTGATTGTTGGGAGTATTTCTTGTTCTACTTTGTCCCATGTCTTTCTCCCTAGCCTCTGGATCTCCATATTGATCGGTTTGAGTCCGGTTCTACCGTGTAGAACCGATTCTCGAATACGGACGATCCTTTTCGTGCCAGTTATAAGCAGTATAGCTTGATTCTGTGCCCTCTGCATCGTCCTGTGAGAGGTACAACTTGCCATCTGCGTGATCACGGCTGGGTATACCAGGACGGAGCGTACCAAGCACGTGTAGAGTTTTCTCTTATTTGGCACGTTGAGGCTTCGGAAACGGTACAGTTTCTTCAGTTCTCTTTTGGCTAGGGAGAGACTGTTGTTTATGTGGACCTTATATCCTGATTTGTAAAGACGTAAGCCCAGGACCTTTCCCTCGTAAGAGTACGGATAAATTTCATCCTCAACGAGGACGACGTATAATTTCTGGCGGTTCATCGGAATTATAAGGAACTTAGGTGGTTAGTCTTTATTTTCCACCTTTTTTCGTAACGATTGATGTTATCAATCTCGGCAGCTGTCGCCCTTGCTTGAACTCCAGCGTTCATGATTGGACTTGGAACGATTTGTGTGATGTCATCTGCGTATTACAGATACATCGAATCGTCTCTCACTGTATCAGGGAGATCTATTGTGGACACGAGGTACAGCAACGGTCTCAGACAGCTGTTTTGTGGAACTCCCGCCTCGAATTCGAATTCGGGTCCTTTGTAGCCCTCGATAGTGATTTGGGCTCTCCTCTCCATGGCATAGTCAAAAAGGACTCTTTCCAGGATTGGGTTTAGCTGGAAGTTGATGATCCTGAATTTTAGCCCTCTCAGCCAGACCTTATCGAAGGCCTTCTTTACATCCCGCAGCATAATGTCGACGTATTTTCGCTCAGCTTTGCTGTATTCGAGTTTTTCCTTTAGGAGGGCGAGGGCGGTCTTCGTTTGTCGTCTCCTACGGAACCCGTGCTGCTGAAGGATGTGAGCTCCTAGTTCGGCTAGTTGTTCTTGAAGCCTGTCAGCCAGGAGCTTCTCGTCGACTTTCGCAACGAATTCCAGTTGATCAGAGGGTTTACCTCCCTTAGGTATAAATATTATTTTAGCAATCTTAATAACCACCAGGGAAGTAACCCGTGTTCAGGGAAGCGTTATAAACATTGGTAATTCCCTGAATGATCTGCTGTGGGGCATTTATCAAGTTGTTTTTGCTGATGCCCGTCCAGCCGGAGCCCGATGTTCAAAGGTTCTCACAGTGACCATGACCACCATTGTTGATGGTATTGGACGGCCATGGCCCGCCATCTTCCTGTCTTCCTCTACTTGAAGTTGTGAGTGCGTGCGGTGTATAATCTGATTCAGATATTCGATCAGTTGACTTTCGAATTCCTGGTCGAACTCTTCATTGTCTTCTGGGGTGATACAGAAGATGTTTTTCCAATAATTACTAAATTTATCTTCTAGAACCACCGAATCCTCTATATAGTATCCGTTCTCATTTATTCGAGCTTTATTTCTTCTGGTTAGTCCTTTTAGATTCTTGACTTAACGCCAGAATTTAGCCGGGCTCAGCTCGCTATCGATTTTGGCTAGTAGGCTGTTCTATATTTCCTCCTGTTGGAAGTTGATAGCCTTTTTAGCTCGGTGCTTAGGCGCTCAAGAAGCAAGCTTCTTTCTCGGTTAGGACCTCTAAGTCTTTTCTCTTCGTACACTTCACTGTGATCACGAACGATCTCTCTCATCTCCTCTGTCTATCTGGGCTGAGGAGGTGTTTTGTACCTAGTCTTGGGTACGCACTCGCGGTCCCCTTCTAGAATTGCCGTAGTTATCCTATCCAGTTCTTCGTCTATCTCCTCCAAGGTTGCGTCGCCTAGGTCAGCTGGGGCGTATTGACTGAGTCGTCTCTTGTAACGTTCCCAGTTGGCTAAGGCGTAGTTTTTGCGGAGAGAGACTGGAAGCTGGATCGGAGCGAGAGATATTGTGGTGACGATCGCTATGTGATCACTTGGGACGGTTGGGCCCGGCTCACTATGGTAGTTGAAAGGGAAGCCTTCACTTTTCAAGATTATGTCAAGTTTGGTGGCTGCTGTGGAAGTGATATAGGTCGGAAAATCCGGCCCTATTCTTTGGATGTTTTTTCTTCCCATAATCAATTCCAATCTTTCGGTCTCTTTCGTTAGTTCTACCATAGCCCACCGCACGGCATCTGGCATTAAGGTCGCCCCCTAAGATTGCCATTCTACGGTGCCCAAACAGTGTGTAGAAGTTATTTATTGGGAGATAGGCACGGCGAGGGGGTTGATAAGCTGCCGCTATATGAAAAGAAAACGGTTTTTAAGATATATTTATTCCGCCTCGCTTAAGCGTAACGTAAAAGAAAACGAGCCAATCTGGTGAGTGGAATTTTTGGAACAATTTTAACGCCTGTAGACAATCGGATCTCGTGAAACTTGATTTTTCGATAAAAAAGGATAAGATTAAGTCATTTATTTGCTTAACCTCCCATTCTACGAAAGTTAGACTTATCAAAAGTAGACTACTGATTCCAACGGGAATTCGAAGAAAAAAAGCCTTAGGGACTAAAAAGTGGAATAAACAAACAAAAAAACCCAGCTATTGCCAAAATATAGTAAAAGTGAACAATGTTAAAGTTGATTAGCATGGCATAAAAGCCCAGTTGTTCGCCAAAAACTGGAAGCTTACTTATTTTCGAAGAAGTTAAACCAACAATAACGAAACAGTGCTCACCTAGTTCCCAAAAGTCAGCTATAACGAAAATAAGTGCAGATATTACGACAAAAGTGAATAAATATTCTGTGCGAAACTAAGTACTACCCCTCAGTAACTAGCTTATCGCCCCCCAAAACCTGTAACTCTTCTACGTGTGAACAAATCTATTTAAAAAGTGCTCTCCTAGGTACGCTTAACTAATTTAGTGCCTTTCCAAATTTGCTTCAAAAACAATCCAAATCGAACCCAAGTGTAAATAAGTTAATATAATCCAGAAAAAAACAGTTCCCCGATCTCAGTGAAGCTAAATCCAAATAACTGAACAAAGTGACTCAACTAATTGGTTGCACTGGTGTATGTAAATAAAAGTCGAACATAAACTATAAATAACATCAAGAATAATTTCGACAAGTTAGTCGGCTTACGCGCATACATATAGAAGAAAAACAGGAGTAAGGTACGTGGACAATGACATATATATTATTTCTCTTTCATCTACCCCCCTTCCCCCCAAAAACAAAACAAAAAACAAACCTTAATTGGCTTCCACCCTCAAATGACATTATAAAATACCTTGCCCCCTTGTCCTCCCCCCCACCCCCTCCACATACTATGGTATCTATGGTATCTCCTTCCACTCACTAAAGGCCTATCAAAATGAGGGAAAAACAAGGATCCTTCTTAAAGCCCTCACCAGGGGAAAATCCTGATAGAGAGAAAGTATTTTCCACAATATATACAGAGCTAAACATTGCGCTAATTAGATTAATCGAAACCCCTCCAGGCTATGCGGCATTATGCCAAAACGAAAAGGACGTCGAATCCCTGACGACACAGGGGGCGGTGAATATACTTAAAAATATTGGGTTGGCTCGCAAAATTTCACCCCAAATTCTCACGCACAGAAGCGTGATATGTCGGCGCCTGGACCCATGGGTCGGGCTCATGATACGGAGGAGATAAAACGGGAGATTGAAGCCAACCGCAGCTGGGCATCGGGACTAGAAATAATAAAATTTAAAGACTATACCCATGTATTTAAAGTATTATTTCCCAATACGGGCATGGCACAAAAAACAGCTGAGAAAGGTCTACTAATCTTTAATGTGAGAACCACTCCCAATCAGATAGAGAGAGAAGAATTTACAAAATACGGATCTGTTTCAAGTGCTACCAAATGGAAGACCACCCCACAACAGATTGTAAACAGGAAAAATGCTTTCAATGCAGTGCCGATAACCACAATTGATGGAATTGCAATAACGAAAGGAAAAAGTGTCTGAACTGCGGCGGCAAACATCGAACCCTTGCAATAACATGCACCTTTAGAAGGACTTAATAAAAAAGAAGAAAGAGGAAAAAAGACAAGGGAAAGAGAAGAAGAAGAACACCACTTATGCCCAGGCAGAAGCAACTATGGATAAGAATCTGCTCCATGTTGAAAATGAGAACTCAAAACAATTAATGGCATCTATTTGATATGCCCATATAGCCAACCTATCAAGGCCAGGGACCTTTAAAACAGAGCTAAACAAAATGCTAAGGAATAACGGGATGCCACAAATGTGGTTTCCTGATAACCCCCCATCGGGAGAGGTGCTGAAAGTAAAGCTTGTCGAACCTTCCCAAAGTCAAAGACCTTTTGCTCAGGACGAAGCGCTTACAGCTGTCGAGATCCACGGATCGTCGCACAGGAAGCGAGAATGAAAGCTGAAGCAATTAAGAATCAGAAAAAACAAAACAACCCAGAAGAAATGGAAATGGAAAATGTACAAGAACAAAAAATGGAGGAATACTCAGAACGGGCAGCCAGAGAACAAATAATGTCGAGCAGCCAACAAAGGAAAAGATCTCCTACGTCTACCTCGAGGAAAAAAACAACAATTAAGTGCAAAAAGAATGAATTTAAAACTATATGCTACAGGAAATACACGCTACCCCAAGGAACACCACCCTGAGGCCATCACCGATGGAATAATAAATGAGAAAATTAAGTAACAATATTAAGATCAGATACCAGAGCATCATTTTTTTTTTCTAACAAACAGCCTAGTTCTATGCTACTTTAAAATAAAATTTAAAAAGAAAACAACGGTAAAAAGAGATGACAAAAAGGAAGCAAGCTCCGGCGTCAGGGGGGAGGTCCCCATCCACCCGGCGTAGGAGTGTGCGACCTAGAAAGCAAACAATAACAAAAAACAATAACAACAAAACCTAGTTAAATAAAAGGGAGAAGGCCGGACTCCCTCAAAAAGTCTATCAGTCCACAATTCAAGGTCCACGCACTCATCCCGAGTAAAAGGGAAGGCAGTAGCGACCCCGCCCATTCCGGTACCAGGACAGGTAACGTGCGTGAAGATCACCCAGACTGCGACATTCGACAAGAATGTGTCAAACAGTCTGGGGGACGACGCAGTCGTCACAATAAGGCGCAGGCGAACACTCCATCAAATAGCAATGCGTCACACGAGTATGTCCTATTCGGAGACAACAGAAAGCGACCTAAAGGCGTCGCAACATTGGGGGATAGATCCATAGGAATAGTCGCGGCGCAATGGCACGCAACTTTAAGTTCCGTTCGACCGTCTCCCATTTTCTTTGCCAAGCAGTCCCAAGAGCTGCCCGTATTCCTGACATGTAGTCGGTGTGAGGAAGAGCGAAACGCTGGTCCGGTCGCAGAGTCCTCACGGACTCTTTGGCGCCCTTATCGGCGCGCTCATTCTTCGCAATTCCTACATGTCCAGGAACCAAGCAGAAGATAATCTCGACATCCGCCAGGCTCGCCAATACCGTGGCGTCACGGATATCGCGAACCAGAGGATGCGGAGATTCCAATGCCCCGAGAGCACTCAGGGCGCTTTGTGAGTCGCTATAGATCACAATCCGGTCTCCGAACCGGGCACGTCGCGTAATCTTCCGTACCGAGTGATGTATTGCCACCAGCTCGGCCAAGAAGACAGACGCAGCGCCTGGCAGAGCCGCGCTGGCTTCGAACAGAGTGGATACGTCGGGGAAGCCGACCCCCTCTTGTGACTTGGAGCCATCCGTATAAACTGGCACGGTTCCAGCGTGACACGAGGTGTGCTCCAAAAAGGTCGAACGCAATACTCCCGGCGGCGTACAAGATTTGGGAGCACAGGCGTCCTGGGCAGGACCAGGGGCGCCACCGGCCCGAGAGCTATACCTAGCTCTCGAAAGAGTTTCCTGGCCGTAAACCCAAAGGGCTTAGGGTATGACTGGCGTCTCTCGGCGGCATAGTAACCGTCGAGATCAGCTGCGGATGCAGTGAGAGCTGTTGGCGACTGAGGGAGGTGCCGGGCTCGTGCGTACAGGCGAGTGATGCACAGTACGCGGTGTAAAGCGAGTGGCATCTCCCCAGCATCGACCAACAGGCTCTCAATGGGGGAAGTGCGGAAGGCACTGGTCGCAAGGCGAAGGCCGGTGTGGTGGATCGAGTCCACATTCCGCAATAAACGCTCGGCTGCGGATGCATAAACTCGGGTCCATAGTCGAGCTTCGAATGAACAAAGGATCGATAAAAAAAATAAGTCAGTAGCCCTATCAGCGCCCCAAGCGCTGAACGTTACAGAGCGGAGAATATCCATGGCGCGGATACAAGAGACCCTAAGGCTGCGAATATAAGCCTCCCAGGTGAGGTGTCGGTCAAATTCAAGACCAAGGAAACGGTGCGATTCAACTACTTCCAGGCGCAGACCATTAAGAAGCAAATCTTGGTCAAGGTGGAGCCGTGGATGGCGGCAGAATTGCACCACCTTTGTCTTGTCCAAAAAACCCCGAAACCTGTACGCTTCGGTATAGAGAGAGACGCGGTTCAATGCCTGTTGGAGTCGACGCTCCAGAGTTGGCATCTGGGCCACGCAAAAAGAGATCGAAAGGTCGTCCACGTAGAGCGTAGCGAGAACATCTTCCGGCAGCACCGAGGTGATGCCGTTGATGCTCAGGGCAAAGAGTGTGACACTGAGGACACTTCCCTCTTGGACACGCTCTTCCTGCTCCAATGAGCCGGAGAGGGCTCCCTCCACCCGTATGCGGAATCGACGATCTCGCAAAAATTCAGATATAAACATTGGGAGGCGTCCCCTCGCCACCATGATACCGTATCGCCATGCGGTATCATAGGCGTTCTCCAGATCGAAAAACACCGTGGCGTTGTGCTGTCTACTAAGAAAAGCCTCGCAGACGGCATTTTCCAGTCGGAGCAGAGCATCTGACATGGAGTGGAACTTGCGGAAGCCGCACTGTGCCGAAGACAGATGGCCTCCGCTGTCCAGGAAAAGGGCTAATCTAACATTTACCAATTTCTCCATCAACTTGCACACGCAAGAGGTTAGAGAGATTGGGCGGAAACCGGCCGGAGTACAGTGATCTCTCCCCGGTTTGCGAAAGGCGAGCGTAGTAGCGATTTGCCAGGAATCTGGGAGGAGACCCTTCACCCAGATCCTGTTGAACAAATCTAACAGAAAGGCCATGCCCCGCTCACCTAGGTGTCGAAGCATGGCGTACGGCACATCGTCGGGACCATGGGAAGTGTCCGCGCACGAAGCAAGAGTGGAGCGCAACTCACTCACAGTAAACCTGTCGTTGAAGGTATCTCCACCTCTTGAGGTAAAGTTCAGTCGGCGGCCTTTTGCGACATCACGACGTGCATTGAATGCTGGCGGAGCAGAATCCCCGCTAGAGAATGCGGAAAAGGCGGTCGCGAAGGATTCCGCCACAGACGCGGGTTCCGAGATTGCCGTCCCATTCTTCTGGAGAAAGGGAGGTCGGGGGGGGGGGGCGAGCGAGAACCTGCCCCGAAACCTTTTGAATCGCTTCCACACCTCTGCTAGAGGGGTCATCCCGTTAAGTGCAGGCAGGTATGCCCGCCAAGAAGAGCGGCTGGCGTGCTTCGAAATATACCGGAACCTCGCCCTAGCCGACGAAATTCACCGACAGTGAATTTGTTCGGGAGGCGATTATAGCACAGGTAGGCACAACGCTTTTGCTTAAGGGCCGTCTCCCACTCGGCCAACCATCACAGGAGTGGTCGGCGTGCAAAACGGCCATACGTTCTGGGAATATTAGTCAGGCCCGCGGTGATAAGGTTGCCTGAGAATAACTCAACGGCCTCATCTACCGACCTAAACTCCTCGACTGAAATAGAGAATTTAGTCATTTCCTGAAATGCCGGCCAGCCGTGCCCGCGCCAAGCACCACCGAGGTGGGCTCTCAGGCGGAAGTTGCCCTGAAAATGATATTAAAATAGGAAAGTGATCACTACCATAGAGGTCATCGACCACCCCAAATAAAAATAAAGCTGTGCATCTGAAAAGCACAAGGGTATATTAAGGCGAGAAAATGAAGCAGTTCTCGGTCAGTGATGCGTAAACCCATCCACATTTAGGACACCCATCTCAAGCTCTTCGATCAGATCGGCAATGACTTGTCCCCTGGGATTTATTGAGTAATCTTCTAGAGATGATGTCTGCCGCTCAGATCTCTAAGCAAGAGAAAGGGCATCGGCAACCGTGCCACGAGGCGGCTGAAGTCCCCCGCGTCGAAGTCAGCTGACGGTGGAATGTACGCAGAAATTATAGTATACCTCCTATCCAGGGAAAGCTGCACAGCTACTGCCTGAAAGGAGGTATCTAAAGTGAAAGGAAGAACGGAGACATCATGCCTGGTGTAAAGCGCGCATCCCCCAGCTCGGCCATCTCGTGGTGGTGGGGTCGCAAGACCCTTATACCCCGGGAGGGCGGCCATGGGGCACGCGCTTAGCATGGTCTCCTGCATAAAAATAGCTAAGGGGGAACGGGACGAGACGAGCCTCCGCAGCTCCTCCTAGTTGGCCCGGATTCCACAGAAATTCCATTGAAGGAATATGCCCTCCAGGCCTAGCTCAGTGGAGACGCGGGGGCCCTCTTCGAACAGAAGACCCTCACGTGAATGGTCGTACGCTTCCCGGAGGCAGAACCCCGGGCGCTGTTGGCCGGACAAAGTGCTGAAGGCACTGTCGCCTTCGAGGACTTATTGGGGGAGGTTGGGCTCGCCATGCTGGTCTTTTCCTTCCTCCGCCTCGAAACCTTAGGCGGGGGTTGCGGCTTCGGAAGCGGGGGGCCCTCTTTTCGAGGAACCACCGTCTCCGAGCCACTCGCTCCACCACTAGGCGTGGGCGAAGGAGCTGAAGCTCGTTTCTTGCTGTCCTCCTTTCAGGGGAAAGCTTTAGGAACCCCGGAAGATGGCCTAGAGACCAACTTCAGGGGTAAGTCTAACGACTCGGTGGAGGTGCGTGGCCGTTTCGCCTTACGTGAAACGGTCACGCTGGGGGAAGAGGGGGGAGCCCTGGTTTTAGCCGGGGCTGGGCATGAACCCTTTTTGCCGCGAGCTTTACCAGGAGAGCGCCCAGGTTGAGTAGAACCCACAGTAGGGCTTCGAATTGGCGCGAAAACAACCGTTCTTGTTGGCCTAGATGGGCCAGGACCAGAGGGTGTCTTTCTAATCATTGAGGCATAAGACGAGAGTGAGGATCGAATGAGAGTCGATCCTCGGCCTGAACGGCTAGCATTTCTTTCTCAAGGAGATATGTACCACATTGCTTCAAAGAAGCGGGTTGCGGCTCTCCGCCATTGACACCCTTGGCCACACACGATTTATACTTATCGTGTGCGGCCTTGGAGCAATTACACAGACTTCGGGTGACCCCGACTTTGCACGTCTACAAGAACGATTCGTATGGCCCAAGCGGTGACAGTAATAGCACCGCCGCGGCAGTGGCACGAACCCCTTCACGCGGTAGCGGTACCAACCGTCACGCACCCACATCAGGGAGCTTGTCACAGTCGAACGTGACGAAGAGTGTAGGGGTGGGTCTCGAGGCCCCTCCCAGTTTTCTCATCACACATTCGACCAAAACTGCCCTATGGTGTACCAGCGTAAGGTGATGTCCTCCATGGAGTAGTCAACGAGTTCCCTCGCATAAACTACTCCTTTCACAAAGTTCATGGTAGAGTGCGGCGTCACACTCACCGGGGTGACATGAAGTGTCCGAAGAGCACTTATCTTGGCCGCCTCGGAGGGATCCGCTGCATTCGCCAGAAGGCTCCCTTTCGAGAAACGGGTCACCTTCGGCTCTCTACCAATTGCACTAGCTAATCCTCTCCTCTGATGGATCATGTTGCCCTTGGCCAACATGGTGCCATCAGTGGAGCGAATAATGAGGAAGAGTTGGAAGCCAGCGGGCTCGCAAACGCCAGGTAACCTCTAAACGAGGCGCCCCGATGTTATCGAGGCTCCACCCTGCGCTCTTTTCTTCTTAGTCATAGTCGGCGGCTCCGCACCTGTGGGGGCAGAGGGGCTGGATGTGCCGATCTTGGCTTGGTCGCTTACTGAAGTGGCAGCAGACCCATCCGTCCCTGCAGCCCCTGCGGATGGAGAGTAGCCCCGAGTCTTTTTAGTCTTTTTCTTATTTTTCGTATTTTTAGGAGATGAGGGCGGGGAATGAACCCGCTTCTCACCTCCGCCGGCAGGAGTCCCCAGGCCAGATAGACCAGCCTCAGCCAGGTCCTTCTTCGAGATGGAGAAGGTCCTGATAGTCGCAGGGGCACCGGTTGGAGGAGATCCCTCCCGTCCTTGTACTGCCTTGGAAACCCGGGCCTTTTGAGGCGGACCTTGCATAGGGGCGGATTCGGGTTCGGTGCTTGGCGCCGAGCCCGTATTACCTCCCATGGAAGGCCCTACCGTCTGAGGCTGGGTTGCTTTTAGGCCCATGTCTATCTCAGGGGGGGCCTCCAGTTGGCCATCCTCCCCCAGGACATCGCAGGTCCCGTTGGCAGCTTTGTCACTAGTCAGTCGTGGGGAGGCACAGGCCTTGAACCCGGCAAGGTTCAATATTCTTGACAGCAGGTCTTTTGAGGGAAGCGACCGAAGGGGTTTGGCTTTCCCTAAGGGGGTTTGCCCTACCGAGCCGCTTCACTGGGGAGCGCTCGGCTATGAGTGTCCTTCTGACTTTCTTGGCAGTCCCCTTGGAAAGAAATGGAGGGGACTGCCGCTGGAAAAAGGGAGGTGGCCGACAGCACCTCCAGAGAAGGGGGTTAGGGGGAGTCCCCTACACCCTTAGGCAAAGGAGAGGAGTAAGCCTCCTCTCCGGTTAGAGAAATATGGAGGGTCCCCTGCGCATGCACAGTGAAGGGACCTCCATTTTTTCTGTGGAGCTCCCTGAGGGCGGCTCCGTCATTGGAACAGGGGAAATTAAAGGGATTTTTCTTTTACTCATTATTTGGCATGGTGACCCTCTATTTATTACGGGATTCAATAGCTCATCACCCCTCGCAGTAGCCCGCTCTGCAAGGGGTGCGTACAGGCCTGGCAGAGCCAGGTGCCGCCATTTATGGCCACCCCTCCCGCTTGGTGACCTGGCAGCCCTTCAGCATGGCGGCTCCACCTTGGGCAAGGCGTAAAATTGATAAGGAAAAGGGATGTGAGGAAGATATGGTTGGGGATGAAGCAGATTGTTAAAAAAACACCATCCCGAACCGGAGCTCAGGGATTAGGGAACGTTGTCCCCCCCTTCCTCAGCTCCGATCTGGGACGGTTGGCTGAGAAGAAGGTCAGCATCTACCCTGTAAAGTTAGAGGCTGACCAGAGAAAGTTGTGGGCGAGGTTGTATGAAACGCGAGAAAACCGGTGGGAAACACAAGTGTTTTGAAGGAAGGAGAAGAGGCTAAGCTGGGGTCAGACTGGGTGCCAGGATGGCAAATCGCCGCACCCCTTACGGGGTAGTGTTTGATGTAAACCAGCACAGTTCATGTATATCTATACCTTATTTACCCACTGCCTACGGTCGTGACCTCTCTGGGCGCATTCTGAATACATTTTAGATTAATTTTTACCTGGGCAGGCGCTATTTGGGTGCTACTTTACTTTGTAGAAGTTGAAGCTGGTCGGAGATCTGGAAGAATCTTTCCTTTTAATCTGATCCTTTTAATCTGTCTTTGGCTGTCACTACCTTCTCCTCAAACATGTTTTAGCCCGTGAGTAAGGCTACGGATTTTGGCAACCTCTGCCATCTGCTCCCGAACAGGAGTTCGGTGATGTAGCTATATCGTTGGATTTTGTAATGCCGTTTGTTGGCGTCGAAATCTATTTACGGTGAAGGGGTCTCTTCCACTTGACCTTGCCTCCTTTAGCGGGTTTCGATTCTAGTCAGAGAGAAGTATTATACACTCAGATGGCTGATCCTCCTAGGCTAAAGACAAATTCAATAGTGTAATACTATATATCTGAGAAAATGACACATTAACAGCGGTAAATATTAAAAGGTACGTTATTTTACTACAAAAACAAAGCTATTGAGGTAATATATATATGAAGAGCAAATACAATTTTTGAGGGTGATAGAAACCACCACCGGGCTTTCGGCCTATTTAATATTTGCATTTCAAAACTATTTTGAAGACAGAAGAAAGATGCAGAGAACTTGAATTGCAGACTATATAACAGTACAAGAGAAAGATAAATTTGACGTAAATAATAATAATAATAAGTATTTATAATGTGCCCTTCAGGGCTGTTAGCCCTCACAGAGCGCAGGTTGTGTAGTGAGTGTAGAGAATGTTTACAGGGAAGAGAAGGCAATTCTGAAGAGATGAGTCTTCAAGAGACGTTTAAAAGTAGCAAGGGAGGGAAAGGATCAGACTTCAGCAGGAAAGGCATTCCAGAGTCTAAGAGCAAAAACTGAGAAGGAACGGTCACCCATCGAGCAGAGGACAGAACGAAGAGTGTTTATGATGGGAGCGAGGTTAGACCGGAGTGCCCGAGGAGTTTGACGTCGGGAGAGGGCAGACGAGAGATAAGGTGGAGCCTCGAGGTTTAGGGCCTTGTAGGTGATGAGAATAATTTTATAGTGGGTACGGAAGCAAATAGGTAACCAGTGTAGCTCCTGTAACAGAGGCATCGAAGGAGAGAACTTGAAGCGGCGAAGTAGGATCTGGGCAGCATAGTTTTGAACTAGTTGTAGGGGGCGAAGTGACGAAGAAGGGAGATTCACTAGAAGAGAATTGCAGTAGTCTAAGCATGAGGTGACGAAGGCATGAATAACAGTTTCAAGGCTTCGTCGATCAAAGTGGGATCGAACACGTGAAAAGTTGCGGAGGAAACCGAGGGAAGACTTACAGTTACGATGGATGTGCGGTTTAAACGAGAGTTGCTCGTCGAAAATAACACCAAGATTACTGACGGTAACAGAGCAGGCGACATTGGTTTCCCCAAGGTTAAGGGAGGGGAGGAGAGCTTTCAATTTCTCCACCATCGAAGCTGTACCAACAAAGAGAACTTCAATTTTATCGTGGTTAAGTTTGAGAAAGTTGGCAGACAACCATTCGTTTATGGAAGTGTAGGCTGAAAGGAGCTTAGTAATTGATTGAGCGAAGGACACAGGGGATGAGGAAAGGTATATCTGAGTGTCATTAGCATAGAAGTGGAAGGACAGGCCCAAATCGTGAAGAAAAGAGCCAAAAGGAAGTAAGTAGATACGAAAGAGGAGGGGACCAAGGACTGAGCTCTGAGGCACCCCGAAATGAATGGGCGCGGGCTCGGAGGAGAGGATATCGAGCGCGACCGAGTGAGTGCGGGAGGAGAGGTATGAGCGGAATCAAGCAAGTGCAGTGCCCGAAGACCAAGGGAAGTTTGAAGACGATCAAGGAGTACAGTGTGGTCGATGGTGGCGAAAGCAGAGGAGAGGTCTAGCAGGACTAGAATGGATGTACAAACCCTCTCGGCAGCTCTACGTAAACCGACTGAAACATTAAGAAGAGTGGTTTCAGCAGAGTGCTTCGCTTTGAACCCCGATTGGTACGCTTCAACTACATTGCAGTTAAAAATATGGTCATTAAGGCGAGAGAAAACCACTCTCTTGAGGATCTTAGAGAGGAATGGAAGCTGTAAGATAGGGCGATAGCTAGATGGTTCAGAGGGGTTAAGGTGTGGTTTTTAAGGATAGGGCAAATTGAAGCATGTTTGAAGGAAGAGGAAACCACCCCTGTGGCAAGAGAATTGTTAAGGAGATGAAGAATCAGTGGGAGAACAGCAGGGAGAATTTGGTGGAGGAGTTTGGGTGGAAAGACGTCTTTAGGGGATCCAGATTTGTTAGAGCGTGAGATCAGGGTAGTTTCTTCCTCAGAGGACGCCCGAGTGAGGACATTAAGCGGCAATGGATTATGATCGTGGAGAACAGCATGGGCTTGTTCAGACGACTGGGGTATTTTGGCGCGAAGGTTAATGATTTTATCAGAGAAAAATTTAAAAAGAGTAGAGGGATTGATGGGAGGAGAGGTGGGGGAAATGGGGCTAGGAAAGGAAAGACGAGAGAGGAGACGAAAGATAGTCCGAAGGTCATTCTTGCTCTGAGACAAAAATTTGCGTGAATGAGCCTCACGCGTTGATTTTAATTTGGAAGAATAAGTCGAAGTAGCAAGGCGATAGGCAAGTGAAAGGGAGGTCGTGTCCTGCCCACAGGAGCGTGCTTTACGAAGGGCACGTTCATGGGAACGTAAGAACCTCCTTGAACGAAGGAGTTCCATGGTAAACCAAGGGGCGCGGTGATGGCGGTTTGAAGAGGGAGTGATAAGTGGGGCGTGCACATCAAGACAGGCAAGTAATGATTGGTGCAGTGAGTTTAAAGTTTGGTCAGGTGAAGCAGTCCATCAATAGGAGGTAGGGCAGAAACAACATCATTAAAGAGAGTAGCAGTATCAATTGACGATAGGCGCCGGAAAGGAGTAGGATCTCAGAACGAGCGAGTAGGGAGGTGGAAGGGAATATAGAATTTAAAATTTACCAAGAAGTGGTCGGAAATCGTATTAGAAGGGTCAGTTACTGTTAGATTAGATATATCGAGGTTCGAGATGACTAAGTCAAGGATATTACCATGTATATGTGTTGGGGATGACACATGTTGTGTAAGAGAGAAGAGGTCGAGAAGAGCAATGAGACAAGAAACATGAGTTTTTAATGGTAAAAGAAAGAAAAATTTGAAGACAGAAGAATTAAGAAGATCAAGGATGGCACAATGAAGGCATTCCATACTGAGAAGGCAGAAATAAAGCCAGGGGAAAGAGTTTTCATTTCCCTGATCGGGAATCGAATGAGGGCTTGCTGGTTAGCGGTCAGATATGTTCTAACATTAAGCTACCAGAAACAGTGACTTAAACTCACCCAAAGCGTCACCCTATCAAACCCAGTATTATTCCAGGCTAGTAACTTCCAAGGAATTTTGATACCATTTTTTCATATCCACCAGAAAGTTAATTCTCATTATCCATGTCCAAAAGAAAAAAAAGGGCAAATATTAGTTAGTTGGGTGGTAAAAACCACTATACTAGACTTTTCAACGCTGTTATGACCGCTGGTGTCTCTATTGAATCAAATGTTTTCTGGTGGTCTACAAATTCCAAGTATATGTAAGTAGTATTGAAGGGAAGAACCCGAGTCTAGACACACACAAACACTCACCTACACTAACAGGTACACACATACAGGTTTGCATATAAGTCCATGACATTTTCTAATGGACCCGCCCTCTCTCCCCCTTATTGAATGGTCGTCAAAATGTTCCCAGCCCCGTCTCCTCTCCCCCCCTAGGTCATTGACCTTTTTAGGAGCAATGGTTAGGGTGTTCTGGACACATGAGACAAATGGATCGTTTCATTCCACATTAGTAAATATCAGAAGGTTAATCAAAGATGATATTGTCTATTCACGTACTTAAAATTAACACTTTTTAAAATCAATTTAGATTTACTGCTTGTTGTTTTACATCATGTAAAGAGTTCAGAGCTTTGAAGAGTGTCAAAGGCCGGGTCCATTAGAAAAGGTCCTGACATTGTATGCACGTGTATGTGTGTGTTGTATGTGCGTGTGAGTGTGTGAGTGTGTGTGTATTGAAGTGAGGACCATGGGTCTACCCACAAACACTCTCATATACACTCACAGGCAAACACAGCTACCCCAAAACTGCTGGGTGGTTACCACCAGGGAAGATCAAGGTTCAGTTAGCCATTTCGAATGAACTTTTTGGGAGGTTCGCTAGAAATGGCTAACTAAAACTTGATCTTCCCTAATGGAAACTAGGGTCTTCCCCAGGGGGCTATAAGAAGCGGGGGCTATCATTTTGGGCTATCTACTTACCATACCATCTGTTGTAATTTTCCATATTTTCAAAAAGTGTTTAGCATAGATACTCAAGAAATTATATTTAATTCCCCGTTTACTTCTCAAAGAGAAGAGATCTTAAGTATAAGGTTTCTATTTCGACTGAACTTTTGTGAGGGTTCGCTAGATATGGCTGAACTGAAACTTGATCCACCCTGGTAGTAACTAGGGAGTTCCCTAGGGAGCTATAAGAAGCCGGGGGTATCATTTTGTGCTATCTATTACCGCATACCGCACCATCTGTTGTAATTTTCCCCATGTATATATATATATATATATATATATATATATATATATATATATATATATATATATATATATATATATATATATTTATATTTATATATATATATATATATATATATATATATATATATATATATATATATATATATATATATATATATATATATATATATATATATATATACATATATATGGGACCCTGTGGAACAAAACTTTGTCGACTAATTGTAACCCCAGCTTGTGATTTTGAAATAAATAAAAATCCAAATCTTAGCTCTATTTAAATACTTTTTGATAGCTTTTCATTGCTACCTCTACCTCATTATAATTTCTAATTTCCAACTATACATGCGTACACTGATTAAAGTATTGATCAATTTTCACCCAATTTTCTAGTCGGGCTAACAACACAAATTCCATCCAGACTTCATTCATCAACGTGCTTTTATTAAAAATTGACATTCATAAACTAGTGGAATCGTTAGATCGATACGGTTAGATTATTTATAAGGGTCATATTTTCTATTTGTTATTAAAGAGTTGTTGCAAATATTTAATTTTACTCGACCAGTGCGGAAAAAGGAAAATCGATTGATTTTAAACTGTAAATCACTTGAGCCAAAGGAACAAAGTGAAAAGGAAGTTGCTGTCATAAAAGCTATACAAATTCGCCTCTACGCAAAAGCACTAGCTCTTTGAACTAGAGAATAGTTATATTGGAATGAACATCCATTTACAACCTGGTTGCAAAGAAAATATTACCATCGGTAAACTTCTGAGTAAACGTCACATCTTTATTTCCTCACTCTCCGTGATTTCACGTTATTGACCCCCACCAACGTAAAAGGTTCCCAGTCCACGCAGGATCATTGATCTCAATGCTCCCTGCTATATGTGACGATCTTCAGCAACAATAGAGCAACATGCCCCTTTAAACACCAACGAGAGCCACAATTCATACATTTGGTCTATCCTTGTGTTTAAGACGATGTTTTTCCCTGAAATTTTTAAAGTGGGTGGCATCAAGCGTGCGATAATTGGTGCCGATTTTTTTTAGCAAATTAGGATAATTTTAGTAGATGTTAAATATTCACGTTTGGTGGACGGCACCACCAATCTATCAATAAACGTCATTATTGAAAGTGCCATTCCTCCGTCACTCTGCTTTGTAACTTCAACCATCTCTGCAGTATATAAACTTCTTAAATACAGTCAAATTTACAAACCCACAACTAGCACGAGAATAGTCAAAACGTACCTAGTTTCCCCTCTTCATATTTTAATCATATCGTGACTCAGAGAACGCCGGTTGACGAGCGGCCACGGCGTTTATCCCCAAAGTTATTAGGGTTGGTCAAGGATAGCATTTAGGTCTTATTAAAATCGAAAACTGTTAATTCAAATAGATCTCCCTATGCCTCACCTATTCAACTTGTAAAGAAATCTGACCTGCGACTACCGTCGTTTAAATTCTATCAAGATTTGGGATAAAAACCCGCTCCAATATCTCACCGATTTTAAAGCTACTTTACAGAATTGTTCGGTATTCTCCAAAATCAATTTGTAGGACGTAATTTCCAAATACCAATGTAGCCATCATGTATTTAAAAGAAAGGCTATGACATTACAAGTGGGTCTCTATGAATTTCTAATTCTTTCTCAGGGTATGTTCATCTCTTCTCAAACATTTAAACAGTATATCGTTTTCGCATATGTTGATAACCTGCTCATTAAGTGAAAACGATGGTCAACTTTTACAATATCTAGATCAACTCTTCCAATGTTGAATTGCATGGTTTGTAAATCATGAAAATAAACCTTTTTTCAGGAAAATCACTTGATTTTGTAGGGTATAAAGTTAACTCTCAAGGTATCTCCCCACAAGAGGATAAAATAACCAAAAGCATTGCGAGTGCTACCGAGATTTCATGGTTATGTGATTTTCCCTCGTAGATTTATTAAAAATGCTACCACCTCCGCGATTCCTCTTACTAAACTGTTAAATTACTCAAACAAGCGTGGCCCAAAATCAATATTGTAATGGGATGCCCGCCTAAAATTGTTATTTAACACTATAGAAGACGATATAGTAAAAGCTACCCTTTTACTCCACCTCCAAATATATAGTCAATCCGTTTAATTACGGATACATCTTATCTTGGCGTCTGAAGTGTTATTGTAACAACTTTCCGAGGGAAGCGATGGATGATATTAGGATTCTTTAGTAGGGTTTTCATTAGTCCAGCATTAAAACAATCAGGCACTTCTACAAGGTACTGCATATTTCGTCCACAAATATTGCAAGGCGATCATTGGAGCCGTCAAGACTCTCACAACTAGGCACTCTCAAAAAGAGGCCTGTGCATTTTCATTCATTAATTATTCAGTATAGTAATGCTATTTGTCACATAGCCGGAATATAAAATCCCTGTTATGCTCTCTCTCTCGGATCCCCATCAATGATTCAACATGCAATCCATGCAACCCATTGCTTCAACACCACCATCTACGTCACAAGAAGACAATCCAATATTTTCTTGTCAATCTATTAACTCAACCATCGCTTCTTTCACTATTATCAACCATAAACTTTAGACAAATCTCAGTTCAGCGAATTGTAATTGAAATATTTACAGGAAAACGACTCTACCTCGTCTCAGTTTCATAAAATTGCCTTACCATCTTCTTCGCATTCTATCAATTATGATCTATCAAAGGTTTGGTTCGTTTTATCTCACCTTTGATTTCCGCAAGCACAAAGACATACGAAAGCACCCATTACACGATTTGAAGCAGCTAGATCAAGATTTCACACCACCCATATAATCATATTATGTGATTTTCCAACCACAAAAGAGGGTTACAAATATATACCTTCTGACCATAATCTGCCACTATTATAAGTGTTTAGAGGCATATCCACTTAAGGATATAACATAATATTCCGTGGTTGAAGAATTCCCCTTGCTAAATACCTATCACGTGTTGTGTTCCTTTTAACATAATCTCATATAATGGAATGCACTTTCATTCTATGCTGGCTGTTTCATGAGTTATTAAAACTTACCACAGAACACACTTTTACTCTCCTACTAATGCGATCGGAAATGCTGTATTTGAAAGACAACACAGAACCATAAGATATTATCTGATGGCAAAAGGGGCTCCTGGAGCATGGTTACACGATTTTCCATCCACTCTTCGTTCGACACGAAACGCAGTAAGCCAAGACACAGGATTTCCTCCTGCTCAATTGGTTTATGGTATTCCATTATGTATTTTAGGTGACCTATTTGTCATCAGTGATAACGACCCTTTACAACACAGTTCAATACCATCCCATCAGGCAGCTATTAATTCTCTTCCGTTCTTGCCCTTTGACTACAAAAGAAACTTTCATTCCTCCAAATCTGGAAGACTGTACGCACATTCTCTTTAGACATACGTCCCACCTATTCTACCCCAAATATAAATGTTTTATACAAGGTGTTAGAGAGGAGCAAACATCCTACATTTTCAAGAAGCAAAGGAAATATTCATGCTCCCATACTAAACATAAAACAAGAGCAGATATGGAAAACAACATGTAATCTACCATCTAACACATATAACACTCACAAACAATTCGGTATACAAATTCTTCATATTAAATCAAGAAAGACACTCCTTGTTCATTCTTTTAACTGAACTTTTATATTAAAAGCCATCTGTCACGCATAAAAGATGCGTTGGTATATTAGAGAAATTTAGACTTATTTTGAGAATCAATTTACATGTACTTTTTACAGAGTGTTTGCACTAAATTTGACGATATTTTATGTCTTCTTCTTACAGAAGCAGGTCGACGTATTGTGAACAGTCAACAGCGTTGGAGAGCATATAGAGCAAAGTTTTGGTTGAGAAAATGTTAGGTCACATGGAGGACTGGTGCTTACACAGACCTATAGATTTAATAGGCGGGACCATTTTTTAGGGAAGTAGAAGAAAATAGGAGAAAAGCAGATAGACTCCACGTTTGTAAGAAATATAAAGAATGGACTGTCGATTAATTCATAGTGAAATACAACTGTAGTATCGATTTGGAAATAACTTTGCTTCCAGGGGAATGTTCAGGTGAATTGCATGCAAAGTTTCCTTCTATTTAAGATAATAAAACAAGGGGGACCGAGGAAGTGTGTATAGTTAAAATAATTAACAAGATTATGTTATACATCGCTTACCAGAAAGACTCTGCTCAAACTTACTTTTATTCGTACTTGCATTCTTCCTTTCACACTTCTTTGCACGCTTTCTACTCTTCGAGACAAAGACAAGCTCTTTCCCAGATAGATCCATACTATCACACTCCATCTCATTATCATGCACCTTGTCTCTCTCTCTCTCTCTCTCTCTGCACAGTTCATATACCGGATGGCTCACCAGGTAGTTCTCTCCACCTCCTCAACTGACTCTGATGAGCTCGGACTCTCTCGGTCACAGCTTCATTCAAACTCTCCAAAACATACGTCGCAGCATTCTCCCAAACTCTCACAACTCTATACGGTCCCTCAAGTTTTCACTCATCTTTGACAAATTCAACCTACCCTTTACTTCTCTCAACTTCAATACTTTCGCACCTAATTTAAATGAAGGAAACCTCTCATGTGCCTCACGCCATACACTCAGCTCACTTTCATTCAAACGAAACCTATCTTTCACTCGCCTTTCAAAATTCATAACAAACTGACACGGGGACATCCCAGTTGCACTATATACCGTCGAATTATACGCCCATAAGACTCTACCCAACCATACATTCCAGTCATTCAAAGTCGTATTCATCATTCTCAACATCTGACACAAGGTCCAAATTGTATGTTCAGCCAACCTATTCGAAGACGGGACATACGGAGTCGTTCTTACATGGTCCGCACCATTCTCTCTCAACATTCGTTCAAACACTTCACTCGCAAACTCAGATGTTACTCAGACATCTCCTAGGCTTCCGTACACACATAGGAAAAAACAACCGCTCAACCACATGCGCAACAGTCACACTCCTTTTATCTCTCACAGCTGCCGCATACGCAAACTTACTTTTATGATCAACCATGACAACCATACCAACATTCCTAACACTTGTACGCTGTAAAAACACACAATTAATCACTACCGATTCAAACGGTTCTTTCGCATCAACTTTCAACATCGGTGCCTTCGCTTTCACACCTTGCACCTTTCGCTTCTGACACCTTTCGCAACATCATTCACCAAAGTCCTCAGAAACGGATGGAACACACTTTCCCTTCATACACTCCCACATCTTAAACTTACACATATGCCAATAATTATCATGCACAACTTTTATCAGACCAACCATACCAACCAAGGACATCGCAGGTACATACATATCATCCCCATCCTTCATATTCTTCACAAAATATACAACATCCATACAAACAACAAAATCCTTAGCATACCTTTTAAAATTACTTAAACACCTAGGCCATTCATTCAAATCAACACGCGTCATTACACACCTCTTCAACTCACTAACAAAAGGACACATCTCTTTCATCTCTAGAATATCATCACTTAAAATCTCATTTCCATCATCCATGACCAATTCGATCATACCGCAAAATTTGAAAACATTCTTTGCACACTGATTCAACCTCATCACCTCACATTCACCTTTTATAACACAATTCTTATGAGCATCCAAAGACAAATCATTCAATCTCATAAAGTCCACACCAAGCAAGAAAAAACACGGCATTTGCTCATCTTTCAGAATCACAAAGCCATGTTCACATTCACACCACTTCCCAAACTCACTCTCAGACTAACCTGTTCCCATGCCACTATCATTCCTTTCCCCAATCTACTTATCCGTAATTTCACAGGCTTAGGTTCACAACATCTAACTCATCGTACTTACTCAAAATCCTCTCGTTCACTAACGACACTTGCGCTCCATTATCAATCAAACCATAGAAGAACCTTTCACTCTCGCTTCCATCATATCAGGTCCTCCATGTTCACTATACACAGAAGGAACAACCACATCAACATCAGCACCGACATCAACACCATCATCAACTCCCAAAACATCAATCACCACACACTCATCTTCATCCATACATTTATTCTTCTTCCTCATATACGAACAATTATTTCAACCACCCAATTGTAATGCACACCGCTCAAACACTACAGATGCACTAATTTAGCATTCGAACCAATCACCTTCTCATCCTTGTACACAATCGGCCTCTCACCACCAAAGTGCACATAAAAAATCACACCATACAAACGAATCACTACCATCAACACTTCCTGAAACGGCGGGACCCCTGGCATACACATCGCTCTCAATTTTTTCATAAAGTTCCGCACCTTCGCCATACCAATACTTTCAGGCTTCCTACATACTTCCCTCATTACCTCCTTCCTTAAGTCATCCACACTATCGGGCACTCTCGCATCTACTCCATCACTCTTCAAATCTTGCAAACCATTCCATATGCTCTCAGACAAAGAATCACCACCACCTTTACTCTCCTTTCCAGTCATAATCCCTTTCGGCAAATACTCAGGATCACTCACTCCACACACATTTTCATCATTCGTACCAGGATACCTTGATATAAAATCAGCCACTTCATTCCGCTCACTAGGCACATATTCAATCACATAGTCAAAATCACTCAAATCTTCCAAAGTCCTTGCAATCCTACTATCAGCCCACTTCATACGCTGCAGATACACAAGAGGTTGATGATCGGTTTTTATCACAAACCTCACACCATACAAAAATGGACGCAACACTTTCAAACAATACCTTATGTCATCCAATTCTCGCTCCACAGTCGAATACTTTCGTTCTGCCTCATTCATAGCCTTGGATACATACCCAATTATTCGCCTGACATTCTCTCCATTCAAATGCTGCTCTTGCATCAGAAAACCTCCCATTCAGTACCCACTCGCATCCGTATACAATTCAAGCGTCTTAGCATTCACACTATAGTCTGGGTATGCAAATTCAACATCTTCAGCTGCTGCCTCTTTCAGTCTCTCATACGCTTCATTCATCTTATCATTCTACCTGACAATCGTACTACCTTTCTTGCCCATCCACTCAGTCAGAGGCTTACTCACACCCCAACAATCACGTATGACCTTTCGTTGAAACTCAATCAAACCCAGAAACGACTTCAGCTGCTTCACAGTCATCGGTTTTGTAAACATTCGCACCTTCTCAACATACCTCGGTGACTTTCGTAACCTATTCTCACTCACTCACACTTTGCTACTTTCACCTTTACACCAACACTCTCCAACGTTCTCAACACAACATTCACCAATCTCATATGTTCCTCAAAACTCTTAGTCATAACCAAAATATCATCTATAAACACAATCACATTCTTACTCGCAATCTTACTCAACACAACAATCATCGCCCGCTGGAAGGCACCGGGAACATATTAACTAACCCAAAGCTGAGGCTACGGAACTGATAATGCCTTTTCGTAGAGGAAAAGGCAGTCACTGGTCGGCTCTCCTTAGCAATGGGCATCTGGTAATACCCCCGAACCAAATCCAGCTTTGTAAACCACTTCATCCCATGCATACTACACACACACTCAGATAAAACAACACATCGGAAACCTCTTTTCACAGTCCTTTTGTTCACCTTTCGATAATCCACACACATACGCAATCTTCCATCCGGCTTACGTACAGGCACAATCGGACTATTCCATGCACTCTCATTTTCTTCCTTCACCCCCAATCATTCTAATTCTATAACCTGCTCCTCAATCTCACCAGCAACCGGCCGCGGAAAATGATTTGGCCGCTGATAGATTGGGGTTCCCCTCCTTCAGGACAATCTTAAACTCCAGGAGATTTGCTACCCCGAAATCCAGATCGCCCTTACTGAGCATTCGATACACATCTTCCCTTTCATACTCAGTCAAACATTCATCCAATTTCACCTTCCTCTTCACTTTATCATACATCCACTCACAAGTTTTTTTATCTACAAGATTCACCTTGATATCAGTACAATCATATATACCTGCCTCAGTGACAGTGGAGAGGTGACCCAGCACATGGCTAACTTGGATCCCTCTCACCTGCCCTTTCACTCTGGAGTCCACCTGCACACATACAAAAAGATTATTCATTCTCATCAAGCCATCAAACACACAAGCAACACGCCTTACCCTATAATACGCACCCTTTCCATTCAATAACACAGTGTTCTCACCCACATTCAAACTCACATCCTTACTCCAACTCTCTCTAATAGACACCCCTACACCCTTCACAAGCCTTACACTCTCCAAAGCAGTCATCTCAATACTGCTAAACACACTCCTCAAAACACTACCATCTTTCCCTACATACAACTTATACACCCCATTTTTACCAATCATTCTCTCAATCTGATCGTTTGCAGGATGCACAACCATATGGTTCACTTTCATAAAATCATACCCCAAAATCACACCATACTCACTACTCACCTTATAAATTACAGATAATCACACTCATTCATCAACATGCTATGTATTCGAATAGCTGATCTTATTATTCCAATCACAAGTACTTTAATACCACCAATCCCTACCAAACTACCTTTACACTCTGACAGGAGGGCTTAATCACTTAGCTTGTCATACACGTCCTTATATACCAAGCTCGTCTTGCACCCCGAATCTATCAAAGCCAAAGACTCAATCTCGTTCAATTCAACCTTCACACTCAGACACTCATAGTTCCTAACAGACAGCACTTTCTCACTCGACAGACTTACCAACAAGTTACTCGCACTCATGCACCCAGATGATACTTCACCAGGTACCCTCTTACAATATAGTTTCCAGCTTCAGACTTTCCATTCACACCTTGCGCTCTCAGTCTAATCCAACACCTTTCAATCAAATGTCCTTCCATCACACAATAGCTTAATACATTCCTCTGGTCACGACACATCTTCGCATAATGACCAGCCTTTCCACAATTACCACAAGCATACTTCATACTCCCCCCCAGCAGTCACTCCACCATTCAACTTCGGATAGTCTCTTCTCTTTACATTCGAAACTTTCTTTCACACTTTCTTGACAGTCCTTTACCATATGCCCTTTCTTTGCAGACCTGAAACACGCACCAGACGTCCATCTGCTTTCTGTCAACACATGTCCCTTCCTTCCACACCTACAGCATTCCACAATCCTTTTTCACCCCATTCGGTCTCTCATTCGCTGTGACATACCTCGGTTGCTCCCTCATATACCCATTCACGCGCTTACCAGTCATCTGTCCCCTTCCATTTGCCCATCCTCCACTCGCCCATCCAGTCTGCCGGCCCAGGAAGCTTGATATAACCCCAGCTGGCGCAGCCCTCAGGGCATCCCGATAGCTGACAAACTGTTGGGGTAGAGGAAAGCTCCTGGGCTTCTTACCCCCAACATTAACACTGTACCATCCATCCTCGTCTAAGTCACTTTCATCATCAATATGGCCCGTCTTCCAACAGTTCCAACACATCGTCCCACACCAACCGTTCACCTGTCAGTTTCATCCTCTCCTTTCTTTTCCCATTCAACCATTCACTTACATTTCACGGGATCGTGTCCAGGAACTTCTTCAACAGTTGCTTACACTCATTCACTCCATCATCGCCATACCTACTTTTCGCCATACTCTCAAGCCTATTTGCATACATGTTCCCCCCTTCGTTCTTCCCCATACGAGCTTTCTCAAATTCATTCACACGTTTGTATTTCACAATCTCTTTCATTCGTTTCACTTGCTCTATCAATCGCTTCTTCACCACCTCATACATTGTTTCACTCACACTCCCTTCCAAGCACTCTCCTAATACATTCACCCAATATCCCTTATTTTCCGGATACTTGAGCTTACAATAACGCTCAAATTCCCCAAAGAATTCATTCACACTCTTCCCACCATGCAACCTGAACTTATCAACCTTTGGCACTTCCCTTACCAAAATTCCCCTTCCTACATTCACCTCACTTTCGCTGGGCTACTCTCGCTCATACCAATCACACCATTACTCTGTCCTTCATCCAAGTACAACGAGTCTACACTCTTCGTTCTCACCTTCCCCTTTGACCCATGCTTCCTTTCTCTCTTGCGTTCCACTCTCTTCCATTCTCCGTCCTTCTTATCACTCACTGTATCCTCCCTAGAATTACATACACTTCCACTCACCCCATTCGTCGAAGTCCCTTCAGTCGGAGGAAGGTTTAGGGTCTAGGATCCTAGGGCCGGTCCTGACCCCTTTATCAGGTCATATAAGTCTTTCATTCGTTGGTCGACCTACTTCTGTCTCTCGTCCATTTCTTTCTTCATCCTGTCTGTCTTCTCATCCATACTCATTATATCACTCCTCAATCCTTCAATCACGCTCCTTGACATTTCGCACTGTTGCTCCTTCTTCCTCAATTCCAGCCCCAATCGTGCCACTTCTTCGTGCAATCCATGCTCAGCAGAAGCTATTTTCCCGGATTAGTAAAAGTGATAGAAAAAGGGAAAAACCCAATCAAACTACTTGTCAATCTAATTGAGGACTGCAATTCAATCCTAAACAATGCTCCTGGTTTCGAAATCTCACGTCCGTATTCGGGCGCCAAATGTAGCGGGCCCCGAACCTACACTCTACCCCCAATCTACCCAACCCGCTTCCTACACTAAGTCGGACATGATAAATCGACGGCGAAATGAAACGGATTGTATATACAGTCCTTTATTTACAAAAATAGACCTAAATATATTTACAATCTCGATATATACAAAAATATAATCCGTGCGAATACTACCGATCAAAAAAACAAATAATACAAACAAACAAAGAGACAAAGAAAGGCCTTTATCTTACGTAGTACCACGCTTTCTAGGGGTTCAGGGTCCCCCAGGGAAAAGTCTTGCCGGCTGCCACTCGTGTGAGCAAAATTGTTGCGCACGTATTAAAGGCCCGATGCTTCCCAAAAAAATATAATATACACGATCCGGTCGCGGTCTTAAGTCTATTAAAAGCCCTCCGTCCAAACAAATTAATTATAGACTAGTAGTATATTCCATTTTAATTACGCCAAAAAGAATTAATATCAGCCACTCTTACAAAAGGAATATTATAAAAAAAATGATCAGAGTAATAAATAGAGTGACGTCTGGAAAGATAAAAAATATATATATATAAACATCTCCCCATTCACACACACATTCTTACAGATTGAGGGAGAGGTCTGCTAGAAAGAGGATGGGAGAATGGCCCTACAAACACCCTCACATTCGCTACACCACACCATCTTAGGTAAGCCTCTTTGAGAGTGGTGTAATTACTAAGGGTGATTTGTCACCGAATTTCGGTACCACTCTTGGAGCAGTCAAATTCGGCTGGGCGGCTGACTGGTTGCTTCCTCAGTGAATGCCTTGTATTCACAAGGCTATGACTAAAAATAGAAAGTTATCTTCTTGCTTACTAGGCTGGGTAAATGGTGATCGGAGATTTCCTCAAAGGTAAAAGGAATCTTAGAGTTGGATTCAATATTCTTTATTTGGCGGGAACTTTTGAATCGTCTTCGGATGACTTTTCTCGATAAAAGAATTCATCTTTAACGCACTCCATCTCCCTCTTTACATCAACAGATCTAATACATGAATGCGGTCTTTTAAGAATCACTCAAAATAACTTTATATTATATATATATATATATATATATATATATATATATATATATATATATATATATATATATATATATATATATATATATATATATATATCCCTGTATTTCTCATTATTTTTCTCCTTGTCGCTTTCTCCTTCTTTCTCTCCTTTTTCCCTTTATCTCTCTCTTTCCTCTCAGTGACTCGCACGCTAGTCCTTAAGTTTTTCTGGTGGTCGCAAAATCATAATATTTGTTCATAAGTGCAATTCACACGGAGACATCTTGTGTCCCTCTCCTCCACATCTTTTCCTTTTCATTCGTGTAAAATCTTTCAAGATTAGAATATGTTCCTCACTTAGGTATTATTCCCGTGCCGTTGGGTGTAAGTCCGTTGAATTATGCTGAATTTTATCAACTGGAATTATGGCTCTATCATTGAACCACGTCTCTATTTTCTCCAACAGTACTTTATTTCCTGAGTGCAACTTAGATAAAAACTTCCATTACTCGGATTCCTGGATCTCTGGAAGAACATTTTCTATTTTGCGCAGTTCATCGAGTTTGTTGGAATAAGTAGTAGGTTAAGGACAATGTGTGTATCCAGCCAGCCGGATTTGCTCTTAAATTTTCCCTAAATCTAATGAACTAATGAAAGCTTAGCCTCAGTTGAGCGTGCTGAGCGCATGAACTAAGGTAACACCTCTTGTTGAAGAAAGATTTGACGCTGTTCAAAAGTGCTCAACTGGAAAAAAACAAAATATGTTAGGGAGACATAAGCCCCACACATCCCAAGACAGACTATAACCCTTCCCTACCCTTTCCCAAACCAGCAATCTTTATGCGGGTCGTTTAAAATATTATGCCTAACATGATCAGAACTAACTAAAGGTACAAATTTAGAGTTAATATTCACCTAGGAGAGTTTCCGATCTTAAGGAAAATTAAAACAAATCATCCAAAATATCCCTTAGACTAAATTTCTTAATGAATTTTTAAGCGTTAATTCTATGTTATATCTGTAATCTGCATCTATTCGTAGAACATCTTTCATTGAATATACCTATTATTATCATTCCTGCCTGGGAGATCATCCATACTGGGCACGTCTCCAAGCGGCAGACTGGGGGTGCAGTAATGCGTATTCCTGAATCTCCGATACTTTTGTCCACTTCGTCAGGTAAACTCGAGCGCAGATGGTGCTAGAAATTCATGGTTTTCAACGTTTTGACAACCCTGGCTTCGTATAACGCTTGGACACTCCCAAATGATACAAAGCTTCACGACCTAGAAGAAGCACTTAAGAGAACAGAATGGAACACATAGGCCTCAGCGAAGTAAGGAGGAAAGTAAAAAGAACTATACAATTGAAAACTTTTCCATACTTTCTTATAAATATAGTAGTATTGTAAACATAGTAGTAGTATAGGATTCGAAATAGACCGAGACAAAATACCAATACTGCTAAAAATTGTAGGTATTTCAGATAGATTAATCAAACTAATAAATATAATAGGTATTCCCTACTATTATTCCTAGCCTTATTATTTATTTCTAAACTTATTCAAATGAATTTGATGAGCTCGTTGCAGCTGGGTGCACGTACAATAGGAAACCATGATCTTAAGACTTCATTGTACAAATTGAGGAACAACAACACAATAATCGTTGGGTAGAAAATGCAGAGCAGACGAAGGAAATGAACGTGGAATTTCTAGGAGCAAAATTTGCATTAAGGATTCCTTGCAAAATAAACAAAGCAGAGGATAGAAATAAATCGGATTAAACTCAACACAAAAAATGCGATCGATTACATTTTCTTCAATAGAAAACAAATTCATTAAGGAGAAATCTCCTATTGAGTATATACCAAACGACCAGAAAAAAATAGATATAAACTTATCGTAAAGAGAAAAAGGACCTACTAAAACTTGGCACTCAAAGTAAACTAATTACCTTCCAAATTAAACTTGCAAAACGTTTATTGAACTTAATGGTCAAATGACAAAATCTTCATTAGATAACTGCAATAATAATATAACACAAGCCATTAAAATATGTTTAACTGTCAAATAAGAATGTGACAAACACAAAAATGAGTGAAACTCTTGCCTGACGTCTGCCTGATAAGCAGCAACACAGCAGCTTGATATAAAGACTGAAACCAGCGAACTTTATAACCAAGAAAGTCGAGCGCGTCTACCGAAAAGATACACTTTGCAAGGTTTATCTGAAATTAGTATGATTCTAATATTGAAAAGAGCTGTTCGAGATGTTGCAAGTGTTGAGTTTCGTCTTCACTGTCTATGAACAAGTCGTCTACATATGAGAAAACGAAATCCAAATCACCCAAAACATGATTGATATACCTTTGAAATATTTGGAATGAGTTTGAAAGTCCCTGGGATAAGACCAAATATTCATAAAGCCTGCGGGGAGTCGTCATAGCCGTCTTCTCAATGGATGCAGGGTCTAGAGAGATTTGAAAGAATACATCCTTGGGGTCAATTTTAGAGAATTTAGTACAGCTTTGGAGTTTTGCCGTAAAATCTGAAAGGTAAGGTAAGGGATGTTTGTCTCTAACAGTTACAGAATTAAGTCACCTATAGTCATAAGTAATGCGATAGCTGTCATCTGACTTTTTAACAAGATGAATTGGCGAAGAGTAGGGTGATTTGCTTGGTTTAATTTTACCTTCTGACAGCATAGTTCGTATGATGTCCTTGGCAACCTTTTAAAATTTTCAGAGAAAGACGTCTTAGCCTCCCAGTGACTAAGGGGCCCTCCCTGAGAATATAATGATGAAATGAGGGGGGCGGGGACGCTATGCATGCTTTAAGGATTAACACGTTCATTACTTGGTTTATAAATAGCAATATATTTGTTTAGCAATTGGTCTATCGGGGAGTCATTGTAAATAAATGAAAAGGTGGGAAGAATTGAACTTTTCTTTATGGCTTGAAAGGATAAATTCGTGGTACTATCAACTAATCACGATTTTCTTAAATTAACTAAAAGATTATAGTGTGCCAGGAAGTCGGCAACTAGTATAACACATTGCACATCACAAATTAAAAACTTCCACACAAAATTGCGCCTAAGTTCTAGTGAGAGGTTTAAGGTGCCAAATGTACTAATAAGGGTGCCAGAAGCTGTGGTGAGGGGAATATGCGATTCTTCGTCTTTCTGTTTTTGCACTAGGGTGGCAGGTAGAATGCTAATTATAGAACCAGTATCAACTAA
The DNA here is from genome assembly GCA_963969495.1 of Ceratothoa steindachneri. Taxonomy (NCBI): domain Eukaryota; kingdom Metazoa; phylum Arthropoda; class Malacostraca; order Isopoda; family Cymothoidae; genus Ceratothoa; species Ceratothoa steindachneri. The sequence continues at coordinate 238,518,109 of OZ018319.1, read as the reverse complement.
AATACTCTTACCTATTATGGTATCAGTGACGTATAAACAAGGGTAGGGAGCACACGATGACGCACCATCCTCCATCACTGCTGCCTAAGAAAATCTGGCATGGCACTCGCCTGCTGGCACCCGGGAATACTGCGACGTGCCATTGGGCCGAAACTCCTGTGATACAACAAATACCGTTTTCAAGTGTAGGAGAGTTGTGAGAGTAATTAGAGTCGAGTCGGTGTGAGGGTGAGCAGGACAGCTGTGCTGCCGCCATGGTGATTGTCCTCTTGATGGGTCCCTAAAGTGTTATAAAGATGCTATTTGGCGAGCGAGGTTTGCCAATTCCATTTGTGATGGCCGTTACTCGTGCCTGCGAACTACGATTGAGGGCACAAGTGGCCACGGTCGCAAGCTGGTCAAGAGGTGTATCAGGCCCCATAATTTCGAGGGCCTTTTGAATGTGGGTGGGACCCGTCGGACAAAGGATTCCCGTCGAAATTCATGACTCACATTATCTCCCAGAGTGTCCTGTAATCTCCGAAATAGGTCATCGGGTGCAAGATTGGAGAGTTCGTATGTGCGGGCTCAAATTTTCATTTTTTTGTGCTCTGAGTATATTTTTCTAGGATAGCGTCATGGGGGAAATGGTAAGAGAGGGTAGCAGGGTTCTTTAAGAGAGGTGAAATGCCATCTATCACCGTATAAAGAAGTGCCCCTATAAGGGATTTTAGCATGTGAACATCACTGGTAATGCGGTTTAGATTGGATAACAACTCAATTTGGGAAAACCAGGATTGTGGGGAAGAGCTTTGGACCGCTGGTAGGAAGATAGCAGAAATTGGGTTTACTGCAGTGAAATTATAGGCGTTGTCCATTTTCAAAAAATGTGCCTTGCTGGGGTCGGTTGTGTGATTGCTTGCCCTTCGAGTTCTCGTAAGTTGCTTGAAGTCACTCCGGGCACAGCACTTGTAGCGTGAGAAGTCTGTTCTTTCTTGTAGATGTCCGACCAAATAAATTCCTACTTTGATTTTTATAAACGACTTGATGAAATATAATTTTATTTTTTAAAGTTGAAGTTTTTGTAAGATGAAAGGCTGAAGTTGATGAGCCTAGATCCCTTTTTAATGGTGGGAATAAATTTTGAAGGAAGTGATGTGATCGAACGCCTTAGTAATGCTGATCTGAGTTCATGAGCATATAATGTCACTTTTATATGTGTAGGGAAAGTGTACGCGAACAGAAGAGAGAGCGCGAGGTCTACAGAAACTCGAAGGAAAGATACAGGAATTGAAAAACAGAGTTATTGGTTTTAGATGTCAAGGGCCTATAAATACTGGTTGAAGAGGAGATAAATGAACAAAGAGGGCTCAGATGTTCGCTAGCTGGGACATCTGACTGCGGCAAGAACGAGTTCATGAGTGTGCACAAGGCTATATATATATATATATATATATATATATATATATATATATATATATATATATTCAGATACACCCACAAAAGAAAAGTGGAAAACGATTCCAAGCGCTTTCGTCTTTATTCTTGAAGACCTTTTCAAAGAATCATTTTTACTTTTCCTTTGTGGGTGTATCTGCATAACTTTGACTCACTTGCACTTTGTGAGCTTTTTTCATATATATATGTCGTCTTATATGTGAGGTTCCTCATCTTGTATGCTTTTTAGGCATGATAAATATCAGATTTGGTCTTCCTAGATAACTAGATGTTAGATGCTTTTGGCATTTTATGTCTTTGTTCACTTATTTATCGCTCTTTGTCACCCTGTATCTCTTTATCCTCTGATATATGTGCCTTTGTCATCCTATATTCTATCTTTTATATATGTTTTTTCTTCATGTTCTTCTTCCTCCTAGTTCATCGGTGGCCAACCTATGGCACGCGTGACGGAAGTCGCACGCTTGTAATATTTTTTAGATGCGGTCAAGGCTGCTTTAAAGGAATGGAATCTAGAGTTAATTATAAAGTAATGATTTTAACTTAATGAAACATTTGTAGTAATTGCGAGAAACATGAATGTAAATGAGAGAAAAACAAGCATGCTTATTAAGCAGGAATAGTAATGAACTGCATCAATATTATCTTTAATTTTAATATTTTTTTTTATCATACGTTTGTCAACAGAAACTTTTCAATGTCACGAATGACATTGAGGAGCAGTTTCAACAAATGATTCCCGAATATTGGTATCCCAAATCGAAAAGTTCTTCCACCTATGTCCCCTCTTCTTTGTCTTTACTAGCCTCTATTCATTTTCTCCAGTCAGTTTTTCCTCTTCCTAGGTGTGCGCCCGAGAGTAAGCGATGATTCTTCCAAAATTTAATGCTAAAAATAGATCTTATATAGATTCCGAATAATACTTTTACGGGGCGATTTTTGCTAATTAATTTCTGTATGCTCCTTGCGAGATATAAATTACCAGGGGTTAATATTTACTGAGAGAGAAGAAGCCTCAGTAAATATTAACCTCTGGTAATTTATATCACGCAACGAACATACAGAACTTAGTAAAAATCGCCTCGTAAAAGTATTATTTACATTATTAATATTAAATCTATATAAGATCTATTTTTAGCATTTGAATTGTTCGAATTAAGACTCGCTTAAGTTTTTTTTTAAGAATTAAGATTTGGTTTTCGAAAATACATCAAAATTAGGTGACTCCCCCCTCCCTCACTTGACGTAGAATTTATTTAAAAGATAAATTAATATATTATTGTTTATTCAGAGATGTAGTGTTGGAGGTAAATTTAAATATAAATATTCAAGAGAGGAGTACACTTACCATTAAAATAAATATATATATTTTTTTAAAGTTATTGCGGTATTTCAAGCACTACCCTCGAAACGGAACATTTAACTTTGGGACTATGTGCCGAGTAAAAATGAATATAAGAGTTTAAATTAGTAGGTTTGCAATAGATTGGGGTTTGTTTTTTTGTTTTTTTTAAAGAGCTCATCTAGCGACTGCCTACTTGGGCATTAGTCACCGTATTAAAAACTGGCCTATGACTAGTCTACTTTAAGATAAAATTAGGATAACCCCCTCCCCCCCCAAAAAAAGGGAAAGGGAAGTGAGCAGTAAGCAAGCTCCTGCGTTGGAGGGAGGTCCCCCCGCGCAGGAGCATGCGACCTATAAGAGGGAAAAAAAGCAAAAAAAACAACAACAAAACAAAAACAAAACAAAACAAAAAACCCTGCTTAAATAATAGGGAGAAAGCCGGCCTTCCCCCAAAAGTCAACAAGTCCACCAGTCAATGTGCACGCACTCGTCCCGAGTACACAGGGCAGGCGGTAGCAACCCCGCTCATCCCGGTACCGGAACAGGTAACGTGCGCGAAGATCACCCAGACTGGGACATTCGACAAGAATGTGCTGAACAGTCTGGGGAACGACACAGTTGTCGCAATACGGCGCAGGCGAGCGCACTATCAAATAGCGATGCGTCACACGAGTGCGTCCGATTCGGAGACGACAGAAAGCGATCAGAAACGTCGCGGCATTGGGGGATAGGTCCATGGAAACAGTCGCGGCGCAATGGCACGCAACTTTAAGTTCCCTTCGAACGTCTCCCATCTTCTTTGCCAAGCAGTCCGAAGAGCTCCCCGTATTCCTGCCATGTAGTCGGTGTGAGGAAGAGCGAAACGCTGGTCCGGTCGCAGAGTCCTGGCGGACTCTTTGGTGCTCTCATCGGCGCGCTCATTTCCCGCAATTCCTACATGTCCAGGAACCCAGCACAAGATAATCTCGACATCCGTCCAGGCCGCCAAAACCGTGCCGTAACGGATATCGCGAACCAGGGGATGCGGAGATTCCAATGCCCCGAGAGCACTCAGGGCGCTTTGTGAGTCGCTATAGATCACAATCCGGTCTTCGAACCGGACACGTCGCGTAATCTCCCGTACCGAGTGGTGTATTGCCACCAGTTCGGCCGTGAAGACAGACGCAGCGCCTGGCAGAGCCCCGCTGACTTCAAACAGATGGGACACGGCGTGGAAGCCGACCCCCTCGTGGGACTTGGAGCCATCCGTATACACTGGCACGGTTCCAACGTGACACGATGTGTGCTCCAAAAAGGTCGAACGCAATACTCCAGGCGCCGTACAAGCTTAGGGAGCAGAGGCGTGGGGACAAATAGCCAAATGTGGTACCCTCCAGGGTGACGTCCTGGGCAGAACCAGGGGCGCCACCGGCCCGAGAGCTATATCTAGCTCTCGAAGGAGTTTCCTGGCCTTCGCGCGTACAGGCGAGTGATGCACTGCACGCGGCGCAGAGCGAGTGGCATCTCCCCAGCATCGACCAACAGGCTCTCAATGGAGGAAGTGCGGAAGGCACCGGTCGCAAGGCGAAGGCCGGTGTGGTGGATCGAATCCACCTTCCGCAACAAACGCTCGGCTGCGGATGCATAAAACTCGCATCCGTAGTCAAGCTTCGAACGAACAAAGGATCGATAAAAAAGTAGGGCAGTAGCCCTATAAGCGTTCCAAGCGCTGAATGTCACGGAACGGAGAATATCCATGGTGCGGGTACAAGAGACCCTAAGGCTGCGAATATGAGCCTCCCAGGTGATGCGTCGGTCGAATACAAGACCAAGAAAACGGTGCGATTGAACCTCATCTAGGTACACACCATTAAGAAAGAAATCTGGGTCGGGGTCCGGAGCCGTGGATGGCGGCAAAAGTGCACAACCTTAGTCTTGGCCAAAGAAAACCGAAACCTGTGCGTTTTGGCATAGCGAGAGACGCGGTTTAATGCCTGTTGGAGTCGACGCTCCAGAGTTGGCATCTGGGCCGCACGTTGATGCTCAGGGCAAAAAGTGTGACACTGAGGACACTTCTCTGCGGGACACGCTCTTCCTGCTCCTTTGGGCCAGAGGGGGCTTCCCCCACCCGTACGCGGAATCGACGATCTCGCACAAATTCAGATATAAACATTGGGAGGCGTCCCCTCGCCCCCATCGTGTGGAGAGCCTCCATGATACCGTATCGCCATGTGGTATCATAGGCGTTCTCCAGATCGAAAAACACCTTGGAGAAGGTCCTGGTAGTCGTAGGGGCACCTTTCGGAGGAGATCCCTCCCCTCCTTGTACTGCATCAGAAACCCTAGCCGTTTGAGGAGGACCTTGCATAGCGGCGGATTCGGGTTCGGTGTTTGGTGCCGAGCCCGGATTCCCCCCCATGGAAGGCCCTACCGTTTGAGGCTGGGTTTCCTCAAGGACCATGTCTGTCACGGGAGGGCCCTCCAGTTGGCCATCCCCTCCCAGGACATCGCAGGTCCCCTTGGCAGCGTCACCAGTCTTTTGTGGGGAGGCACAGGCCTTGACCCCGGCAAGGTTTAATATTCTTGCCAGCAGGTCTTTTGAGGGAAGCGATCGAAGGGGCCTGGCTTTCCTCTCCCCCCTAAGGGGGTTTGCCATACTGAGCCGCTTCGATGGGGAGCGGCTGGATATGGGCTTCCTGCTGGCTTTCTTGGCAGTCCCCTTGGAAAGAAAAGAGGAGACTGCCGTTGGAAAAAGGGAGGTGCCCGAAAGCACCTCCAGAGAAGATGGTGAGGGGGAGTCCCCTGCACCCGTAAGCAAAGGAGAGGAGTAAATCTCCTCTCCGGTTAGAGAAATATGGAGGGTCCCCTGCGCAAGCACAGGGTTGATGAACCTCCAATTTTTCGCTGGAGCTGCTCGAGGGCGGCTCCGTCGTTGTTTCAGGGGGAGTTAAAGGGGTTTGTTTTTTGTTGACTCATCCATAGGCATGGTTACCCTATTTGTACCACGGGACGGAATAGCTCATCACCTCTCGCAGTTGCCCGCACTGCAAGAGGTGCTTACAGGCCTTTGCAGAGCCAGGCGCTGCGATTTGGGACCACCCCTCCCGCCTGGTGGCTTGGCAGTCCATCGGCATGGTGGCTCTACCTTGGACATGGCGTAAAACTGAGTGTGAAGAGGAAAGGAAAAGGGATGTGAGGAAGGTATGGGTGGAGATATAGCAGGTTGTTAAAAAAAAAACATCCCAAACCGGAGCTCAGGGGCTAGGGAACGTCGCCCCTTCCCCCATCAGCCCCGATCCGGGACGGTTGGCTGAGAAGAAGGTCAGCATCCATCTACCCTGTGAAATTAGAGGCTGGCCAGAGAAAGCTGTGGGAGAGGTTGTTTGAAAAGCGACGAAGTAGGGGAGAAATACAGGCTATCTGAAGGAAGGAAGAGAGGCTAAGCTGGGGCCGGACGGAGCGCTGGATCCCGTCAGCACGGCGGCCAGGATGGCGAATTGCCGCACCCCTCCCGGGAGGAAAGAAAAGGGAGGACTGCCACTGGAAGCAGGGAGGTGCCCGAAAGCACCTCCAAGAGAAGGGGGTGAGGAGGAGTCCCCTACACCCGTAGGCGTAGGTGAGGAGTAAGCCTCCTCTTCGGTTAAAGAAATATGGAGGGCCCCCTGTGCCAGCACAGGGGGAGGGGACCTCCATTATTTTTCGTTGAGCTGCCCGAGGGCGGCTTCGTTGATTGAACAGGAGACGTTGAGGGTTGATTGTTTTTTTGTTCATCAACTTGCATGGTGACCCTAAATTTTCTGCGGGACGCAATAGCGCATCACCCCTCGCAGTAGCCCGCACTGCTATCGGTGCTTACAGGCCCGGCACAGCCAGGCACCGCCATTTGGGACCACCCCTCCCGCCTGGTGTCCTGGCAGTCCATCGGCATGGCGGCTCCACCTTAGACGCGGCGTAAAACTGATAGATTGTGAAGAGGAAAGGAAAATGGATGTGAGGAAGGTATGGGTGGGGATGAAGCAGGTTGTTAAAAAAAAACCCATCCCGAACCGGAGCTCAGGGGTTAGGAAAAGTTGCCCCCCCCCCCTCCTCCCAGCGCCGATCCGGGATGGTTGGCTTGAGAAGAAGGTCAGCATTTACCCTGTGAAATTAGAGGCTGACTAGAGAAAGTTGTGGGAGATGTTGTATGAAAAGCGACGAAGTAGGGAATATATACAGTCTATCTGAAGGAATGAAGAGAGGCTAAGCTGGGGCCGGACGGAGCGCTGGATCCCGTCAGCACGGCGGCCAGGATGGCAAATCGCCGCGCCCCTTACGGGGTAGATTGGGTTTAAATACTCAATCTATCGCAAACCTACTAATTCAAACTCTTATATTCATTATTACTCTGCGTATAGTCCCAAAGTCAAACGTTCCGTTTATTCCTCTATGTTTTCACGGGCTTTACGAGTTGTTAGTCCTGAATATATGGATTCTAAATTCTGCAATATCTTTGAAATTACCATAAATTATGTTACCCTTATCTCTTTTTTTTAAACTGTCTTTCCTCTGCAAAAAAAAGACGTTCTATAATACAGCTCCTTTATCCCTTTTAATGTTAAAAACATTTTGGTTTTACCCACCTCTGTTTGTTTCATTGACCTTCCCCGTTTTTTAAAAACTTTAACATTTCAGTTCCTTTCAAATACAGGTCAACTAGAAAACATTCTATTATTATTATTATTATTATTATTATGAGAGCTACCAAAGCATCCCTCCAGGGTGCAAAAACAACTGTTAAATTGATTCCACACAAAGTAGTTCACAATAATTGTAATAATATTGGGGGAGTATATTCGGTCGAATGTTCTGTTTGTCCAAGTAAATATTTTGGACAGACAGGAGGGAACAATTATCAGTTCGTATTAATCAGCATAAATACAATGTTAGAAGAGCTGTAAATAATAGTGCGTTTTTTGTGCATAAGTCCGAAAATAATCACTTGATTAATTGGAATTCAGCAAAATGTATTTTTCGCTCAAATAAATCAATAAAAAGAAACCTTGTTGAATGTTCATGTATAAGCCAATTTAATAACTTTAACATTTCCCCTTTTGCCTTTTTAAAATTGATGCTGTTATAAAAAATCTCATTCTTAAAGAAATTAGTTTGGACTTATGTTCCTAATTTTTTTTTTTGCAATTTTCATTTTTATGGGCATCCGATTTGTCAATTAAATTATCGCATTGATTTTGTATTAACATTATTTTATTTCTATTGTCTCTCCTAATCTCCATCTTTAAACTATCGCTTTATCCGTTAATCTTTTTAACCCTTTTGGCTCTGTTCTTGACTCTTTCCGCATCTCGGTTTGACCTTGCTATTTGTTATAGCTAAATTTTAATGTGAATTTACTCTTCCTTCTCCTACTTCCTCTTTGGTGATTTATTGTCCTAGAGGCGATCCTTTATCTTTTACTAGCTTATATATACCCTTATTATAGTACTTCCTTTTGTAGTTATCCTTGAGAATGAACTGAATAAAGTTCGAAAGTACTTGAAAGCACCTTTTTCATTTTTCTTGCGGGACATTGCATTCATTGCGAACCTCACGTGCTACTTTGTGAGTTATTCATTTTATATATATATATATATATATATATATATATATATATATATATATATATATATATATATATATATATATATATATATATATATGATGGTGTCGAGGAATAGGCTGAGGGGTGGTTGGAGTTTTCCTCGATTCTTATATATATATATATCCTATTATCCCGAATGCGGAGGGGTCGTCGTACTACTCCTTATACTTCGTTCGCCCCGTGTCCTGAATGGATTTATTGACTCAGAGTGCTTAGAGGTTGGCTACGGAGGGGTTAGAATGAACTTTGCCAGCAAGCGACCCAAAGGAAGTTAGATACACAACAATATGACAATAAAGTTTTAATGAACGCTGAAACAAGAATATATATATATATATATATATATATATATATATATATATATATATATATATATATATATATATATATATATACAAATAATGTGCTTTGAGAGATAAATTAATAAATGAATTTCGGATATCTCACTTGGCTTGAAAATTACTATTCACTATACAAATCCCTATACACTTGTAATGCTGGTAAGCTTCGCGGTGAAGTTGGGGAATGTGAAAGGAAAGGGTTACCTTGGAATCTGATGTTCGGGTGGCGCTGGTGAGTTAAGGTGGTGAGATAAGGGGTGGAGACGATTAGGTAGGTTCTCCAGGGACCGACCTGATCCCACAATTCCGTCACGATTCTTGCTGGAAGAAGGCGTTGACGGGAGCTTCTTGTTACAGAGGGCCCCACGCTCGTGAACTCCGAGGAATCTTGGGTGCCTCTGTGAGGGGGGAGGGGGGTAAAGTGACCTATCGACACGTAGGGTCACGGAGAAAAGACGAGATGTAGTTTTCTTGCTTAGGGAGCCAGAGTGAGGCTACTTGCAGCTTCGGCTCTTACACGTGAGTACGAGCTTGGGTCCGCACTGCCTCGCGGACCAACGGGGTAAGGAGCCTCCCTAACTGGGACCGATCTCCTCTCTGAAGACTTGATGCTTCGACGAATTACCACTACACCGATAGATGGCAATTCCTGTCACGCCAGACGCTGTGCAAGCTCTACTCCTGAGGGTTAAAAGAATTCGTCTTTTATACTCAAAACTTGGGAGAGGTTCTCAGGGCGCCGGAAGTAGATTAGATGTCAAGCTACTCCATTTCGTCCTTTATAAACTTCCGGCAACTATCGGAAGCGAAGATGGGCTCCCATTTATCGATAAACAGTCCGGGAATGAACTCGGTAGTTAGCTAAAATGGCCGGCGGTTTCTTCCGGCTAAAGACCACCAGACATTGGGCTTGATAAGCGGCCCGCCCAGAAGGGAGGTGGGCAAAACTTGAGAGCATTATGCTATTCTCCTACAGATGGCAATGGCATAGACCGCTGTAGGCGGATTCGAAGGCTATTAAGGATCGTTATATAAGATATAAAAATCGAAAACAACAAAGTATAATATGACAAAGAGCCATATATAGGATGACACAGTCACATATAGGCTAAGAAAACGAATCTATATGATAAAAAACCTCGGTATATCCGATGACAATGACTCACGTCTATAATAACAAACACCCTCCATGAGGATAGCAAAGACCCACACAAAAGACGAAAAAGACCCTTCAAAGGATGACAAAGATGCACATATAGGATGGCGAAGACCCGCCATAGGATGAGAAACTTACATATAGGATGACAAAGAACCATGTGTTTGATGATTAAAACCAGTGGTGCTCAACCTGCGGCCCTTTGGACGGTACTGTGCGGCCCGCCAGGTCTCACAGTCAAAATCACATTTGTTATATCAGATTTGTTCTAGTTATAGTGATTGAACTAATATAGAGTTTAAGAAAGTATCGAAAAAAAAATCATGTTAAATCGCAGAGAGACCATGAAACTCCGCCCACAAAGGTGTACTATTTTTGCACTCCGCGCCTTGGTGCGAAAACATTTGTTCTATTGAAGCCCATGCTAAATAGGTAAGTTTCGACAGCATATATTGACAAATTAAAACAGTAAATCGATTCTATTTTTATTGTGAAGTAACCATTGATACTCCACTCTGGCTATCTGATTGTTGTTTTGCCCTGAAAAAATCGTACAAATGTGATATTTTACATAAAACGAAGAGTAGTTATCTGGCCACCCTTCACTATTTATGATATGTTGGTGTTATTGTTCGATGTAAAATATTTCTTTAGTGCCGGGAAATAAATTAAGCTGTTCACTACTAAGAAAGTGAAACATGAATTTCAACTATCATGTATGAAATATCTAGTAGTTTCGCTATCTATAGCCTGAGCCAAACCTAAGATTAAGTTATGTGAACTAGGGCCTAACTTTTCAATCTCTGGTTATTTTTTATTTATCTCTTTTTTATTATAAACTTTACATTATTATTGCAATTACTTCTATTTATTATCACTTACTATATGTGTATAACTCTATATTGACATACAATGGAAAAATTAATAATTAATTTCTTTTTGCAGCATTTGAACCCCTCTAATAGCTGGGACATCTAACGTTAAAATTAAAAGAAAACTTGAAGATGAGAATAGACATTTTCAAGAAGTTTGGAGTAATAAATATTTTTTCATAGAAAATAGTTTAAAAAGATTATGTGTTTGATTTGCCACACGTGTATTGGTGTTCCAAAGGAATATAATTTCAAAAGGCATTATTATATGACGAACCATAAGGTTTATGAAAATTTAACAGGCGAACTTAGACAACAAAGGTTATAACACTTGATCGGAAATGCTGAACCATTGAAAAAACTAACAGAGACAACTAAGATAGCTAACGTGAATTCAAGAGAAGTTAGCTACGAAATAGCTCAATTGATAGCTAAAAGATCTTGATCTTTTACTGACGGCGATTTTGTTAAAGAATGTATGTTGATTGCTGTAAATAAGCTAGGTCCTAATGAGTCCAAAACCCTTGAAAACCTCAACTTAAGTAGAAACACAATGCAACGCAAAATCTGTGATTTGTCTAGTGACATCTTCGGTCAATTTAAGGAAAAAGCACCTGGCTTTAAATATTTTTCCATTGCGACAGATCAATCAACAGACATATCTTTCACTGCACAACTATTGGCATTTGTAATAGGTCTTTCTGATGATTTCGCTGCTTGTGAAGAGCTAATTGGCCTGAGTTCTCTCAAAGGACAAACAAAAGGAAGTGATATACTTAATTGCATATTAGAAAATCTCAATAATATTGAAGTAAATTTGAAAGCATTAGTTGGGGTTACTACTGATGGAGCTCCAAATATGATTGGGAAAAAATGCGGTATGGTTTCCTTGTTAGAAGAACAACTGGAGTATGACAGGGAACTTATAAAAATTCTTTGTATTTTACACGAGCAAAATTTATGTGGCAAGCATTTGGACTTTACTCACGTGATGGACATCGTAATTTCTACTGTGAATTTCATAAGATCTCGAGCTCTCAATCATCGCCAGTTCAAATTATTTTTCGGAAGAAATAGAAGCAGAGTACAAATATGTGATTTAATACTCAGAAATTAGGTGGCTGATTAAGGAAAAACATTACAGAGATTTCATTTTTAGATGAAATCATTATATTCCTCAATGAGAAAAACCAGACTGTCCCAGAGCTGGAAAATATTGGATGGTTGAGTGATTTAGCTTTTCTGGTTGACATTATTCATTATATAAATGTCTTAAATAACAAGCTACAATGAAAAAATAAGATGGTATCAGACCTTGCAAGCCAAATTTTTGCTTTTGAACGAAAACTCAAATTATTAAAACCTTCTATCCTTGAAGGAAAACTTGGGCATGTTCCCTCATATAAATCTATGATAGAGAAACATAGAGCTGTCCACAAGCCAGATTCATACGCAAGGAAAATTGAAGAACTTCAAAGTGTTTTTGAAAGCAGACTTATAGACATCAGAAAGTTACAAAAATCACTACAGATGTTTGAAAAACCTTTCAATGCATGTCCAGAAGAATGTGAAACAGAGGCGCAATTAGAGCTAATCGATCTTCAAAATTCTACAAGTCTGAAAGAAATTTAAACAGAAAAATATTTGCTCAATTTCTATAGATGCTTACCAAAAGAAGATTATCCCTATCTATACAACAAATCACTTAAATACGCAAGTTTATTTTGCTCGACCTATATCTGTGAGCAAATATTTAGCCTACTAAGCCTAAACAAATCCAAATACAGAAACCAATTGACTAATGATAACCTTTCTTCCATCCTGAGGGTGGCAACAACTAAGCTGCAGCGAAATATTAAAAAGCTGGCAGAGTCCAAACAATACCAACCTTCTCATTAATGAAAGAAAACATTTTTGAAAAATCATACCTCAATGAAAATATGTGTATAACACAGAATGTATGAAATCCAAGGGATAATATTTATATATCTTACTATCATTTCAAAGGATCAAAGGATGTTTTGTCGAATTTATATACTTATATGTTGCTCAAAGTTGAATAAAAATATGTTTGTACTATATTATTTTTCGCTATCCTTTCCTATTTTATTAAACTAAATATGGCTATAGTTAAAATACGTGGAAGTAATGAATAATAAAAGTCAGTTTCTCGAAAATCATTGCTCATTAAATAAATTTAATATGTAGATATCTTAGGTATAGCCCGTGCGGCCCGTAAAGAGCTGCTGGGATCACTATTTGGCCCTCGGCACCCAAAAAGTTGGGCATCACTGATATAAACTAACATAGAGGTTGACGGATCGATGTATACTGTATGAATTACCAAAGACCCAGCATAGGATGACGAAAATCCACATAGATCCACCATATGAGGACAAAGCCACATACTGTCCAACATAAAAGTTAACTGAAGTTTAAATGATTATAATTTTTAAAATATCTGTGATTTTTTTCATTTTCTTAACTCTATTTTGTTTATTGAAAACTTTTTATAAATGCTAAAATTTTCAATAATTTTGTTTTAATAATAGTAAAGCTTCATTGATGTTATTGAAGGTAACCAAAATTACGCCTTCGCAAAACAAGCGAAGTAATCAAATCTAACAATAAAATTATTAAAATCCAATAATATAGAAATTCTATTGCACATAACAAAAATTTATTCTTAAAGACTGATTGAATCCACATGTAATCTATTTCTTTGCAAGTAGAACTGAGCTTTAGGTTTTAGTGTTTCGCATAATTTATTGGATTAATGGAGGCTTTTCCTTGAGCAAATTGACTTCTTGCTTATTCTTTCTCTCAATTGGATTACATTTGCTATTGGGGTGGATTACCCTCTTTTTAATGTCACTAAATGGAAAAAGTGCAAGGTTATGCATTCAGTAATCTTTGGTGCCACTCAATTAAATGATTCAGGGGAATTAAACGACTTTTAAAGAATTTTGTTAATCTTTCTCTCACCACAATCTGTCTGTAGGCAGGAACGCCAGCCTAAATAAACCAAATTCTATTGAATCTATTGTGACAATTTGAGGTCTAGTTCTGGAATTATTTGTTCGTTAATCAAGTTTAAGTAAAAATTTCGATTCATATTTATCGTCGCAAAACGACGGACCAATAAAACTGCCATTCTCCCATAAATCTTCTTTTAGCAAATAACGCGATCACAGTTTAATTCAAGGGGCTTGTTCAAGGGGCATGTTCAGCATAAAAATGCTGCCTGTTCATCAATCATGCCAGTGTCCAAAAACAAAAGAGTTGATGAAAAGGCCCTTCAACAGATCTTATTCGCCGAGGACAATCAGTCCCGAAGAGCTGTTGCCCGAGTTGCATCTTAAAAGGATGCCATTTTAAAATCAAATTTAACAATGTGATTAAATGCTGATTTTGACATTTGCATTCCATTCATCCTGGCCAACACATTTGATTCTTCAAAATGCTTTCTTTCAACATTTTCAACAATTTCTTCGGTCTATACTTATTTGTGAGGAGCTGAACGACCTTTGTTTAAATTAGATCAGTATCATCCACCCTATATTTGTGAACTTGGTTCTAAATTGTGGATTTAGTTAGAGGTTGCATTTCCGGATAACGTTGGTCAAACAAATCCTTAGACTTCGTTCATCTTTTAACTACAATTATTCGTTCTTTTTTTGCAATCTTCATAGTAGAAAGGTTGTTCTAAGAAAGTATATATAACTTATTTTTTATTCAGTTAGTGAAAGTGAAAGGGAGGAGGATAGGCTGAGGGGTGCAGATACCTCAGTCATACAGTTAAAGACGATCAGAAGATAAATAACTACACTCAGAATGCAATACATTAGCCAGTACTGCTGGCAAGTATATAACCCTTTAACCCATGGACTACTATTTCTTTTTTCTTAGTACCTTGTGCTACGTAATTTTAGCTACCTTCATTCACTTCAATGTAGCTTCTCCATTAATAAAGAAAAGTTGATAAGATTTCGCCATTTCTAGAAAGGTTTAAAACAGAGAATTGCGGATATTTTTGCAATTAAAATAATTTAAATTTAGGTTCGCTATTTCATGCGGCACCGGATATAAGTGATAATAATGCACAATAGTATGGTGAAAACTTAATACATGGGATACAAAGACGCAGATATATGAGGAAAAATAGCCATCTAAAGAGTGAAAAAGGGCTACATCTAGGATGACAAAAATCTATTTGAAGAAAGACAAAAATACACATATAGCATGACAAGGACCAACGTAAACAAATCCTTTCTTCGAATGCTTAAGCATTTGGGAACTCAAATTTTGTGCCCACGCCCACAGCATAATTAATCCCTAACCCCGGATCGCACGCACATAAACATGCTTGATATTTTTTTAAGTTACCAGTTTCGTAATTGGGGCATCATTTAAAATTAGACATTAATGTCGTCATTTTAGATATTATTGTTCTCATTTTTAGACATTAATTTTTACATATTTGGATATATTTTTTGGATTTTTAGACTATAATTTGTCATATTGAACACATTTTTGTCATATTTAGGCATAACTTTGTCATTTTAGACAATCTTTTCATTTTTGAACATTAATGTTGTCTCTTTTAGATATTAATTCTGCCATTTTTAGACATTAATTTTGACTTTTTTAGACATTAATTTTGTCAATCCTAAAAAATAATTTTGTCCATTTTAGATATTCATTTTTTTATTCATTTTTAGAAATTTTGTAATTTTTAAACATTAACGTTGTTATTTATAGACATTAATTTTGTCATTTTTAGACATTGTGTTCATATTTTGCCTTAATATCATTTTTAGGCATTAATGTTTGCATTTTTAGACAATAATTTTGTCACTTTTAGACATAAGTTTGATAATTTTTGACATGATATTTTGTTAATTTTATAATTTTAGAAATGTATATTTTCATTTTTAGAAATTAATTTTGTCATTTTTAGACATGAACCTTTTCATTTTTAGAATGAATTTGATAATATTTAGGCAATGTTGTAATTTTTAAACATTAATATTGTCATTTATAGACATTAATTTTGCCATTTTTCGGCAAGAAATTGTCATTTTTAGACAGGATTTTTTTCCCTTTTATACAGGATTTTTTTTTTATTTTAAGACAATGCTGTCATTTTTAGACTTTTATTCTTTCATTTTAGACATTAATGTTGACATTTTTAGGCATAGATTTTGAAACTTTTAAACCGTAAATTTTAGACTATGTTGTCATTTTACACATGAACTTTGTGACCTCTAGATACTAATGGTTTCATTTTTAGATATTAATATTTTCATTTTTAAATATGTATTTTGTAATTTTAGACAAGAATTTTGTTCTTTTCAGACATTAATTTCGTCATTTTTAGGCATTAATGTTGTCAATTTTAGACAATATGTCATTTTAAAAATTTATTTTTTCATTCTTATATACTCGTATGATTTTCGTCATTATTAGAAATGAAGTTTGTTATTTTTAGCCATAGTTGAATTTGTCATTTTAGCGGGTAATGTGGCCATGTGTCACAAACTGGGATCAGATGACATGCCCAGATTCTTTAACCCAAAAAGTTTATAGCCAAGGATACAAGATGCGTCGACTTAAAATAAAAACTTTATTTATAAAAGGGATATAATGAAAAAAGGGATCTGTCCTAGGTTGAGTTTCGCTCTTGAACGAAATGGTATTGCCCAAAATAAGGAAACCTACGGACTAAAAACGAGTGTAGCAAAACTTTTGCAAAACCCGGGATTGGTCATCATGCCCGGTGATGGTAGATTGAAATAAAATGGACGTAGAGATGACAATAGCGGCAACGGAACTGTTTATAAGGAAACGGCTGAGGGCAACGGGGTTTCCCCATTCACCACCTATTCCTCTCTGCGAGCAGCTCCCACGCGGTTCCCTTGCTGGTACAGACGTGCCTTCCCGTATGCTGTGCCCGAGGCACCTTCCCAACTAAACTAGAAGTAGGAGGAGAAGAGTCTTGCGGTGGCACATGTTAAACGGGCTCCATTAGTTTACTCGGAGAGGTCAACTTTCTGGGAGCCAGTGCAATGGTTCCTCGCAATCTCCTTTTTGTTGGTGTTGAACCAATGCCAGGGAGTGTCCCTCAGCGTTCTGGGTCTTATGTCATTATTTGTCACCCTGCGTTTGGGTATTCCAGCCCCCAGAACAGTCTCCGACGAGAATCCTGACTGAATCCCATTCAAGGATGAGCCGGAAAACTATCCTAGAGTCTAAGACGGCCTCGCTTTCCTCTACATTTTCTTAATTGTTTTGCCGGTTTTTGATTTGTTGGTTTGGTTTGTTTTTCTTGATTTTTCCTTTAATCTTGGTTCATTTTTAATATAGCCTAATTATAAGGCCAACTTGATTACGGCGAACTATTCCTATACAGGCAGTCGCCAAGATGATGATTAGTATATAAATATCTCGGAAATGGTGAATGCTTAGCGAGTATATCCCCCGAAAAAATAATAAGGATTTCACATGACGCGCTTGGAGGCCATGGGCCTTTGCAAAGCGTCCTTTTATCAACTAAAAAAACTTAAGAAAACATGGGAGTTGTAGAGGAATGCTTGAATGCACCTGATGGTGGCGCAGCAGGAAGATCAGGCCACATTCAAGGGAAAGTATAGAGAAAGGACGATTACCCGTGCAGCACAGGTGATTAAGGGAAACAGTTGGTAGGGGTGCAGAGCCAGAGTGTAGGGTTCTGATTGGCTGGAATAGAGTCAATGAGGAGGATATGATGAGGGACTCACCTTGTATCCTTTCATACGCTCCCACGGCTCTGGAAGATAGGTCCTACCATTAAGTGAAGACATATGCCCACAATGAATAGCGGCGGGAGTGCTTTTAAACGAAACGAATCTGGTCCTCGCCTGTCTAAATTCACACAGAGTGAAACCGTTCGGACGGCGCCTCTAGCTAGACGCTCGAGGTATAAAAGTCATGAACGCGGCCCTAAGGGTACCAGAGAAGAATTCAACAGTATAATAAATGACCTAAACTCCTCGACATGTAATAGGTATGTATTTCATTTCAGCACATGTAGGCCACCGTGCCTGGTGCAATTACCAACAAGGTGGCTTCTCAGACGGCAATGACTAAGCAAAAGATATTTGAATTGGAAATTGATCACTACCGTGTAAGTAGTAGGCCACTTCCAACCCTAAATCACAGTGTGCATCCGAAGGTTACAAGGAAAAGTTAAGGTAGGGTCCCTAGGAACAAACCCGCTCATTAAGAGGCCAGGCTGTCTGCACAGATTAAAAAAACTGGATTGGCGTTTTTCTTTTCCTCAATCTGACTACATGACAGCGATCAGGTGATCTCTCCGCTTGCATGCCAAAAAAGATGAGAAATGATGATCCAGAATTTAAAGTCACGTGCATTGTACTCCGATATTTTCCTTGGATCTACCCTTCAAGGTCTTGAGGGCATCAAGTCAGTTTCTGTTGTCGTATTCGAATCGAACACCGGTGCGTGGCACAGCTCTCCGAGGAACCTTTCTGCTAATACTCTTAGGTGCCCTAGACTATATGCCACATTTTAGTTCAATGTTTATAGTCTGGAGGAGCTTCATGCGTTCTGGCCCTGCCGGGACCATGAAGAGCGGGATCGCTATTGCTTCTCCATGGAGCTGAAGTCTGGTTGCTGCACATCAGATTGTGGTATGTGAGGATGCGGCCTCGTCACTACTATTTGATTTTTTTAATGTTGATGACCCACTTAGGCTCTTGAGGATGTAAATAGAGCGGCGTAGGAAAAGAGACGAATGGCTTTCTGCGTCGTATAATCATCGTTGACGAGTGATGAATCGACTGCGCCACCCTAAGTTTCATAAAAGATTCATTCAAGTGAAGCTTTTAAACCAGTTGATTACACTTCTAGGCATGCTACAAAGGAAGTAAGTTGTTTTATTTTATTAGGTTTTGTGTGGTTTACTTTTATTTAAAATTACCATGAAGGCTAGCCACTTTTTTGCAGTTTCGGCGACTATACCCTAGTTGTCGGAAGACAGATGAGCTCTCTAAAATTGAAAAAAAAGAATATGGATCTAATATTTAACTAATCATATGATTTATATTTATTTAAAAAGTGAACATCACTGCAAGATATTTTGAGAAAAATGGCTCTGGGTGAAAGTAGTGAAGTTGTGGAAGGTGAAGTGAGTAGAAGGTATATAGGACAAATAGCCAAATAAAGAGATAAATACGACTACTTGGTACTGTGAAAGACCACAACGATAATAATGAAATGCTGAATTTAGTTAGAATTAATATTCTAACTTCACCATGGAATAATTAAAGGAAAAGGATGCTTATTTCTAGATCGTTGCTGCCAAAAAAATTGGGAAAAGGTGGGAAAGGAAAGGACAATAGAAGTTGTATCGAGACAAAACATATAACAAAAATTGTGACTAATTTACATCTTTTTCCAATTTTTCGGAAGGGTGTGCTTGTAGACCTTTTCAAAAATCAACTTTTTCTAATTTTATGGATTTCTGTACATTTTTACATGCTTTTCGACCTAAAAAAAGCCGGAAATCACAACTATTTTGACCTATGATGTTGAGAAACATTGCCGGATGGAGCTTTAAATTTTCTGACTTAAAATCAGCCCAAAGCACCAGTTTCGGGGTCCTTGAATCATGTTTTGCACTATAACTTTTGATCTAAACAAGATAGAGTAACAGCATAAGAACAAAGTTAAATTGTTTTTAATTTTCTTTCGAATTTATATAATTATGATAGGCTTGAACAAAGTCATGGCGCTTTGGTACATACAAAGTTTTCAGAAATATCACAAAATTCGTTTTCTTACACTCAAGACAGACAAGGCGCCTTATTCATGCCCCCAATAAATTGAGACAAAGAATTACATGATGATTAATTTCCTAATGACATTTATACATGTATACAGTCACTTCTTGAGAGTTATTTCTGAAGCTGTTAAAATGGCGTTTATTGAACTCCACAGCTTGAAGAACATAGTCCTTCTGTTTGGCGTCTGTTGTTATAACATTTGCAAAGTCGCTCTTCATCTTGATACCATGTTCAGCAATGTTATGCATTGCTTTCAGATTCTTAACATATTCCAATGCTTTTCTCTATTCTTTATTCTGTGGCCAAGACAGGGCAGGTTCTAGAATCCACTCGGATCCAATGTTCAATTGTTTATTGAACTCCACAGCCTTAAGAACATAGTCCTTTGCTTGGCGTCCGATGTTATAACATTTGAAAAGTCGCTCTTAATCTTCATACTATGTTCAGCAATGTCATACATTGCTTTCAGATTCTTAACATATTCCAACGCTTTTCTGTATTCTTTATTCTGTAGCCAAGACATGACAGGTTCTAGAATCCACTCGGATCCAATGTTCAATGTATCTATAGGAAAATGTTATTCTGGACCAATGAGATCAACCAGGGTGGTCTTAGCTGCGACTCTCTGAAGGGAGGCTTCCCTGTCCTAAAGCTGCTGCGTGGCTTTTCAGTGGTGTGTAACTGGGCAGCAATGCCGTGCTTCAATGTTTCACTCAATCTACTGATGAAAAAGGCAAATGGCACGGCTTCCTGTGTCAGGTATGATTTGTGGCTTTTCCAACTTATTATGATGTACTGCATCAGCAAGCTCTGGTCAGTTTTATTTTATTTCATTATATCCTGGATTAGTCTTAGATCATTCACAAGAGCATCGAGACATTAACATGTTCCATACAGGAGTGTAGAATACGCAAGATAGGTCTTGAGTCTTTCCTGCTTTGATATACTGGCTTCGTCGTATTCGCGTAGATCTGCAAATATCAGCATTTTGATGGATTTTAGGTTTCTGGCCATCCATTTTGCCTGATGAATGGTGCCTGGTCAACTCTAGCAGATACATCAAGGAGGTGTTCTTTCAAGAACAATAAGAGTTAGTTCATCTATTTCACTGTAGTCGGCTCTTGGAAGCCTTTCAGCTTTTAGAATAACTTGGATTATTTCTTATCTGTTCTTCTTCTCTTCTTTCAGCCAGTTGCTGTTAAAAGTGAGCATCTTGGGGTTTTCCTTGGACATGTTCATTCAAACATCCTTCAGATGCTCAAACCAGGGATTATATTGCTTCTTCACCTTCCTAAACAGCTCTTCGCAAACTTTTCCTACTAGAATTTCCAGAATGTGATGTCGACAGGCCAGATATAAATCTTTTTCTTCAGCATTTTCAGTAACAGTTTGTCACCACCTCAGTAAACCCCACTAATAATGGATGTAGTAACAAAAGCAAAGAAAGTGAAATTATTGTAAGTTTCCATGTCTCCAGTATATCCATTGAAGCCTCAACCTTATCTATGACAGAAGAAATGTCGATGAAATGTACTTCTAATCATTTCCGTCAGTGTATGAAGGTGGACCAGACACTAACTACTACAGCGAAAGTCTATGGAGTACTGTCTTCTTCATTGCCTCATTGTCCACGACATATTTGAACAACTTTCTATCGCATTGTAAGCTAGCGTTTAGTAAGAGGTTTTCACAAGACTTGGGCATGCAACATTATGTTGCAACATGTTATTGAGGTTGAGATGTCGAAGTTATCCAGATTAACGTCTTCATCTTTCAAGTTGCAGAAATCATGGCATTAACTTGATTTTCTGATAAACCAAGACGATCAAGTGTACTGCAGATGACATCACATTTCGTGACATCCCTTGGAAACGTCATCAATCTATTCACAGTATTTTGATGGTTAGAACATTCTGGATGAGGCTAATGGTAATGAAGGTCGTCTGTGTTGGTATTATTGTCAGTTGAGAATCCCAGGTAATGCCTTCCGCGTGAACAATTGCCTCTTGTTATGCTACAACTGTAAAATACTAAAACATGTTAAGACTATTGTTAAGTACATGCTAAATATTGCAATTAAGTAAGACTTAAAGCTCTTTGTGACGTTAAAGATAATTAATTTTACCATGTCCTTGTCTATGCTGCAATCTTCATTGCTTGATGCATGGATCTTGTCTCAAAAATCTTATCATAACCAGACATATGACCTTTCCTCTCAGTATTTTGGTCTGCGTAGAAACAGATAACCTCATTTCTCTTCTCTTTGGATAAAAATTGTTGTTCTATATTTCCTGGATTACATCTGGAGCGCTTACATCTAACAGGTTGTCTAAATCCAGCATAAATGTTCCCACCTTTCCTCCCGGGATGCTTGTTCTTCTTTGCTTTTGACCAGAGAACAGTGCTTCTCATGAAGTTTCACTGAGATCTTCATTGCGTTGTACTTGGTCATTGTCTGTATTCTAGCCATCTGCAAGATTGGGATAGTAGATTCAACTGTTTCATATGAAAAGTATTCAACTTTGAGCTTCCCTGCATTTTCCGATAAATTCTGAAAATTAAGGAAATACTAGAACGCCTGTCCATTTCTGGAAAGCTGGGAACCAAAAGGACTGTCTTACGCCAACTGAATGGGATTGGAAAGGTTTCTGTGAGATGAAAAATGGGTCCCGCACCAACCAACTGTCGACGGAGAATCTGCAACAGCGGTAAACACTGCTGTTCGTGGATCAGTTGAGGAAGCAGAATTCCTCAACAACCGAGAGGAAGACTTCATTCAAAAAGATCATGTTTGAGTACATGGTGAGATATTGATGGAATTGTCTATTAAGAACTGTTCGAAAACAATCAAACAATTAATACTATTCTTTACTGCAATCAAATTCATCATTTGAAAGGCACTTTGGGCAAAAGGCGATCCTCTTTATTCAAAAGAATGGGTACCATCCTCCATCACGATAATGCCCGTCCTCAAACAGATCGAATGACTAAAGATCTCTTGGAGCAGATTGATTGGGAAATATTGTTTCATCCTCTATATTCTCGTGACCTTGTTCCTTCTGAGTACCCATTGTTTAGAGGATTACAGAACCATTTAGATGGACTTAGGTTTAAATCAAGAGAAGAGGTTGAAAACGAGTTCGATTCATATTTTGCATCAAAACCTAAAGAATTGTACAAGCGTGGCAATGTAGGGTATGTTTATGATTTAATAAGTTTATAGTCATAGCTTTTTCATTTTTAATATATAACTTAAAATTAAAATTACTTTCGTTCAAACTTGATAGATATTTTATCTTCTATCTCATTTTATTTGTTCATTTATATTACAATCACCTTGTTCTGACATTAAAATATGGTTATTTTGCTTCAATCTGCAAACTTTCTCTGTAATTATATTTTAATTTTTGCTTTATTTTTAATTTTCCATTTAT
Organism: Ceratothoa steindachneri; assembly: GCA_963969495.1. Classification (NCBI taxonomy): domain Eukaryota; kingdom Metazoa; phylum Arthropoda; class Malacostraca; order Isopoda; family Cymothoidae; genus Ceratothoa; species Ceratothoa steindachneri. Next base: position 238,495,061 of record OZ018319.1, on the reverse strand, counting down.
TAATATTTTACTAATAGCCTTTGGTTTTATAACAAGTCAGTGATTGTCTTTTCTTTTTGAGACCACCTTTGAAAATGTTGAAATAAGCTAAAAGGATTTAATTTGTTTTCTTTCCTTTTCCCGTGCTTGACCTGTGGATCCGCTCGGGAGGCGCGCTGGCCTTCCCGGGTTAGCCTACTTCACTGAATAGAGGTATTGAGGCTACAAATAAGTTAAATGTACCCATATATAACGTTACTGTTTGTTTGTGCGTGTTGTACTCAACCCAATGCAATGAACTAAAAATACCTTCGGTATATTGAGTGGCATGGATGTTTAAAAGTTGTAGGAAAGAAACCCGAAATCTTGTAAATCTGAAAAGAGGATGGAGAGAACGAGATTATTAAATCAAGAGCGAGACAAAACCCAACCAATAACAGATGGACGCGTAATGCACACAACTACCAAATGACGTTTTCGACTCATCTCGGCCAATCACAGAGGCTTTTTTTTATTAAAAATTGTAGTTATATTTTGGAAGCAAAATTGACTTCAATCATTTCTGGTTGTGAATTATGGTTATAACAAGGTGGTGTTGATGTGTGTGTGTGGGGGGGGGGATAGGGGCTGTTTAATAGAGAGAGAAAGAGAGTGTCTGTCTTTTGGTTGACCTTGTCTGTCTATGCGTCTGTCTGTTGCCTGGTTGTAAACCCCCCACCCCCCGTCCTTATTTGTCTGTCTCTTTGTTCCTCTTTCATAGGACAACAAATATGAATAAAGGAGTCCGTTAAGAGTCTTTATTTTCAGTCTAATTTAAAGGGCCAAGTATGGTGGTGACGTGGTGATGCATTCAAGCGGGTTCGTCTTCACTTAATACATTTCAACCAAGTTCTGAAAAGGTTTCGGATTATTATCACACTGTTCAGTAACCCCAAACCAGGACGGGCTCCAATTCGAGCCTATGCTCTCGTGTAATTACTTGATTCAGGTTTCAAAAATTTACCTTTCCGGCTCCAACACTAAACGTTAATGACCTCCTGGGATTCTTCTTGTACCTGTTTGTTTATGTTTCCCTTTCTCTCATTCTTTTCCACGATGACCAGACCAAACTGTAAGGGAAAGAGGGCGTTAAACCTACTCAAACAACTTGTGAGGTCGTGTTCCCAAGACCTGGGCTTGAGTCAAGGTTCACACGGATTTCAGTACTCCCATCTACCTATGGAGTTTTAGAAATTAGTTGCACCAAATGACCTAATCCATTTATACTGTAATATATATTATATTGATAATAATAAATAATAGGCGTTGTGCAGCAGTAGTGGCAGAGACAACCGCAGCATTAGCTCCGCCAACAGCAGCACTAGTCTGCTGTTGTACGGACTTTAATACAAGTCAAATCTACAACCACATTGCAACCACAAGAAGACCAACGTACCCTATCTATTTGGTGAACATCTTTGGGTCAGAAGGGCCTTAAGCCCAGCAGATGACCTACCGCTCCTTCGACAGACCCTTGGTGACGCAAGAGGGCCCTTACCTTCTCTCGACAGGTCGCCAACCGTTGAGATAAGAGAGAGACCGTCACAGCTGTTAAAGATAAGAGAGCGGCGTGTTTGAGATGAGAGAGAGGAACGGGTGGACAGAGCTAAGAGGAAGACGTATCCGTTGCTCCCGCAAGGGGAAATCAGTGCAGGATGGGCCCTTCCAGGCCCAACGCAGGGACACTTAATTATGGACGTTGGGTATTTGGTAACTTGCGTAGTTTCTACGTCCCAAACGATCTAGTAGCCTCACTTCTCTATATTCGTTTGTTTTTTTTTAATTAAGGAACCTCTTCTTGCAAACTTTCTGAAGGAGATGCCCTCGTTGGTTTCGGATTCATAATTATAAATAAATAACTACAATAAAACTTCCTTGTATAGGCACACTCAGGCAAAGGTAGTGTATAATATGAGCGCCTGTCGCATAAGCTGTTTGAAACGGTTGACCACATGTGGCTCTAACCGCTGTTAATCTTATTTGGCACTTTCACGCGGAGCACAGCAGAAGAATTTTGTGATTTCGGGGCTTACAATTGCAAGAGTACAATGCGTTTGAGTGATTTATTGCTCTAAATAAATAAAAGAGAACAGAAGCATTGTCCTTCATTCAAGAAACAATGGATTAAATAAGCAGAATAAGGAACAGTAAAGAGAATAAGAAAGCACCATAACGTTCCTGCATTTAAGGGAGGCACAAAGAACAATGAAGCTAGAGCAACAAATTGGGACCTACGTCATTGCGGGAAGAGGAGGGAAGTGAGTTTGGTAAATTTGAAATCCCTTCGACGAAGTAAAATCGGAAACCCCTTTCTTACTACAGGTCACACGCAGACCGAAGAATGACAGACAGGCGTAGCAAGATGACCATAAGAAGGACCTAAGTTAGAAGAAAAAGTCCCTACACAGACTTTTGGTGCAATCATATGAACACAAACATAACTACAAAGAAAAAGGAGATAAACGAAAAGTGAAAAATAATGTGCTCTCGCACAAGAAAGACAAAGGTAATTGGTACCATCACCATAACAACCTCACTTGTTCCATCTCTGTTAACCCCAAAATATGAAGTTCCTGCAAAAAATATAAGTCTGGTCCCTTAACTTCTCTATTTTTAGGGTAATTATTGCAGTTAAGGGAGGAAGAAGTAAAAAAAGAATGGAACATGAAAAGATGACTGCGAAAGATTAAATGTAAAAATGTAATTCATATGACAAAAGAGTGCTTAAATTAAATCAAAATCTCCCTCCCCAACATACGATAAAACCGATAAACTGAGAGATCTAAATCTCAACTTTAATGGAGGCTTAAAAGGTTATTTCCAATTTTATGGTCTTGAAAAAGCAATTACTCAAGCTTGCTCGGGGAGGTTTAAAAAATGTTTAAACTGCATCCTTAAATTTGGTCGAAGCTCCAATTATTTCTCGTTTGTTGATTACTTTCATCATTTCTTGCCCATCTCTATACTTTGGTATTATTACTAATCTTCTTTTTTACTCCCGTTTTGTTTGGTAATTTTAGTTGCTCGATCACTCTAATTTTCTAGAAAATCTCTCGTTCTCTCTTTCTCCGCCTCTTCCTTTCTCTTGCTTCTCCTTATCTCTCACTCCCTTTCTATCTCTTTCTCCTCCGTTCATTCTCTCTCTATCTCTCTCCCTCTCTTGAGCTGTTTATCATATATCCACACTAAATAATCAAATCGTGTAGCGCAGACTTGTTAGCGGTGACCCTGTAAGGTCACGGGGTCAGCTCGGCCACCTGACTATACCGTGAGAGAACAAGGACCAAGGATCGCAATTTTAAAACGTTTCTTCTCTACTTTTTAAATTTAGGAACTTTAAAGGTTGAAGTTTGAAGGACGATATATATATATATATATATATATATATATATATATATATATATATATATATTGGGCCGCAAATGCTTACAAAAAACTGTTGAAATGCATATTTACATACTTTTACTTAATGCTCGTTAATGAAATTTATATTGGACGCGAAATTTTATGTAATATATACAATGTAACGATCATAAAAGCCAAATGGTGAACAGGAAAACTCTATGAGAACTATAGTGAAATTTGACATGGTAAAAGTTCACAACACATTCATATTAAGACATAAGTTATATCTGCAAAATTTTTCATTAAAACTTATCCTCATTTGTTCTCGAATATCTAGTATATTCTAAACAAATGATAGGTCTCTATCATCATCGTGTAAGGCTACTGCGTCATTACTTACAAGATAGTCGTACCGGCAACATCTTTATCATGGAAAAAAATCAAACAAATCAGTCAGGATCTTCGTGAACGCATTTTAGTATTTTATAAGGATGGCCTTGGATATAGAAAGATCTCTGTACAGCTTAAATTATCTCTAAATTGAGTTGGTACCATAATATGCAGACTACACTTGGAGAGCTGCAGGAAGATCTGGAAATAAGTGAAGTTGAAGTTAGCAACGATACGATAAGTAGAACACTGCAGCCTTATGATCTCTTTTTTCTATACTCCAAGAACCATTCCACTCCTTAAGAAATCTAGCTGTAAAGTTCACTTGGCGTTTACAAATGAACATGTAAATTTACCAGCAACGTTCTGGGGGAAATCCTTTGGTCAAATTGAACGAAAATAAAACTTTTCGGTCGCAATTTAATCAGCAGTTTTTGGAGATAAAAAAGTGTGCAGTTTACGTGTCGATGAATACGATCCTTACAGTCAAATTCAGTGGTGGATCAATCATAGTATAGGGGTTTTTTTGCTCTTGAGGGGTTGGAAGAATGGAGGTAGTCGAATGAAGAATGAACAGCGAAACGTACAGTTGAATTTTGCAAAGAAATTTGCTATTCAGCGTTGGCTTTCTGAACTTAAAATCAGGATTGGCATTTCAAAAAGAAAATGGCCCCAAACATACAGCTATACAAACAGTGAATTGGTTGCATACAGGTAAGCTTAATGTTTTGGAGTGGCCAAATCAAACTACTGATCTGATTCCCATCGAAAATCTGAGGAAGCAATTGAAACTCATGGTCCAGAAACGGGATCCGCGTAACTTCTTATCTGATTTGAAGAACATATGTTTTGAGGAATTGAACAAAATCAGCACCATCACATTTAGAAAGATCGTGGGAGACTACTCAAGGCGCCTACAAGGGTTATTCGACCAAATACTGAACCATGTTTATATGGATGTGTTGTGATCTTTTGCGTTTTCAAATATCATTATTATCCTTATCAAGTTTTCCTTTCCACAAATTATCAGAGAGTCACTGTTACTTGAATCCTTTATTTGCTCTTCCACTCGCCTCCAATTCAGGAGGCAAGCGAATACACCAGTTACGTGGAAAACGTCTTCGCCTCGAAATCTATGCCAAAGTTCAGACGTCGCAGAGGAATAAGCAAAGCAGACCAACCCCCCTCCCCCCGGTCACTCGTCTCAGCCTCCCTTATTTGGGCTATCATGTTAAGCATTATGGCCTAAATCCATCCCCCCTCCAGGCTCGTCAAAGTTTCGCCCCATGATCGAGACTCACACACATAACCTTGTTGCAACTATGTCATTCTTTTAGAATGACATAATTGCAAGGACCGGGGAAAGAAAGTTTGTAGTCTGGCCCACTGATTAACCCAAAGTCATGGATTGAGACGCAGTTACAACTTACGGGGGGTACCTACCTTCCCCCTATTGTTCGACCAGGCCTACAGAGGGATTTTACACCCCGTATTTGGGAATGACATTTGATTGGACTAAATAGTCCTTGCTGGCCCCCTGTAACTATGATGCCGCGCAGCGATACGAATTTATGAAGACCCTCCATTCTATAGGGTAAAAATGACAACTGCCCTATTTTTTTTTCTTGGTTCTTGTGGCATCCTTGGTTCCACATATGGGTAAGGAGCCCCTCTAAGCCTGTAGGAGAAGAGGAGAAGGATTTGTACAGACGTTTCCTCAGCGTCGCTCTCTTTGCCGTGAACATCAACGATATCATCTCGATTTTGCCAGTGGATGGCATCACCCCATCTACGCCTTCGTGTTTTCGATTTCTTTTGGCCTCTTCGTATGCTTACTCTAGAACGCAAAATTCATGACTCACGTTGTGTCCAAATGCACTATTTCACGAGGGGGTGCAAAGACTCAGGTAGTAAACTTCTGGTTCCTTCAGGCAATCTGACCTGTTCCTAAATAAGATCTACCTAGACGTGGTGGATTAGCTCCTATTCTTGGTCCTGAATTCGATTGACACATCACCTGGAAGGCGCCCGTTCTGAGTCTTAAAGTCTTTTGTACGCACACTATAGACTCTACCTACTGTTGTTTTCAGTATGTAGGCTACTGATATAGTTAAACTAATTTGTTTTAACCTTCTTTTGTTTATTCATAACTTGAATAGGGATGAGAGATTTACACTTATGCACCCAAATGTCTAGTGCGGACAATGGATTGAATCCACCACGCAGCTCTCCGATTGAGAACGGGTTCATTCTGCATGCCCTTTACATATATCTTTCTTGTCGGAAAAGGGGAGATTCTGTTCGTGTAATTCATACGAGTGCATGTCGCACTTGTAAGCGCGGATTCAGCATTTTCTCTAGTCGGCAACGACTGTCCTTTCGTCTGAGCCCAATCTATACAATACCTATGCTACCGAGAAACACCAGAAGCACTAAACTTTTCTACTTCTGGACAAGGAAATTCATTCGGCAGTTCAATATATCTCTCGTACTGTGGTACTGATGGCTATTCTCATGGGACAACCCTGGGGGATACGATATTTGAAAGTTTGTTTAAAAACCTTTCCGAGCGAAACTTTCACAGAACCAAGAATATTGCATTCAGATTTGTTGGAGCATCCATCTTATCACACAAGGGCCGTGCTTGTATGATTTGATGGCACCAAGACAGAAGAGAGTGTCGGATTTAATGCTATATCAGCCTTGTTCCAGACCGACGTAGCTCTTCCGGGCGTTGCATCTATCTTCACGGTCGAGCTGGTTAAAATATACGAGTCGTTATGTGAAGATTACGTGTCGTGCCAGGTTCGAACGCTTTTAGTTAATTCATAGCGACCCCCCAAGCGCGCTAAGTGGCTTGGAACTAATGGAATCTACACATCTCCTGGTTTGCAGCATCCATGAGAGATTGCTCTCTGCTGAGTTCCTTGAAATATAGAGGCTGTTGGACCGATCTCGATGACCAGAGGACCAAGATCCAGACACAAAATATCAACTGGATAGGATTTCGCTCTTTCCCAGTCTGACTATATAATTGGAATCAATTCAGTCCTGTGGTCTATAATGGAAAAAAAAAGGTAGCAGGCGCGCGTGAATTTAAAGATGCGTGTCATTGCGCCCCGTCTTTTCCAGTAGACCTAACCCTCACGGCTTTTACAGTATGAATTCATTTTATGTAGTTCCTTAATTGAACCCACTCGCTGAACCCAGCACAATCTGATGGAGCACTCCCGTAAGCCTTTCGCTGAAGACTACTTGGTGCCCCAGACTGTTCGCCCCTTTTTGTCCTGATCTGGGGTAGTTTCACGTGCGGTATTTGTCTAAATACCCTTGCAGGCGGGATTGCTACGGCTTTTTGACTGGGGGAGGCTCCAGTCAACCGGACTGTTGTGCAATGGAGTATTCGGAGAAGGTTAGTTTCTCGCTTAGGTCACTGATGGAGGCAGGCCTCTCCTAGGTTACGTCGTAATGCCTTTTTCTTGATGTCATTGTTGTTTTATATAAAGTTTATGGGTTTCCTTAAGTTTCCAGGAGTTACCAGGAGGGAGGCTCATCTTGGTAATTTCAGCGGCTGTGACCTTGGTGGCCGCCACGATGGGATCTTGGAATTAAAAATAATAAAGAACATTACTACACTTTTAGAATTAATCACCCCATTGCGGGGTGTTGTAGAGCTTCAGCGGATGCCCATCTCATTGATGGGAGGAAATAAGACAAGAGATTTTTTGAAGTAGGGGGGGGGGGCATAGAAAGTGCTCAAATTAAATTGTAAACATGTTAGTCAGATGACACAAGTGAACAACTTTAGGCGCTAGGAAGTTGCGCAACTCTCCTAAATACCCTCCGTTCTTGCAAGAAAAGGAAATCTTCTTGAGAAATTATAACAATAAGCCAAAATACAGCTCTTAAGCCTTCTTTTTCTATCATTATTATTACTATTATTCTGAGAGCTACCAAAGCCTCCCTCCAGGGTGCAAAAACAACTGTTATATTGATTCCACACAAAATACAAAATGGTACTGAAGAGAGGCAAAGGCAGCCATGAAAAAAAGTGAATAAATATTAGAAGGTGAAAAAAAGCTGCTGTTTCAAGAATGCATTCACACGGGACTTAAATGAAGAAATACGAGTATCCCTTTAGTGTACAATCTCGCAGGGTAAAGCATTCCACGTTTTAATTAACGATGGTATAAAACACCGTGAAAACTGTGTCGTACGAACATTCATAAAATTCATAGCCAAATCATTAAGATTAAGAGCAAACCTTGTCACGCGAACTGAATTAAAGGAATCAGGTAGAGCTGCGTGCAACGGATGCTAAACAGCATTAAATACCTTGAAAAAAATTCTAAGGGCACCAACCAGACGCCGATGATCCAAATTAAGAGACAGAGCTGGTGATATAAACTTAATTGAGTTCAACGCTCTGTCCAACGACTTGAGATGGCAATTAGCAGCATACATCCAAACAAGAACACAATACTCAACATGAGGCAGAATGAAAGCAAAAAAAGACTTAATAACTGAAGAGTCACAAACAAAAGTTTTGTAACGTATACGAAGTAATCCAGTCTCCTGGGAAATTGATGAGGAGAAGAAACGAATGTGCTCCTCAAAAGTTGGCTTCGAGTCAAGAATTACTCCAAGAAGAAGTAAATCATCTACTTCCTCAATGAGTTCACCTGATATGTACAAACTGGGGTGAGCTGAATCCAGTATATGGGATTTACTAATAGTAATAGAATGCGTCTTATTAGCATTAAGCTTCATGCCCCAAAGTTGACACCAAGAAGTAATCTTGGCTAAATTCCTATTTAGAGATGCTGCAACTTTTCGTCTGTTACATGGAGACCGAATTGAGGAGTACAAAGTTGTGTCATCGGCATACAATGTTAGTTTATTTTCAAGGTTAATGTTGGCTTTACGCCAACAAAAAGGAAAAGAACCGGTATTCAGCAGCAACCTAAAAACAACAGCCAATTTAGGTTCCAAAATGGGGGCGATCTTCTTGAAGAAAAGGGGAAAAAAGCCATCCCGTTCCACTATAAGTATCCAGATCAAGAAGATACTTTTTAAGCTCAGTTGATTTAAAGTAAACTGATTTTAACTGAGGAAAGGGGAAACAAGTCAAAGGAAGCGACAACTCCTGATCCCTATGTTTTTTTTAAAGGTATTAGAGAGAAAATTAGCTTTATTTAAGGGCTCAAAAGACATGGAACCATCAGGTTCACGTAGTGGAGGCATACTCGAGTCCACACCAAACAATGAAGACTTAAGAGAGCCCTACCATTTGTGTGGCTGAGTAACTGCAGCAAGAATATCTTGTAAATGAGAATTATAAGCAGCTTCAGCAGTATTATAAATTATCTGAGCCTTAACTCTAAGACCAACATAATTATCCCGAAACAACTGCTTCGTTTGAGTCTCTACAAGTGGTAAGCAGCCTGTTTGTCATCAAAGGCACACTTGCAATCATCGTCAAACCAAGCTTTATCTTTGACACGGGATTTAATTATTTTGGATGGAACCCTTCTATGTAGAATATTAAGAAGACAAGTATTCAGAGCTAATACTGGGTCACTAGAATTAAAAATAGTATTCCACTGAATACGGTCAGCTTCCATGCATACATTGTCCCAATTGTCTCTAGATTTGAGATATACCTGATGGGAAATGGTTATGTCAGGAACAATGAATTGAAGACGAATTTTGCAATGGATGGCATTATGATCAGAGGTACCTATGGGAGCGAGAACAGAAGCATCGACAACTCCTGATATATCAGTCAAGACAATATATAGGCAGTTCCCAGAATTGCGTGAATGACTCTGAATCAGCTGTTCACAGCCAGGTAAGTTAGAGAAATCCAAAGCTGCAAGACCATTTCGATTGGTTGGTGATACAGCACCCAACCAATCTTGATGATAAGCATTTAAGTTTCCAACAAAAATGAAGGATGCCTTTACATCAACAGACTGTATTGAGGCCATAGCAGTAAGCAGGCATCAAGTCGTTGTTGGCATCAGGGTTTCTATAAAGTCCAAAATGTAGTGGTTATGATATTTGCTTGAGACTTTTACAAGTTGCATCTCATGCCAGTGACAGCAAAATCTGGTTAAGTGTTGTGCACTATAACCAGATCTAATTTAAACACACATACTACGGGCTCGAGGAAAAGAGTCCCTTCGTATGAAGACAGGCGAATTCAAACTTGGTATAAGCAGTTCTGAAGTATTTCTATGGTTGGAAACCAGAGTTTCAGCACAGAAAATTATGTTATGATTGATAGCAGCCATCGTAAGATCTTTAAGATTCTTATGAAGTCCACGGATATTTGAATATAGTATACGGAAACTTTTAGCAAGCTGCCTCTGTGGACCAGGATTCAACTCAACATCACCAGCCAATAGGACGAGTAAACATAAAATTAAGGTTTGATGAACAGAATTAATTCCCATAAAGAAGGTAAATGAGATGGAAATAAAAGGTCCACTCAGATGGAGCCATCACATCCGAACAAAAAAACCGTAATGACGCCATATCTAAAGGGAAACAGTAGCAGTGGATTTTCAAAGAAGAAAAAAATTAGAAGCAAAGAGAAGGACAACCTCCTGGAAAATCCATCAGACAATCTAGTCTTCTTCATCAGCCTGCTAAAACCACCTTGAAGAAAAAACAGGAGATTGTAAGACAGAACAGGAAAAAGAAGTAAAGAATGCTGTATAGAACCATAACAAAGACTTAGTAGTCTCTGTATATATAATGTTGTAGTGAGTGAAGCAAGAACTAACTGGTCAGTGTTCGAAAGAAAACATAAGAAGTTGAATAATAACGAATGGTTTTAAAACGTTTTGGAAAGATGCGAATTCACCAAAACCAGAGTCTCAAATTTAAGTTCCTCTCTCTGGAGAATTAGTTCCTAGAAGTGTGGGTTAGTGTAGCAATGAGTTGCAGCCTTCACAGTGCATTGGACACACCTAGGAGACGGTCTTCATCCATGATAAACAAATGATTGTATCTAATATACCAACTTAACAACTCTAAAAAGAACTGTCAATTGGGAATTGATACAGTTCTTTTTAGGGTTGTTAGAGTGGTAAATTGGATATAATCACTTGCTTGAGGATGGATGCAGAGTATCCCCCAGGAGTGCACGATACAATTTTAAAATGGCTACTCATTGCTATACTAACTGCATACCTTCACTGCGTACGCCCCAGATTTTCTTACTATTCCTAGAAGTATGTTATGTTGTGCATGACCATGAAGAGAATTAAAGCATTAGTAAGGGATAAATACCAGCTTAAGAGATACCCCATTCGAGTAACATCAATTTTTATGTAATTTTGCGGTGTCGGAAGAATGGAAACAGTAATGCTCTGGTACATTCTCCTCGCCAAATTTCGCTAAACTATCGATGATTCCACTCTTCCATGAATTCATCTTATGTTGATACGCATCGTAACATATTTGTTGGTATTTAACCGCCTTGATCCAAAGCGAAAATTTGAGGTGTATTTTTTAGTTAATTTGCACTCCCACACAGTTTTGGAACTCCCCCTTGTGTATTGAAAGAGAAAAATATGATAACCCCAAATGAATTGGTACTCAGCGGAAAAAAGTACTATCATAGATATATACCATATATCATTTTGCATATTTTTTCAATATAAATATTTACAAGCTGAACCTGTGGTACTCGTCATCACAGAGGGCGCTTTCGCCTCGCAAGCAGACTTTTTGTCTGTGGCTTATGCATGGCCTATCCGGGTCTGACAACGAGCTTTTGGTCTAAAAATAATTAAAAGCTTTCCAGTACATATCTCCTAATAATTTATTCTTGATCTGGGTTTTATCAGATCCATGCTTATTTTCTAAGAATAAAGGCAAGAAGAAAAACTTTTATCGGAATTCTTTGAAAATACGGAAAAATCAGACCTGCGGGCTGTTTTTTCCCGATCTAAATTTGCTCTAATAATTTAATTGTGGTTTATTAGGTTTTAGGGGCCAGTAGCTATTTCATCAGGCTAAGGGTTAACATGGAAAATCTATTTTAAAAAGTTCCTTGATAAAAAATCCGAATATACGCAAAAAAAATAAAACGACCATGCATTAATGTTAATAAATGTCTTCAGTTTTTAATCTCACCATTTTTAATTTTCTTTGTCTTAAAGAATTCAAAAACATTCGATAATAATATTGATTTTCAGAATGTTTCATTATCTTAAAAAAAAATTGAATAATTAAGCAAACAAATTTGGTCATTCTCAAATTTTAATAAAATTTTTAGGAAATATTTCGAAATTTCCCCAAGTTAAAATATAGTCTAACAGAGGATAACGAAGCGCCTTCGCGTGCCTTGGAGGGTTCATCTTTAGGATTACCAAATCCGTGGAAGCTTTACAATAATTGGAACAGGGCTCCGAAGATTATGATTTTGAATAACCTGCATAAGTTCAAGGATGTCTTCCTTACACGGCTCGATTGTCTTAGTTGGCAGCATGTTGGTATTTTTCTCTCAATAAAGAACTGTTCCTTGCCAATGTCATTGCGAGAATGGGATATAACCAACACTCATAATCATCATCTAAGAGATTCAAAGTGGTAAGAAAGGCATATTTTTCAGCAAGTTCATTAAGGTGTTTAAATCTCAGTCATTTCTTGGATTACACTACCCAGCAAACAAACATTTCTTTCCTCAACTGAGTTTCATATGGCAATGCATCATCTCTAGATTCTTTACCACACATTTGTTTCTTCTCTATTGAATCGACGATGACACTCCATGATTATCCCTCAATCATAAGATAAATTCCTTTAAGTATTTGCAACTGCATTAGTTATTAGCCCTATCTAGCTCGTTCATGTTTTCGAATAGAAATTCTTTTAAAGCACTGAACTTAATATTATTTTGTTATATCTTCGATCTTTGATTTGGTGGTAAACCTGTGTATCACTATTTCTAGAGGAACTGATCCCCACAGGGCAAGAAGAGTAAAAAAGGAAAATGATTCAGTTCAATAAAGTACTACACCAACATCACACTTGGTAGTGAATTTTCTTCACCAGTTAACTGTCCTAAAGGCCTAAAGATTTTTGAGAAGTGTATTTTTACCACACGCACACAGCTTCATCTCTTACAATACCCCAAGTTTCTATAAAACACTGGTGACTTTGATTATCCTCTCAAGTCAGAACATCCCAAAGATAGATTGATGAAGAAAAAAAAATTCTACAGCTCTAAAAAGGGTTGCATAAATCACAGCAATCTAAGCTTGTTGTGCCCCAGCCAAATTCAGTGTGTAGTTTGTGCAAAGAACAAATTCTGTTTTTGATGAATTTCATTCATACGTTTCTGAACACCAGAACATTGGCAGTCATTACAGCAGTATTATTATGTTTTCACTCTTTAATTTTGAATATCAATTCAGTCCTTTTCTATTTTCTCTCAAATCATAGTTGAAATAGTTTGGGGAGTTTTGCCTTTTGTTTCAAAGATATCAACAGAGGCTTTCACAAGCTTACTTTATTTCCATCAATCATAACACCGTAAAACTTTACTTGTCTAATTGCCAAAATAAATACCATGAATGCTTTTAAATATCATGGAAAAGCATTTGACTCGTTTTACTTGCTCGATGCCAATGTTTCTGATATTTTCTTTCTAACTTTCCCAAAACTCATTCCGAATAGTAGGCGAAAAATAGGAAGTAAGAAACCTTTTTCCAGCTTGATTCTTAGAAGATTTTCACGTAGTACGATCATATTTTGCCAAAATATAAACTATTCTTAAAAAAGTCCGCTATTTCCTGATGCCTTAGCTTCTACACCAAGCTCATTCTTCTTACGATTAATTCCTCAATGATCGAGAAAAGGAAAGGTAATTTAGCTAAGAAATCAAATTATATCAAGCAATCTTAAAAGGATCGCACTTCACTCTGTTTGAACCACTGCTTATTTATATTTTTATCAATTGTTGTTCGTTCAGTGATCTTTATTTCCAACCTAATCAATTGTGTTAAAGCCTGAACATGAGCTAAACGGTATTCATGCTTGAATATTTTAGGATTCAGTTTCGACGCAATGTTGAATCCATTCATAAAATTAATATACGAGTATAAGTGATTTGAGTCCAAAAAGAGTCTGGAAGGGGCCTATGCCAACCACAATCTCAATATTTGTTTAACATTAGGTAGAGTTAGTACAAACATTCGTGTTAGTTTAGTAGTTGGTGCTTTGGTTGATTCATCTTACTGCATTGCTTCATCAAAATTAGAATCTAGATTTTAATACACAGATGCATCTTTAGGTACTTGTTTGATCCAAGTGGTATCGTTATACCTGCTTGGTCATAGACCTCCACCTTTTCAGTCAAGGGCCGGATATTTTTCATCACGTGAAGTTGAAGAATCACTTGAATTTGAAAATGATATGGATTTGGAATTTGCTTCATTTTCAGTAGTATTAGTTGGTTTATAACTAAGGCATTTCATTAGTGCTCCACTTTTTAATAGCTTCTCTCTAGTAATTTTCCTTTTCCTTTCCAAAGCTGCACTATTCTTTTATTCGTTTCACGTGAAAATAGATTGATAAAAACAAAAAATACTAAAAAAAGCTTGTGCAGAAATATATTGAACCAAAACACTTCAGAGACTAACTCACATTTGCAACAAAAAACGGCGAGTATATAAATTTGAAGCACTTCGAAAAATTGCATCGAGAGAGGGAAGATCGTACAGATTCTTGAACACTGAGGAGTGATCTGCATTAAAACGAAAGTTCCTCGTCCCCAAAAGTGTCACCCCTAATCCTGGTACCCCATGAAACGGACATCTACCAATGTAAATTTCCACGTAGCGCGCTTCATTATTTAGTTGTCATCCCTTACAACCATTTCTCCTCTAGTTAACAAGTGTTGTTTAGCAGATTTTGATAAACTTACGTCTCCCAGTAACATCAAAAATCGTTCGTGATGCCTGGGTATCATTTGATAAACCAATTCCCGGACTACTAAATTACTCCTTTAATAAGAGTGCTACATTTTCCCCATTAATTACTTAGCTTCCATCTGTTTGCAAAATCAATACTAGTTTTTATTCAATTGTTAAATCTTTGCTTTCATGACGCCGATACCTGCTTGAAAACCCTTTCCATTAAACCTATTGTAATCCTTCCCACTTCACCGCATTTACATCAATGCTTTTGTGAAGTTCAGCCAATTCTGAAATAATTTTGAAGTCACTAACTTAATTTCCAGCCTCGGCTTTCGCCTGCATTTCGTAGTAATCATTTTTTGGCTTATTGTAAATCCATTTTGAGGTGCCACACCATCTGGTTCAGCTTCAACAGAAAAGATCTACGCACGTCATCGACATATTTCAAGGCCACGGGAACTAGAGATATGATATTACATAAAATGGTTTCTATATATTAATTAGATTAGGTGATTAGGATTTTAATATCATGCCTTAAAAAATTGCCAATTTCACAAGGCCAAAAACACTACCATAAAAACTCCCATCATACACACCTACCATATACAAAATCATCCAATTTATCCTCAGTCCGCTATTTCTTTCTCAAACTACTTCGCCTTTTCCGCGGTATTTCAACCCTGAAAATTACTTTCGTAAACTCTCTTTACAAGTCTACTTCCATCCATTCTTCTTATGATACAATACCCCAGAACACTTTCAGTCACACCTTTATTCACATTCTTCTTCAAACCATAAATATTTTTTACCCAGTCATTCCTCACTCTATCTACATTTAGCACACCAAACATCCCTCTCAAGTTGTCCATTTCCATTGCTCTGAGTCGAGACCTCTCCTTTTCTTTATATACCATGGTATTCAAAAAATAAAATAAAAGTCACCAAAAATATCTCGCTTTTAGTTATTGGACACAAGGTACTGAACACTTATGTCTGAGCCGCTGTCTCCCTTACCTGACATCAAAGGTTATTAGACAAGGAATCGACTCAGTTACTATTTAAAATGTAAGAATTTCCACTTTGAAAGCAGCTGCTACGCGGTAAGGATGCCATAAGTAAACATACAGGGTATTTATTTATTTTCAGGTATGACCTGAGCGCAAGTGACACGCAGGGTTTCAGCTGATATTCTCTCTCAGCATTCTTCCAGTTTGCACCTTAGAACTTCGATACTTTTATGAGATTTGGTACAGTATTTCTACTCAAGCATTGGCCACACTCCAGAGTTCATGGAGTTCCAATCTTGTGAACTGAGAGAGTAAAGTTCCTTTGCCAAAAACTCGATAAAATTTACCTGGTACCACTCTTGACATTTCTTTGCTGTGTGAGGTTTATCTATCTTGTTAAAGGGTTACATCGGCATTTCCTATGATAGTACCATCCAGTGAAAAGCATTATCCTTCAAAATCTCAAAATAAACATTTTATCTGATCTTTCCCCCCTCCCCCCCATCCCCGAATGATAAGGAGAGGGTTTTTTTTGCCCGTTGATGTTTCGCCCACCCACATCACCAGTCATATTTTCCAGTCATATTTTTAAACAGGTGTTATTTTATGAATTCAAAGTTTGATTCTCAAGATTCAATAAATCCTTAAAAAACATGCAAGAAAGTAATTAATGTCATGCACACCTATTTGAAATGTAAAAAGTAGTCTAGACTTCGTGTTTCCACCATGTATATGTCAACACTGAACACTATCATTATAAAAAGTTCAGCCCCAAAAGAATGGGTTTGAATTATTTTACTGACAATAGTCACCAGGTTTATTTTAGAATCCAGAACTTCTAGCCTCTCTTTCTGTCACTACAATCTTGTGCTAGTGACAGAGGCTAGGAAGACACCAGCATGGCATGTAAAACAGCATTTTCATGCAACTCGTTGTCCAATGAACCCATCTTTCTCCGAGATTACTATATATAACCTCTTCTCCAAAGTAATAAAAATGTAGTGGCAAAATTGATTGCCCCCATCTGAAATTCAGTATTCCCGTCAAATTAACCATAACTTCGATAAGTATAAAACTTCGTTAAGGAAATATCAAAGATAGGAATTTCTCCTGCTGCACCCGCGACTTTGACAAACTAAGCTAACTCACAGCTGTTTTTTCTCCAACTCTCCCCTATTCTGATGCGTCATTTACAATATCCAGTTGTCCATCTCCAAACATCCTGCTGACTTGCATCAAATACTGCAATAAAAGTATAATAAAACATCTTGGTAATAGTCCAATACTCCAGACAACATTTGCAGACGACCCCCAGATCACTTCATTATATCTTATAAGCAGCCTCAAGGAGACCAAAAAGGACAAAAAATCTTAATAAAAAATTGTAATTAGAAATAATAATTAAATCAGCTGGATATACGTAATAATGGATGAGAGAGGGCGTAAATTTTTTTTAATCAACCGAAACTTAGTTAACCTATTTTTAAGGAGCCTTGTTCAGTTTTTATGTCCTTTTTGACTAGTTCTACTTTATACATATATTAATTTGGCACCTGAGACCAAGATTTGGTCGTGACTTCATGACCATGTCTATCCAAGGTAATCTAGCTTTCGTCACCCACCCTTAATCTTGCTTTGATTGAGGATTACGAGCTCACTTGTCCCCGGTAATTTTGAACCTGCCAACCTATGATTTTATTTATTAAAAAAAAACCCATAAAACTCTAGCATACTCCAACACCTGTCCATAATAAGGTCATATGCTTATTTATGAGAGATTAAAGTATTTTAAAATTATGTTTTCTTATTGCCCATAATAAGACTACCTGGTGCACTAAGTATTAGAAAGGCGCGCAATTCTCAGGAAGTTGATCCAGTTTCTCAACCAATAGATACCTGGAACAAGAAAGAAATCTTTAAAGACAAAAAATAACCTAATCAAAAGCACCGTCAGCCATAATTACAGGGACCAAGAGTGTTGCCAATTCTCACACAAATGGAGTGATACTCACGCAAGAAATCTCACTACAGATATAATTTAAAACAGCTCACAGACCATTGATCATTACAAATACAATGATTTCATAATAAAAGGTTACATCTGCATCATGTTGTTAGCACATTTTTCTCTCATTCGAAAATTTTAACTGCGTCAATTACGCTAGTTGCGTGTGGTGTTTAATATGGTGTGGAAACGTAAATTTTAAAATTCATAAAAGAAATGTGCGAGCTAACAGTTAGTTGAAATCAGAAATATGTGAATTGTGAAATGATAAGGTAAAATATTAGCCTAATACTAGCTTTAAATATTATTGTGTAAGATGCAGACTATAGATCTTTAAATATGTTTCCATCCTTTGTTTCATAAAACTGTTTGATTTAATTATTTGGACAGTCTGCCAAATTAGAACACCCTATCAGTGAGATGAGCCCATGAATTACATTGGTTAAAGGTGCATTATGGATTTCTTTTGCTATGTCATTTCTCACTCGTCATCTATTACTGCAGACACTCTCCTTGCCAACTCGTTACATATTTACGCTTGGTCACGACTCATTTTAAATAGCCTGGGTATCCCTTTAGCTTAGGGTATGTGGAAGAATGATGAGAGAGAAGGAATCCTCCCCCCCCCCTCTGACTTCCCCACTTCTTTGTTGACCGCTCTAAAGTTGTCTGCCCAATATACTGCGAAAATTAGAACAATGGAAAGACCATTAAGGGGGCATCGCGACTTCGCGCTATGGAACCTTATCGCGACCCAAGGCCAGTAAGGAAGTCTGTTGACGATGAATCTCTCTCCCCATCTAAATAATTTCGGAGTATATATTCAAGACTTAGAAGTTCACATGCAGATTGTATCTAAAGCCGCCGTCCAGTACGTTAGCCGTAACGTCTTCGTTAGTCGAGAGGAAATTGACTACATTCTCGTCCAGAGAAGAATTGAGTGATTGTCGAAGAGCCAAGGAAGAGCTAGTCGTCACTCAATGTTGTTCGTGGACATAGTTAGGCGCGCTTCAACACCTCTCACCACGTCTTTGGAATTAAGGATCGGAAAAGCCATCCCCGAAGCACCTTCCGTTTGCCTCTTAAGGATAAGAGGCCCCCAACTTCAGTTTCCCGAAGTTGGATTGAACGTCTCGTAAGACACCCACAAGTTCAAGGTCGAAATTACCTACCTGGTCGTACTTGCCGCACATCAAGGTAAAAGAGATTTAACCCCTGCTTCGTCACGCTCCTCCCACCTTTACCATGTCGAACCTCAAGGA
The DNA here is from genome assembly GCA_963969495.1 of Ceratothoa steindachneri. Taxonomy (NCBI): domain Eukaryota; kingdom Metazoa; phylum Arthropoda; class Malacostraca; order Isopoda; family Cymothoidae; genus Ceratothoa; species Ceratothoa steindachneri. The sequence goes on along the minus strand of OZ018319.1, from coordinate 238,476,100 downwards.
TCCCCTTTGCTCTAGAACTTGCATAATTGTAAAATCATTAATTAATTAATTATCCATTGGTTCAAACTTAATTTATATTGTTAATCATCTTAGCAGTGAACTGTCAATATTTAATAGCATTGCCATTTAACTTGCCCTATATGTATATGTAACCACGTACACCTGGTCATACTACGACAGGGTAGCCTGGCAGACATTAGTGTATTTTCGCGGCAAATTTGACTCCAGTACTTTATGTACATAGAGGATCTAACAGTCAATCGAGAAAATGAGCGAAATAATGTTCATTGTGTGGCAAGTAAACAACTCGTAATATTGTTATATAATGGCATGTAACTCCAATAAAAAAATATATCAGTTTGGAGCGGAGCAAGTTTGTGCGGACATCACATGTCCTCAGAAGTACAAACTCAACATTTCTAGTGACCGTGAAAATTGAGTGTGTTCAGAATTGCGATCAGATCTATCATTGAGGGAGAGCGTAAACATGCAATCCCTTCGTCGCGACGAAGGAAGAAGAGTATTGTACTGTAATGTAGCGGGGAAAACAGCTGAACACAGGCTTCTGCAAAAACTAGTCCCTCTGCAGATAGCTGAAAATAGGCCTCATACAGACATGCTGGAAAATGTTTCTTGTATATAACTAAAATAGGCTTCCTGTATATAGCCGAAGATCGGCCATTTACAGACAGATTTAGATGTGCCTCTTTCACACAGCTGCAGGGAGTCCCCCCCCCCGGGGGGGGGATAGTTTATCGCGTGTTCGAGCAAAATCCATTAGAGTCAAGCGACGGGAAAATTGGTGAGTACAATTCGATATGTCGCAATGATTTCATTCGATTTCTATTTTTAATGAGAAAATATATTAACCCCAAATTCTAGCTTAATTTGAATTAGGTTTCTCTTAATTGAGTAATAAAGTTATTTACCTACGGATTCTTAGAATTAATTTTAATTGTGACATCATTTAACTTCTTATCGTCGATTTAAATTAAAACAAGTAAAACCCTGAGGAAACCTTTGCCAAAATATATAAATATATATTATTTGGTAGGTGTTTTCCCACCCACCTGCACTCATATAAGTTGCCTTCATTCCTCAATGAGGACACATAGATTAACGTTGGGGATCCAGAAGTCGGCCTCAATCAAGCATCCATCCAACAACTGGACTTACCTGCTGTGGCTTAACTTGACTCAAATAAACAACGTTTATTATACTCGACTAAGCCATATATATATATATATATATATATATATATATATATATATATATATATATATATATATATATATATATATATATATATATATATATATATATATATATATATATATATATATATATATATTATAATAATAATAATAATAATAATAATAATAATTGAAAACCACATGACACGTAATATTTTATAGATGTATTTAAAGGACCAAAGAAATGAAAATTGGTAACAACTTGGAAAAACGCTAGTACGTGAACCAATGAAAGCTTAAGAAAGAAAATGGGAGATATAGAAAGGGAAAGATAGGGCAAACTATTTTAACCGTTATAGGAAAATTAATAAAGGAGTTGGATTTTAACCCATGTCATCAAGCGCTCATCGCTTATATAACCACGACGCTGATCGCCAGAGCCTGCCAAGTCAGGCTTGAGTTGATAATAATCAGCCCGACCACTTTGGCTGTTTCGACACAAGGTATGACAAGGTATGACGGTAGATGGAATGAGGGGATAGGTCACCCAATGATACAGTAAACCTTCCCGCGAAAAATACAAAGTAAATAAGAAAAATCTGCAAGTAAATAGAGAAAATAGAAATCTGCAAAAAAAACACAAAGAATTTACGTTCTCTTTTTCCTCAATCTGGCTCTATGTAGATGCGCGACAAAGTTGAGTGAATCGCATCCTATCATTATGGAAGTTAAGCTTAATTGGATTGGATTATTTATTAGATGGGTCTCGATTTTGTGTTTGTTAGATGATGAATTCTTAAAAGAAAAATGGGCTGAGGAAATTTTGAAGAAAGACAAAAATATTAACAAAAGTAGGGAAAAAAGAGGAGAAAGGCAGGGGAAGAGAAAGCTTAACAATCCTCATTTAAGGAAGGTATAGAAATATTCAGCAAGTTCCAATACGACGGATAAGGAAATACTTTTCCAGGATAAATAGGAAAACAAATGAATAAACGAATGGTTAAAATTGAAATCATTACTAGAATGGAATTGGGAAACAAATCACCCATTTCAGACTAATACCTGGAACAAAATTGCCATTCAAAAGAATAATAATTTTGGTCGTAGTTTTATCATCAGTCCGCTGAATAGAAATAACATCTCTGCGGGCCCCCTCAGGTGGAATTTGAAACAAATATTTAGATTTGATATATTCAGTTTTTATCATCTAAAAAATGTTTAATTAAATTTAACATTAAAACGAATAACATTTTTTTAATTAAATACATTTTATGGTGTTCAGTAGTCTAATTAAGAAATTTGCGGAAAGAAACAATATTGAAAACAGGATTTTTTTTTAACGAGAATAAAAAATAAACTTTACAAAGATTGATAAACTCTTGCCTTTTTTTCTTGTATTTTACGAACTATAAATAGACATAAAATTCAACGAAACAAGTAGTCATTAAAAATTAAGAAGGCCAATAAAACGCCAAAGGAAATGCAGACGACATTTAGGGGGAAACCACCCAAGTTATTTGAGAGGGTGGGGGGAGATACGTCTCTAATGGGCAGCACGAATGAGCACATATTATGTACTTAAAGACTGGGAAAATACATAGTCTTCATATTTCTTTTGGTTTACGTTAATCTTTGGGGGAGTATGCGGCGTTTCTTGTGGAGGAGTATGTAGTTTTTCTTGTGGGAGAGTATGTGGTGTTTCTTATCACAAAACCAGTATACCATAAAAAATAGTTATTCCTTTGCCCAAGAAATTATCCGACAAAAGTTTGACGCATCCAAATTTCTCGTAAGCTACGATGTGTCCTCGTTATTCACAAACATACCAGTTAACTAAACCATAGATATTATTTTATAATCTGCATTTCAGAATTGCAACACTTTCCACAACTTTACAAGAGACAAATTCAAACAATTTTTACAAATGGTGTTTAAAGAGGGTATATTTTCGTTCGATGGGAAAATTTATTAACAGATAGATGTTGTAGCAATGGGTTCGCCCATTGCATCCATTGCTGCAGATATCTTTATGAAAGATTTTGAGAAGACCCTATTTCAAGCTTGCCCTTCGTCACTCAAGCCATTATTCTACAGAAGATTTGTAGACTACTGCTGTGCAGTATTTGATAGCCAGGACCAGGCGTACCAGTTTTTTAATTATCTCAATCCCATACATCCTAACATTAAATACACTATGGAAACTGAAAAAGAAAATTGTCTCCCATTTTTAGACCTTTTAATTAAAAAGTCAAATCAAGGCTTAACAACATCCATATATAGAAAACCTACGTTCAATAATATAGGTACAAATTTCTATAGCTTTTGCGACTTATCATACAAACTGAGCTCCATCAGCGCGCCCATCTTTCGCGGCTTTCACCTGTCATCTTCATTCTCTCTAATGCATAAAGAATTGGAATTCCTAAGATCCTATTTCAAGAATAATTGCTATCCCCTGTCATTAGTAAATAGCCTTATTTGTAAATTTTTAAATTCCCAATATTTACCTCCCAATCCTTCCTTGGATGTTCCTAAAGACTCAAAATATTTTATTCCTGCCGAAATGGGTCCCCTTAATAGAGAATCCAGAAGAAAGTTTTCTAAATTATTTAAACGCTATTTTTACCATACAAATTTCAAATTAGTATTTATTAACAAACTCAATATTGGTAGTTGGTTCAGTCAAAAGGACAAACCTCCTCTAGGGATGCGCAGTCGTGTTGTTTATGAATTCACTTCTCCTCGGTGTCTCCAAGGAATATACATAGGCAGCACGATTCGCTCCCTGAGAGCAAGGTTCTCCTCACACATGGGCATCAGCGCCCGTACTGAAAAAACACTTAATCGTAAAGAACCATCCCCTATCAGAGCACACGCAATCAAATGCAACGCGGATATAACTTCAGATAATTTTACAATAATAGATCAAGATAACAATGAACAAAGCTTAAGAATACTAGAGTCCCTTTATATTAAATCCCGTACCCCTAGTTTTAATTGTGACTCGCCTGGTGCTTCCCTACTTATGACATAACTCTACTACCAATACAATCTTACCTATGTCCACTTCAATCTCCCCTCCCCACTTCTCTCTGGAGTCAGACCAACGATGGTGAGTGTTTTGATGGTTCTCCCTTGTATTCCTCTAGGATTTGTAATATCTTAACTCATTATAAATTATGTATTTTCTTAGGTTTTGCATTATAGGAAAAAGTCTCTCTTTGTGTAGATATTTGTCAACACTCTTAATATTCTAATTTCTAGACAAATTTTTTAATATTATAATTCATTGTAAATTATGTATTCTTTATATCATAGAACCCAAAGATGAACGAACAGCTCGAAACGTTGTTTATCCCCAATAAATGAAGATGAATCTCTCCGCATTCTATGTACTCTCATTCCTGGTGAAGTTAAATATTCGTCTGACTAGCAGCAACCCCATCGATTATATATATATTTATATATATATATATATATATATATATATATATATATATATATATATATATATATATATATATATATATATATATACGAGCAGCTGTCAATATGTTTTGCGAATCGGTAGGGCAAAACAGAGGAAAGGGGATGGCTGTTTGTGGGGATGTCAGGACAAGTTATGACAAGTCAAGATCTGCAAATTTTTGGCCAAGGAAGGCAAGAATGCGAAATAGATCCATGAACGCATGGTTGCAGAGTACACATACACCGCCCCTTCCTATGCAACCATTGCTCGCTGGAATAGGGAGTTCCGCCATGGTCGTGAGTCCCTTGAAGATGACCCCCGTCTAGGACGCTCGTCAGACGTAACCAACGAGGACAATGTGGCATGTGTGGAGAGGATCATCCTCGAAAATCGACGGGTGAAGGTCGAAGAAATTGAGCGAGAACTTGGAATATCACATGGAAGTGTTATCAACAACATGCACGACTATTTGGCCATGACCAAGGCCTCTGCCCGTTGGGTCCCTAGAAACCTCACGCCCCATGATCGACTTCAACGTCGTTAAAGTTCGGAGGAGCTGCTGCTTCTGTACAACCAAGACCCGGCGGGATTCGAGTCACGCATAGTGAGAGGTGATGAAACGTGGGTCCATCACTGGGAACCCGAGACCATGCTCGAAAGCATGGCCTGGAAGCACAGGGGCTCTCCGACCCCCATCAAGTTCTAAGCCCAACCCTCATCCGGGAAGATCATGGCCACCATCTTCTGGGATTCTGAGGGAGTGTTGATGGTGGACTATGCGCCTCGTGGAAGGACCATCACAGGCCAATATTAGGCCGAGAAACTGGCTGGGTTGAAGAAGTGCATCCGTCAGAAGCGGCGCGGCAAGTTGACACGCGGTGTCCTGCTCCTCCACGACAATGCCCCTGTCCACAAGGCCAGAGTTGCACAAGCTGCCCTGCGCGAGTGCGGATTCGAGGAGCTCAACCATCCCCCCTACAGTCCAGATCTGGCCCCTAGCGACTACTTTTTATTCCGTCAGCTCAAGGCTGCACTGCGTGGACGCCGGTTTGGAGACGATGAAGATGTTCAGCTCGCCGTCCAGGAGTGGATTGAACAGCAGTCGGAAGATTTCTGGTTGTTGGGAATTCAAAGCCTCAGGAAAAGTGGCGCAAGTGCATTGAAGTCGAGAGTAGTTATATTGAAAAATAATAAAACACTTTTCCTCCTATCTCGTTTCCTTATATCCGAATTGCAAATATATTGACCGCTCCTCGTATTCAGGAGCGAGGAACGACGGGAAAATACGTCTGATCGCCAAGAAGGATGGAAATGTAGCTAGGTCCGCTACGTGTTCACGACCAAGCACTTGGCCTCCGTGATGATTAGCGGCGCCGTGGCTTCGAATGGCGAGAAGATGCCGCCAGTGTGGTTCGCGGCCGGTTACAGTCTCGCAGTAATCTATTACAGGCACATATTGGCCACGAAATTGTTGCGCTAGGTAAGAAAGATGACGAAGAAGACGGACTACGTCTTTCAGCACGACGGTGTTCCAGACCATACGGCCAAGACCGTGCAAGGGTGTTTGGGTTTCGAAGATGAACTTCTGGTCGAAGGACATTTGGCCACACCAGTTGCTAACTTCAATCCGCTCGACTACAGCGTGTGGGCGAATATCGAGGGCAAAGCTTGCAACAGCCTGCAAGGTCCACCGCAGAAATGTCAATGAGCTAAAGTCCTCCGTCAACTGCGTGTGGGCCAGCATGAGGAAGTACTTTGTTGGCAATTTGTGTGCAGCTTTCAGGTGTCGCCTGGAGTGTGTGCTCGCCGTCGACGGCGGCCACATTGATTAATATTATAATTTAAAAACATTAATATGTTAAACAATAAAATCGTGTTTAACTGCATCAAAATTATCATTGTGTCGTTTGTTGATAGTGTCATAACGAGTATAATAGGACGTTTGCAATACCCACTAAAAGATCAATTCACAGAAGAAATATATTTTGATGATGTCATCTACGAATTTGTTAGGAGAAAAGAATGACCGCGAATCTCGAAGTCGGTGCGTATGGTTTTGGGTAAGGCATTTAATGGGAAAATGATACAGACTATAGGTGTCATAAGTTAATATATCAAAGAAGGGAATCATAAGGTTAAATGTTTAATGGCTTGTTTTGAGTAATGTCCATGTTCAATCCATAAAGTTATACGTGCAAGGGCTAGTAGGACTAAACACTAAAGCAAGCTTATGTTCCTTGCTGCATGCTCAGTAATGGCACTGAAAGGCTGTATGAGAAGGTGGATATTGAAGTAGGTATGGATATCTATTAGCTTAAATGTCCACTTGTATGACTTTACACGTTGTACATATCTTCAATGAAGGAAAGCTCCAGGCTTATGATATCAGTAGCCTCAAAACATATGGGATTCGTCTATCCACTGACGCATCTGATTTAAGTGATGCGCTACCATATGAAGAAATTAAGTATAGTTTTTTACCGAGTGATTAGATACTCAATAACCCATACTACTAAAGAAACATGATACACGAGCGATATCGTCTGTTCATAAGACCAAACATAGATTAAGAAAGAAGAAAAAGATAGCTAACAAACGGAATAAAATAATATAAACTCTTTTACCCGTTAAAGGTAGTGAAATAATAGGTGAAGTTTGAACCTATGCCATAAAGCACTCTTCGCTTTGCGGAGGGGCCTGAAAAGCGAAGAGTGCTCGATGGCAGACGATATCCCTTGTGTATAATCTTTCTTATTTCTTATGGCTTATTGAGTATCTAACGTGGCATGTGTTATTGATATTTCCCGTCCATATATATTTTATATATATATATATATATATATATATATATATATATATATATATATATATATATATAATATTAATTAGTTTGAAAGTAAAAAATAAATTTTAACAGTACATTTGATTTTTTTTATTTAAATCTAACTTTTATTTTTTTGCAAATGCATAGAAGTATAAAAAGTTGAATTAGTAATTTTACCAGATTTCTGTTTTTGTTGACCAAAAAATTAGGTTAGATTTAAGCAAAACACATTAAATATACCATTCAAATGTATTTTTTACTTTGACCTAGCAAAATGCAGGTTCATATTAAAGATAGTAATTTCTCTTCCAAACGGTCCATTACAGTCAAAACTAATTCTTTTTCGATTCTCGTTCATTACCCGCAAATGCTTCCAAACCCGTAACTTCACTACCGTCTATTATATTTAGATTTTCAAAACTTGTTTGCCTATACTTGACAATCTCATTTCCACCAATCTTGGGTTGGTCTCTAAGCGAAAATTCACAAACTTCTGAACACATCGACTTCCAGTGGACAACTGCTTGTGAACCGATATCTAATTGCGTTTGGCACAATAACCTTTTAACCGATATCGAATTCTTCGAAGCTGAAATAGATTTTTATAACAGTAAGTTGAAATTCAGTAAATCTCCAAGTCCTGATTTAATGTAGCAGGCGCATTTAAAAGAAATTAGAAACTTGTTAGTAGGAGTGATAACGAAATTTTTTAACAAATGTTTAGAAGAAGGTGTCCTGCCATTAGATTTTAAGCTAGCGAATATAACTCCTATTTTTAAGATTGCAAAAAGAGAACTTCCGACCAAGTATCGACCATTAAGTTTAACATCCATCGTAGGTAAATTAATGAAATCCGTCATTCGCGATAGGGTGATCGATCATTTGGAAGCGTATAATCTCATAAAGGATAGTAAACACGGCTTTAGACAGAAACGTTCATGTTTAACTAATATTTTAGAATTTACAACACCATGATTAAAAGTTATGACGAAAGTAGATCTTTGGACATAGTTTACTTAGACTTCGCTAAGGCATTCGACACCGTCGAGATTTCTAACTAAACATTTTTCTCATGGAATTAGGGAAAACCTCCTACAGGGGATAGAAACGTGGCTAAGTAATCGTAAGGAGAGAATAGTTTTAAACGGTAACTTTTCGGAGTGGAAAAATGTAACTACTGGCGTGCCACAGGGGTCTGTGTTGGGACCATTGTTAGGTAATTTATGAAGAAGATAACGCCGTCATTTCCAAGGTTTTAGAGCTTTCTAATCAAATATAGTTATAGAAGCAATGGTATTCAACTCATCTAATTAAATAGGAATACCTATTTATTTATGCAATTCTGAAGAAATTTATTTTTCGAAATTTTGTTAGTTTTTCTTAGTCCGGAGAGATTTTTGCCTTGTCTTTTCAATAAGTCTCCCGTTCTCTTCCTTCTAACCTCGCGCTGCCGACGCATGCGCAATATATCAAAGAACCTCTACGCATGCGTCGCTTGGCAGCAACACACCTACGCATGCACGACCTGCCATGGCATCATTTTTTGACCAATCGCAAGTAAGATAGTTTTAGACGCAATATTCTTTCGCCCGAGCGCATTTATTCAAAATGACTTGTGAAGGAGGGTGTGACCTTAATTTTGAGCGTTTATTTACCAAGGTTCTGTGCAATTGCGAGTCCACTGCTCCATTTTTAGTTGATAACGGTATTCTTAAAGACAAAATATTGAGCGGCAGTGGCGAGACGGGCGGACGAGTGTGCCGAAATTTGGTAGAAGAGAAAAGAAATTCAGAGAATATCTCGCGCTTCATTTCGTTGCCGAAAGTTTCCTCGACTAAAGGATCGATTTCACCATTTTTGGGAGGCGTTTGGCACGTTGTATCCGCCGGCAGAGACATTATAAGAAAATTAAACGAAACTCTTTTGTTTAACAATCGCCTTATGCATCCGAATCTGTGGTAGGCTTTCAAATTAGGAATATTACTAGTTATTTTTTTAGATTGCGGGGTGTGTGGGGGCTGCACCCCCATTTCGAAAGTACCTAAAAAATGTTAATTTTTGGCGCAAAAGGCCTTAAGTAAGCGGCGCTATCGTCGTCTTAAATTACCCATTGTTGTCATTTTTTTATGTAAACGACATATACATTGGCCTACCTGGTAGATTATCCGAATTTGCGGACGACACAAAAATTGGGAGTAAAATTTTGAATGAGAACGATAACAAATTGATTTAGCAGGTTCTAGATAAAATCTTCGAATGGTCTAATAAATGGACCGATAAATTCAATTCATAGACAAGTGTAGAGTTTTGCAAGTAGGTCGAAATAACCCAAGTTTTAACTATGAAATGAGTGATAAAAATCTTGTCTCCGTGGACGAAGAAAAAGATTGAGGGGTGTGGGTTTCAAAGGATCTTAAACTTAACCAACATTGTGACGAAGTGAGTAAGAAGGAGAACCGAATGCTTGGATTTCTTGTGAGAAGTTTACCCTGCAAACATGAAGATATAATCTAACCTCTATATAAAAGTTTAGTAAGGCCACACCTGGAATATGCGATACAATTGTGGTCACCTTAAACACATGTAAACATCACTAAAATGGAATAAGTCGTATATCGAAAGATTAAATAGATTAAAACTACTGACTCTCGTAACCAGGCGATTTCGAGGTGAGCTTATCGAAGTATTGAAAATTTTAAATAAATTTTAAAACTTAAATTATGATTTATTTTTTTTTTTAAGTACGACCGTGGTATAACACGTAAGACCGGTTTTAAACTGAACGGACGGAGGTTTCAAACGAACAAAGGCAAAAAAATTCACCTTTAAAATCATCGATAAATGGAACATACTCCCCGCGGAGGTAGTAAATGCTAGTAGTGTGAATAATTTTAAAAACAAAATTGACAGTTATTTTACGAATAATGATATTATTTAAATACGGAGCCCTGTTGTGGATTGAATGACGCGCCAGTGAGCATCGTGGCGACAATGTCCATAGGAGGACTACTAGCATATTAGTATACCATGTGACTGGCCTTTGAGTGGACTAAATAGTATTTGCCGGCTCCCTGTAACTATGTATAATGCACTGCGTACCGTGCAGAGCGAACGACATTTCACCATAAACACTGGCCAAAACTAACTTTATTGACTGTTTTTAGCTGATTTAGGATAATTTTCATGCGCTAAATACAAAAATCACATTGGTTTTTCTCAATCAGGTCAATTTTTATTATTTATCGCCACATGATTTTTTTAGGGTCTTTTTCATGTACAGGTATTTTGTATTTATATGATCCGAAATTCTTTCCTATTCTTTAAATAATTGAATCCTGAAGAGTTTAAATGCAGCAATTTTTGTCTAACTACTGTTTTTCTTATGCAGGTGAATGAATTGGATTCGGCAAGAAGATCTTTCAAAAATAAGCTCGATGTATTCTGCTACATTTGTACCGAATACACCGTTGCTCCTAGAAGGAATCTAGTAAAAAGTTTCATAAAGTTTGTTTACTATGCTTATTTTGGTATGAAATTGGTGACTAGGATAAACCTTGGGCGCCACATATGGTTTGCAAGACATTCACCGAGTTGCTGCGTCGTTGGACCAAGGATAATAATAGTTGTCTGAAGTTTGGAATTCCCATGGTTTGAAAGGAGCCGCTAAACCATGGCACTGACTGCTGCTTCTCCTTTATTTATTTGACTGGGATCAACAGAAAGATCCAAATTGAAGAAAAAAATCTTCTCTCTAACACTGCTTGCATTATCTTCTAACACACCAGTCATCATGAGAACCTTCGATTTTTCCCTAAAGATGATTTGGTGTACACTACAGATATTTGGCAGCTTCTGCACAAGCTTGGAATGCCACAGTACCAACCCGAAGTTTGGAGACTGTTCAGTGATAGCGGCAAGCGATGGCTGAAATGTGTTTTGCTGCACAACGGCAACCAGTTTGCTTCTGCACACCTACCTCACTCGATTACACTGAGGAAAAAGTATGAAGTGATGATTACGTGCTGGAGAAAATTTATTAAGATTAACATGAGTAGTTGATTTGAGTTGACCTGAAAATGGTGAACTTTTCGTTGGAACAACAGTCCTGGTTTACCAAGTACCCGTGCTTTCTGTGCTTGTATGTTAGTGAGGCACTAGCTCAGCATTACACGAAGAAATACTGACTTATAAGAGAGAAATTGGTGGTGCCTTGCTGAGCAAGGAATGTCATAAACAACACTCTGGTGGAAAGAGACAAGATACTCTTTCAACCGGTGCACATCAGGTTCAGTTTGATCAAACTCATCACCAAAGCTTTCAACAAGAATGGTTGCTGCTTCAGTTACTTGTGATACGTTTTGCCAGGATTTACCATGGAGAAGTTGAAAGCTGGCATCTTTAAAGGTCCTTAACTTCGTCAGCTCAGCAGAGCTCCAGACTTTGAAAATTCAATGAACGAAGTGGAACTGGAAGTGTGGAAGGCTTTTGTTCTGGTCGTGAAGAACTTTCTCGGCAACAAGAAGTCATGGAACTACATAGAACTTGTCACCAATATGCTTACTGCATTCAAAACCTTGGATGCAACATGAGCATCAAAATTCATTACTCATTCTCGCATATATATATATATATATATATATATATATATATATATATATATATATATATATATATATGTATCGGTTTCCTGAGAATCTGGAATCAGTGAGCGAAGAGTAGGGAGAGCGATTCTAGCAGGACATGAAAGAGATGGAGACCAGGCATCAGGCACGGTTGGATGCAGCCATGATGGCTGATTACTGTTGCACTGAAGAGAAACATCCCTACTACTGAGCATTCTATAAGTTCGAAGAAACGGAAGTTCATGCCCTGAACTCTGGATAATGATGAACTAATATCCAATTTACATGTACTTACCTTTACCAATGTCTACTATTTAATGTACAGTAATATTTTTTTATAATTTAATTGATAAATTATGTTATAAAACTATTTTTTATCTTAAAAAGCTATTTTGGTTGAAGAATATTAACAAAAATCAAACGAAAAAGGCACAAAAACCAGACCTGATCGGAGAAAACTGATGTCATTTTTGGATTCAGTAGTGCAAACATTTTCTAAATCTGTTGAAAAAATTAGATGACTTACAAAGCGTTTTTTCGTAACCCAGTGTAAAGAAGTGGTTTCCAAACGGAGAGAGCATTGTGGTTGATCGAGCCCACCTTCTGCAGTTCAAACTTAGCTGCGGATGCGTAAAACTATCAGCACCATTAGAGCTGAATATCACGGAGCAAAAGATGTCCATGTCGCTGGTACAAGAAACCCTAAAGCTACGAATATAAGCTTCCCAGTTGAGGTGCCGGTCAAAAAGATCAAGGAAACGGTGAAATTCTACCACATCAAGGAGAGCCCCATTTGAGAAAAAGAACGTAACATAATTGAACCGCCTTAGTCTTGGTCAGAGGGAGTGAAACTTGCGCACTTAGGCTTAACGAAAGCGGTTCAATGCCTATTAGAGTGGAAGCTCTAGAGTAGGAATCTGAGCAGCACCAAAAGAGACCGAAAAGTCGTCTGAGTAAGGTTCAGCGAAAAAATCTTCCACCAGCACCGAGGTGATACCGTTGATGTTTATGGCAAAGAGAGTGACATTGATGGCATTTCTCTGGGAGCGCCATCTTCCTGCCTTTTTGGACCGGAGAGAGCTCACTGTTCCAAGAAAAGAAATTTATGAGTCATCCTCCAGGCCTGTAGTGTGAAAGCTTCCATGATATCATATCACCATTTGGTATCGTAAGCCTCTTCTAGATAAGAAAAAACCTTAGTGAAGCATGGTGTACGGGATATTTTCCGGACCTTGGGCGGTATCCGCGTTCAAAACGAGAGAGAAGTGCAACTCAGCGTAAATAGCGAAAAACGTCCAGTCGATGGACTGCAGTAAGCTCACGACGTGCTTTAAATGATAGCGGTGCAACGACTGAGCTAGATAATGCTAGAAAGAGGTCGCGAAGGACTCCGTTGGGACACGGGTTTTGAGATTGTGGACAGGTCCTCTTGGGGGAGGACAAGATTGTCATTCAAGAACTTGCCTAAAACCCATTTAATGCCTGTACTCACCTCCGCAGGAGTGTTTTTCTCATTAAATGAACAAATACGAGGTCATTCAAAAGACCCGCTAATTTTTTTTTTTTCAGATTTTATACCGAGAACTTCAATTTCGTAGTATAATATAATTCACTAAATTAGAATTTTATTTTATTTTTCAGATTTTATACCGAGAACTTAAATTTAGTAGTATAATATAATTCACTAAATTAGAATTTGTTGGTATATAAGTTGAACCCTACATCTGGTCAAAATGGATCATTATTTGAATTTAAAAATGAAGTGTAAAATCGCTGCCAGGCAAGAAGTTTACCATTCTCGAACCGAAACTCAAAGACGATTCCATGCTTTATATGAGATACCTACTTGCCTAGCACGCTTTACAATATATTCCATTCATAAGAGATTTCTGGAAACAGGCTCGTTGGATGATAGACCACACACAAGAAGACATAAAAGTAGCCGTTCTGAGGAAGACATTGTTATCGTTGGGGAAGCTTTCAATAGAAGCCAAGGAAAGTCCATAAACAGAGGCTTTCGGGAATTAGCCACTCATGCTTCAACCAGCCAACGGATACTACGTAAAGACTTGAAAATTTTCAAAAACTTAGGGAAGAGGACTCTGATCGAAGGGTAGAGCTACGAGTATGTGAGAAACTCATACATCATCACGAAAATAACCTTTCTATATTGGATAACATCTTCTTCAGTGATAAAGCAATATTTCACTTATCTGGTCGCGTGAATCGACATAACACTCGATATGGGGATAAACTAACCCAGTTTTTGTCGAAGAGTACTATCGCAATTCTCCAAAACTTGTTGTATAGTGCGCTATCTCTTCTAAAACCTCATTGGGCCATTTTTCGTCAAAGATGATCAGCAGCGGATTAGAACGTTTAGCCAATGTTGATAATTATTCTTTTGAAAAGGATGGTACTCATCCATATTATGCTAAAGCAGTGAGCGATTTCTTGAATCACACGTTTTCTGATAGATGGGTAGGTCGTCGAGGACCTCTGGAGTGGGCGCCACGTTCTCCAGATTTGACACCCTGTGACTTCTTTGGGGGAGGCTTCCTGAAAATCAAATTCTATGCATCAAACTCCAAGAGTGGTGAGTGTTGTATAAAGAATACCTGCAATCTTGTTACAAGGAACATACTAACCGGAGTTAGAGAGGAATGCATGAAGAGGAGGGCAATGTTTCTCGAAAAAGAAGGCGCTCGCTTTGAAATCTATGGAGCCTAAGAAAACAGAAGTCGATTTTTTTCGTTATGGGACTAATTCTAGCAGTTTATAGCAATTCACGGCTAATTTTGTTCAAATCCCTAAAACTGTTTTCATTTAATTAAACTTTAAAAGTGTAGCGAGACTTTTGAATGACCTGGTATATGCTCGCCAAGAAGAGTGACAGGCGTGCTTCAAATTATGACGGAACCTAGCCCTCGCTCGATGAAATTCGCGCACGGGGAAATCTTTCGGACGGCACAGATAGCGCATATAGGGATATCGCTTCTCTCTAAAGGCCGTCTCACACTCGGCCGACCACCAATGAAACCAAACGGCCAGACATTCTAGGAATAGTAGGCAAGCTTACTGCAGTGAGTGTGCTGAACAAAAGTTCATTAGCCTCATCAACCGACTTAATTAAAAGCCACGACTGATATAAAGAAATCGGTAATTTCCTAAAATTCAGGCTACCGTGCCCGCTCCAAGCACCACTGAGGTGGTTTCTCAGGCGGCAATGTCTCTCAAAAAGATATATGGTTGGCAGAGGGATGACTACGATGAAGGTCAGATCATCGCCCCCCACCCACCCCCCACTCAATTAGTTAATTCGTCGGAGAGCAAAGGGATAGACCTAGACAGGAAAATGAAGCGCTTCTTGGACAATTATGCGTGAATTCATTCACACTTAGGACACCAATCTCCAGCTATTTAATCTGGTCGGCAAGGACCTGACCCCTGCGTTTGATCATGTAGGCCCACCAGACGGGAATCTTACCCTCCCATCGATGTAGGAGAAAGGGCCTCAGCAACCGTGCTACAACACAGTAGATTTCTACCACATCTAGGTTAGCTGACGGAGAAGTAGAAGTTTCTTTCAATGAAATCAATTCTCTATCACTCCCTCTCGAGAGAGTAACTTGTAACTCTAACCCTACACCAGCTAGTGTCCTTATTTTTACCGCTAAACCTATCCTGCAAAGTCAAGTTTAGGTCCAGGTTACCTGTCCCATTATCCGAAACTTTCTTTTTCCTCGTAGATTAGCCAATTCCATCCATTAAAACTCACCTTTGGATGAGTATGAGGTTTCATTATCAGTCACGAGATCGATCCTATTTCCGGATTTCCATCATAATTTATTAGTCCCCTTATCTCGTATTTAGTATGAGCCAGGCTGAATATAATGTCTCCGAATAAATCTTCAGGCCAAGTTATCCTGACTACGAAGGAGTTAAGTATATTTTCGGCTTTCCTAAGGCTTACTTTACAATGAAGGTCTTTGGTTATTGTGAGTAAACTTGCAATTAATTGTGATTCCCCCCCCATTTTTCTACCTTTATGATAACCATATGCCGTCTTTTATATCTAGCAAAATTTGAATCTACCTGTTTGGATCATAACTGTGTATGGGCGCTCTTGATATGTCCAGGATGTTGAGAGTGCTTATAGATCCTAATATTTTAAGGTAACCTTAAATTCTAATCAAAATAACCACAATCCATCCTCATTTGATCCGTCCAAGTCTTATTTATTCTCTCTACCATATCGTTAGTTGAAATTAGGAATGCGTTAGTCAAATTTTACAATTAGGTATTTATCAGACAAAGCCTTAAAATCTTGAGAGACAATTTCTTGACTTCCACTGTAAGGATTGTACTAGGATGTAGATAGTATTTTACTAGGGATGGATATATGATGTTTTAGAGAGGCTCGAACAGATATATGAAATGAAAGATTTACTCAAATTGAATGATAAAAATGAAATTAATTTAACTAAATTTAATAATTGGTATTCATACCACTTTAGATATAACCAGAGTTGTTCAAATAATGAGGTATCTTATTACATTTCATGAAGAATAGTTTATGCATGATGACGAATAATAGCTGCAAAAACCATGAAGGACTACATTCTTGTACCATTTTTATTGCAAATTGATCTTCAACAATCCTCCCTCCGCCCCCAAGTGTTCAGATGCATTCAAACCAAGGGAATTTCCTGGTCTTTGCCTGCTATTTTAAAATTCTATTCCAGATTTTTTGAGATGATGTGAATCAAAATTGCCCGTTGGCACGAGGGGGGGAGGGGTGTATCATGAACATAATCAACTTCAGACGTACGAGTATCTATAATATTTTAAGGGGTTGAAAGAAATTGAATAACATTTTCTTTAAGAATGTTCTGTCATTTTGAAAATTTGTTCAACGGAGGGGCCACACAAAATTCATTGCTAGAAGCGAAGCTAACTAAAATCATCTTCAATCAAGAGATAAAAATAAATCGACAAATCCCATTCTATTTTCCATGCTTATCGATGACAACATCTGCTGTGGAATGCTCTTAAGCTCGCCTTTCCTCCATCTCTTTGAATTGTCTTTCCTCGACTCTCTAAAGTGGTCTTAGTATTTTGTCTGCTACTTCAGCATCGTTTCCCATTATTCTCAGGAATAATGTCGTTGCTTTTCTGCCACAGCTTTAAAAGTCCTTCATCAACCAAAATTTATAAAACAAGATTCATACCCTTTTTCCCAATTATCAGTTACCTATATATCACTACGATGAAGTTTTTAAGCAATCCATTAATAAATGTGGCGCCTAGGACCATTGCCTTCCTATACGCATTAGCTCTAATTCAGTCTAATAGTCGTTGCTCGTCAATATCGCCTACAAGAGTAAACATTTATTTTAAATAGTTATTAATATGAAACAGAAAAAGAAGTGGCTAATCGAGCATGTATAATATATTCATATTAAGAGCTTAGTAAATGATCTAACTACCTAGCAAATAATTATTGCCAATCCTTTACGAATCGGCTCACCCAGTCGATATATCAAAAATGGTTTCACTGCACTACAGACGATTTTACCTTTTGATTTCTTTTAAAAGCCAGGAGCCGATTAATTATACGTGTAAATTGATCAATGATAACTAAATCTCATTTCCCCAGTGATTTTTAATAGATGTAGAGAAACTAGCTCATAGGGATAGTCGCCATATTTTTTAAAAAGGGATTTCCTAATCTTACAGGATTATTGTCCCTCTGACAAATGGGGCAAGTTCCATTTATATCAGCCATAGTTAACTGTTACTCATTTTTTTTCTCATCTTCTATTTATTCATTTCACGTTCTTCCTTACCTCATTAGAATATTATAAGGAATTATATGAACATATGGTGGTTAATGAATCTACATTCTAAGTTTACAGAGGATATCCTTCCTCAAGCCTAAATCTTTGCTATATGGGTAAAACTTCTATAAAATTGGAATTGCTTATAGACCTTTCAACTATCTCCTTTCGCTAAATTACTTTAGAGCCCTTAAGTAGCTAACTTTTTATCTGCTCTTATTTCGAAGATTCGTAATATAGATTTAAAATTGCTAGTATCTCATTTAGACTGGTATTTTGTTTTTTCTATCCTAATAACAATTGGTGTTTCCACTCTCTGGGACTTCTCGAAATATCTTTTTATATCCGAGTTTAAAAGTGTTAGACGGAAAGTTACAGGATTCCTTCGAATACGAGGTAATGCTACTTGCTATTCGCACTTAAGAACAATTATCTTAAAGCCTCCAAGCCTAAGATTTTCTCCGACCTTTGTCTCCTAATATAATTTTCGCCTAGCAGAATATGATTATGAAGCTATGAGCGTCCAAAAGGGGGTTATTCCAATCCTCAGATCTCTAAAATTGAGATTTAATTTTACTTGTCCTATCACATTCTCAGCTCCTTTAGTCAATTCTACTAATTTTACAGGAGCTTTTTTATTAGTTTTGAGACCAAGTTCGTTTTTAGTTCATTCTAAGTCAAAGTTTCGTCACTGCATCTAAAAGAGCTCACACCTGTTTGTCCTCAACCAAATTCTGTCGATGGTCCGACAAAATTCACACTTTCCCTTTCAGATTTCGACTCCACTGAGGGTTATCATAGTTTTCCTTCTAGAGTTTTCTGAAATCTGGGTGAGCTAGGACAATTTCTTATTAATGAGATCCTTGTCATCGAGAGCGTTTGGGAACTTCGGCAGTAGTTTTATGGGCCCTAGCTTATTGAGAAAAAAAATTTCACCGAGTTTCTAGTCCCGCAAGAGAGGATCAGATGCAGCATTGTAACCACACTGGAGCTGACAGCTAAAGGAATGTATGACATACTTGTCCCTATACTCGAGGGAGGATCTGCTGTTATATATGTATCTTCGACACGATTTCGCTTCCTTTATCTTAGCCACTTTATTTACACAACTCTTCTTACTGAATGAATGAATGAATCATGTATGTGAGAGTATGCAGATGAGGGGATAGAAAGGGTGTGTGAATAGATAGCGGAAAGTAGACCAGTGGTGAAAAGAGAAAGAAGTGTGGTAGGGTGCAAAGTGATGCTAGAGCCTGGTGATCAGGCCTATCGCTTTCAAATTTATTTGATTTGTGGTTTCGTTGTTGTTTTTATAGTTTTTTATACATATATATATATATACAGGTATATATATAACATATAGTTTGGCGTTCAAGCCATTTGTCTTTATTGCTAATATTTTTGTTTATGCTATGCGCGTTAGCTGTTGTATTTGTAAGTTGTTAATATTAACGTACTGTGTTTGTTTTAGTATCTTTTTGTTTCTTCGTAATTTTGTAGTGTGTGTATTTAGTGTACAGTGTTTCTTCCTGTAGTCTTGTTTGGTGATTTTCGTCTTCTTGTGTAGGATTCCTTCTTCGGTAGTTTGTCTTAGTTGGTTAGTTTTGTCGATATCGGTGAATTTTGTCAAAATCGGTTGGTTTCATGATTGGTAGTTTTTTCTTAGTTTGGGGTAAATTGACTCATCTAGCGTAGAACGGTACTTCTGCTCCGCCAGCTAAAATCCTAGCGGAGCTTGGAAATCTGGCGCGACATACTTCTCTTCTGTTTTGGTCAATCATTTGTACGATATCTTCGTCCAAACGATTGACCTTTTCCAGCATATTCCTTGTCCGTTCTTCGATGACAACGTTAATGGGGGTTAACCCCGCCTCTCAGTGCAGCTCTTCTTGCGATCTTCTTTCCATTCTGCGTGTACCTGTGATTAGGTACACGCATTTATTCTGCACCACTTGTAGTCTCCTCTTCTGTGTCTTTGAGGCACAGGAGAGGGCGGAAGCGGGGTAAAGCAACGTCGATCTAACTAGTGCAGTATAGATCTTCTTTTTGTTGCTTTGACGAAGATTTCTGAACCTGTACAGAGTCTTGACTGCAGCAGTGGCCTTGGTGATGCGTTCTTGGACGTGCTTTGCGTACCCGGTTGAGGTGATCTTCATGCCGAGTACGTTGCATTCATTGGTGTAGGGATATCGTCTATCCCCCACCCTGACGTCATCAAGTAGTCTCCTGCCTATGGGGACTACTTTGAACTTACTCTTCTTACTAACCCTCTGTGGAAGATGCTCGCGTTGGTTTAGAGGTCCATTAAAAAATTGGGGGGTTTCGATAAGAAACCTTCGTTATTTTCAACCTTATTTTTCCCGATTACGTTTTGTCCTTTTTTATAATTTACAGAGTTCAAGTAACTTTCTTTTTCTCCCTCTTCAACTCAGCAGTAAATCTTAATGTTCACAGTTAGAACAACCATTTGCATGTATAACAATCTCCCCTTCTCAGCTCACAAGCAAGCTCTAATTGGATTTCTTTGCTTAAGTAGGCCTGCAGTGCATATAAAATGTTAGGCTCACTTGAACTCTTTCCCTCCGTCACCCTTAGTTTTCGCTAATCTAAATCCATCCCTTTATTACTTGCTAGGGGAGGAGGGATTTTGACCAGCTATGTTTAACCTAACCTAGGTGAACACCAAAATATGTTACATTGTGATAATTTAACACCGAATCACTTTAACAGGCTCCAAATACAGTCTAGTGGGACAGATATTAAATTACAATAACGGGGCTCTTTTAGTGTGCGGTCAACAAACACATTACCCCTGAGTTTAGTCTATTAGTTTTCAAACTAATACATCATTGCACACCATGAGGACAGAAATAAATTACACCCCCCTCCCCCACTAAGAGAAAAAATATGGAAAAATGGGCACCGTATATATATACATATATATATATATATATATATATATATATATATATATATATATATATATATATATATATATGATCAAGTAAAGATAGTCCCTCCTAAGACAATCAGGAGGGATTAACTTTACTTAGATAATTGAGGGAGGGATGACCTTTACTTGGTAAAATGGGAGGTATACGAGGTTATGACATCGTCATTTTAAAGCTACTGGAATAAGCATAAACTAAGAATTAAACCCATGCGAGGATGTAAGAGAGAAATTCTAACCTCTTATCTACAATAATATACGTAGGTGAGTCAAAAAGTTCTCAGACAAATGGCAGATTATTGAAATGTTCGATTTTGTACAAGTAAATACAGGGTCAAACACGACTTTCATGTTTTCTGAACAATTCCTACAAAATTCGTCATTCAATTTGTCGAGACTCTTTGTATTAGATGTGCTTCAAAAAGGTTACTTTTTTGAACCCATAAAATGGCAAATTTTGAGATAAGAGCGAACATTAAATTCCTGACTAAACTTGATTGGAAGCCTGTTAAGATTATTGACGCTCTACAACAGGTTTATGGTGACTCTTCGCCATGTAGAGCGGTAGTTTACGACTGGATTAAGCGCTTCAAGGGGGGCAGAGAAGAAGTTGAAGATGATCCACGTGAAGGAAGACCCTCCACCTCCATTAACCCAGAAAATGTCGAGCTTGTGAGGAATCTAGTGGATAAAGATCGCCGTATTACTATTGATGAAGTTGCCAATGCATGTGAAATCTCTCATGGCTCAGCATTTGGAATTCTAACTGAAAATCTTGGCCTGAGCAAGCTTTCAGCACGTTGGGTCCCAAAAGCGTTGCGAGAAGACCAGCTGAATCATAGGGCCAACCTTTCTTTGGCTATTTTGACCAAGATTGAAGCAAACGAGGATAGTTTTTTTGAGCGCCTCGTAACGGGAGATGAAACTTGGGTGTATCAGTTTGATCCTGAAAGTAAAAATCAATCAAAAGAGTGGCACCCAAGGGGGGCAGCAGGGCCTATCAAGTTCAAGACAGAGAGGTCCGTTAAGAAGATAATGGCTACAGTTTTTTGGGGTCGGAGGGAATTATTTTAATAGACTTCTTAGAAGGACAAAAAACTGTTACATCCAGCTATTACGAAGGAGTTTTAAGGAAGCTGAAAACTTCAATAGCCAAAAAACGACGACGAAAGCTCCACAAGCAAATCTTGTTCCACCATGACAATGCCCCTGCACATTCGTCCAAAGCTGTGAGATCTCAGCTACGGGAATTTCGATGGGAAACTCTTGCTCATCCCCCTTATAGCCCTGATTTAGCACCCTCTGACTTTTTTCTGTTTCCAAATTTAAAGGGACACCTAAAAGGAACCCGGTTTCAATCATTAGATGAAGCAAAAAAGCAGGTCATTACTTGGTGCCAGAGACAACCCCGTGAATTCTACAAAGATGGTCTTTACCGTTGGATTCATAGATTAAGAAAGTGTATAGATGTTAATGGAGCTTATGTAGAAAAATGATTACAGTATTATTACAAATAAAAATTTTATGCCATTTATCTGAGAACTTTTTGACTCCCCCTCGTATGTGGCTTGAAAGACATAAATACAATGTTTACAATGATTTTTGCGATAAGATTGCCAGCCAGAAATTAAAATTTAATTTCTAGACTTCTACAAAATTGATAATTTTTAATTGTTTTAAAATAAACTTTCTAACAAATATTGTTCCTAAATAAAAATTTTAACAGTTATTTTTTTTATTTTAGCCTTGGAAGGGGTTAGCTTTATTAGTTTAACTTTGGAAGGGATTAGCTTTACTAGTTTAACTTTGGTAGAGATGATCTTTACTTGGTAAAATGGGAGAGACTATCTTTACTTCATCCTATATATATATATATATATATATATATATATATATGATCAATAAACCATAGGAAATAAGGAAACATGATACATAAGCGATTTCGTCCTTTTATTACACCAAACAAGGATCAGACATAGATTAAGAAAGAAAGATGAGAGACAGATAATAAACATAATAAAAGAATACCAGTAAAGCGGCTGTTGTCACCGTGTGAAAGATCGGCATAAAAATGGAACCGTTTGCTTTTTTGCATTCTTCTTTTGGTGGTGGTGGTAGTGTAGTACTCGTGGTGATGATGGTGTAGTAATAATGGCGGTAGTAGTGGTGATGGTGGTGGTGTGGTAGTGATAGTGGTAATAGTGATAGGGGTGGTAGTGGTGTAGTAGTGTTAGTGGTGATGTAGTAGTAGTGGTAGTGTTGTAGAAGTGATACTGGTGGTGGTAGTAGCTGTAATGGTGTAGTAGTGCTGGTGCAAGTGGGGGTGGTATAGTTGGGGTGGTAGTGGTGTAGTAGCAATAGTGGTGGTGGTGTTTTAGTAGTAATAGTGGTGGTGGTGGAAGTGGTGAAGTAGTAGTAGTAGTTGTGGTGATGTAGCAGTAGTGGTAGTGTAGTAGTAGTAGTAGTAGTTTTAGTGTAGTAGAAGTGGTGTAGTAGTAATGGTTTTGTGGGTGATGGTGGTGTAGTGTTGTGAAAGTGGTGGTGGAGGTAGTGTATTAGTAGTGGTGGTGGTGGTGTAGTATTATTGGTGGTGGTTGTAGTCTCAACCTCAAAACAAGAACCAATGTAGCAGCTAAACTCAAACAAGAATACAATCTGGAATTAAAAAGTGATATAAAAAATCCTCGCGGCTAAACTATTGAAGTAAGAGACTTCTGTTTGGTCTCATTGAACAGATAATTATCAAAACTCTCTTTTTTTTGCCCTCCTCCCGTGAATGTGACCATTAGAATGCGGGGATTTCACAAGATTTTTGAAATGCCGCAAATGAAAAAGGCAATCCGGGTTTTCCACCGGGACAAAAAACAGCAGAAGAAAAGTTATCACTTTTCTGCCGATTTTTCCGATAAACTCTTTTACCCGTAAAAGAAAGTGAAGAATAAGTTGGGTTCGAACCTAGGCAAACCAGCGCTCTTCGGTTTTTAGGCCATTGCGCTAACCACTAGGTTACTATCCAACCCACCTACCCCCAAAAAACAAAAACAAAACAAAAGATGCTTCAAGTCAGTATATATATAATCGAAGCAGTGTAGGTAAATCCTTATAATATGTTGAAGAAGAAAGGGTTAGTAAGAAAGAAACAAACAGTCTTCGTAAATAAGCGGGAAATCACAATGACACGTGACACAGTTTTTACTCAAATAATCCATAGAAAATAAGGAAAGATGATACACAAGCAATTTCGTCTTTTTATAAGACAAAACAAGGATAACACATATATTAAGAAAGAAGGAAAAGAGTGATATCAAATGAGAATGGTAGGCCATGGCCGCCCGAGCACTGCCGACGAGTTCTTGTGAACTCTCAATCTGGCAGGGAAGATGTGAGAGGGCCGAGGGGAACTTAACGTTGCGTGCCATTGAGACGAAACTGTTTCCATGGACCTACCCCTAATGCCGCCACAGCTTCAGGTTGCTTTATGTCGTCTACGAATTGGACACACTCGCGGGACGCGCCGCCATTTGATGGAGCGCTCGCCGGAACCTAATTGTGACGACTGCTTTGCACCCCAGACTGTTCGACACATCAATACAAAGAACACAACTCAACACAAATAAGTATCCAAGGCAAGCAGCACAACAAAATTCAACACATAATCCAAGTATGAATGGGGAATGAATGTGGAAAAAAAACCGTTTCAAACATACGCGTAAGAAGAAAAAAAGGTTGCAAGAAATATAAAAATAAAAGGTTGAATTCCAAAAATACATTAAAAGCAAAATAAAAAACTAATTTGACAGAACACAGAGAAGACCACGGTGATAAAAACTAAATAAGTTGAAAGGAAATTAGAAGACAAACCAAAAAGCGATGCCCTCATCAACAGGGCAAACCTAACTTAAATGAATTTGTCCACAATTTTAATTTCTCATTTAACACAAAAAATTCCGCCATAAATTCATTTCGATCTTAAGAGACCATCCTCGGCTTGGACCTCAGAGCAAGAGGCTTGTGAGCC
This sequence comes from Ceratothoa steindachneri, assembly GCA_963969495.1. Classification (NCBI taxonomy): domain Eukaryota; kingdom Metazoa; phylum Arthropoda; class Malacostraca; order Isopoda; family Cymothoidae; genus Ceratothoa; species Ceratothoa steindachneri. Next base: position 238,451,184 of record OZ018319.1, on the reverse strand, counting down.
AATTAAATTTTCCCGCCCCTCTAAACAACACACACACACACACACACACACACACACATATATATATATATATATATATATATATATATATATATATATATATATATATATATATATATATAAGCCATACTTTAGTAGAATAAGCTTACTTTATTACATTAGTAGTTTCGGTATCTCTTAATATCATCAACTGTACAATGAAAAGACTGGACATAAATGATTTATATATGAAGGGGGTGAGGGAAGGGAAGGGGGAGCAGAAGAAAGCATACATTATGGAACAGGTAAATTTGTGACAATTTTCGATACAAGGTTTGGGCCGAAAGAATTTTGAATAACTGTTAAATTTAAATGAGCTGTGAAGGTATGGAACGTAGATACTCACATGCCGCCAGACAATCGTGGGAACGAAAGAAATTTGTCGTTTGGGTTGACCTTCGGCTCCTCTCTCTCTCCCCTCACCCTTCCACCAACCGGCGACAGAAAGTCGGACGAAAAGAACGCCTATCTCCCAAAGAAGCTCAAATCTTATTTGCATTATTTATGATAGCATGGAGATTGTCCAGAAGGCGCTGCGATAAGCGAATTGTCGTGAATGGAATCTCTCTCTCGATTTCCCACAATCCTCGGTATAAATAATATCGCCGTCCATCTCTCTACAGCAGTGTCCCAAATCTACTCGCGTAATCCTTACGTTGAACGAGAGTCGTTGCCGTAACGTATCGACTACCAACGCTTCGTCGAGTCAACCTTGGTCGCTGTCTGAAACTGTTCCTGGAAGTAAATCCCGCCCCGCAGAGTCTGTGACTAGAAAAGTACGCTCTGTTGCTCAACGTAACTTGAGTAAGAAAAGGAACATCCAAATAGTTACTGGAAGTTACTATTTGTTAGTGTCACATCCAGTTAGGAGTGAACTAACCGGAACTGCAGCCAGCAGCCCCGAACCCGTCGGCTTATCCCCCCTCTCCCCGAGAACTCGTGTTAACGCCACCCGATCCACCCCGTCTGGACCTGAGTAGTCGTCTCTCCAATTCATCAATTAATGGTAATCTGTAAACCCAGTGTCCCTCTATTCTTAAATTACCTAATTAATTAACCGTGATTGATACTCCTATCGAGTCATTATAAATCTAGACGCTTAACGTCAGTGTTTAATATTTAATCCTTAATTTTGCCTGTTATCTATTTCTAATTATTATATTTATGTAAAGTAAAGTTAATTTTGAGTACGTGTGTTTATTTGTGGCTCCTCCCTTTTGACGTACCCTTGGCAAGACTTTAATTAAGCATCCCTTCGGCTAATTCATTCAACCTGTATTTTGCACTCTTAGAATTCAACAATCACAAACCTCCCCCCAGTAACAAGTGGGACTTTTATTATGAGAATCCTGAGAATCCTGGCTACGTCACAACACGCCTCTAACCAGCTTTCGCACGTTCAGTAGGAATTAAAGCCTACCTATATATATATATATATATATATATATATATATATATATATATATATATATATATATATATATATATATATATGATTGTAGGATTAAGTCATAGGGTTAATACCACCGGCTACACAAAAGCGGTGTGTCCAGATCAAGGACTAGAATAATTATTGGACCAGACTATGAGCAATTCTACGACATGAACCCAAAGAAATATTAGCAAAAATAGCACAACCTCTTACTTTAGGATGATGCATCTCAAAATGCACACAAAGATATTTCTTTTTTCATTTATAATAATAACAAGACGCTGTTCTCTTCCTTAACAGGAAGAGCTTGGTTACACAGGCACCCCTGCGGGGTGTAGCCTACGGCCTTATTTGCTAATCTTGACCGCTTATTTTAATCCCCTTTATAGACTCTTTATTTTAACACCCTGAACACCCTTTCTTCTTCTTCTTCTTCATCTTCTTCTTCATCTTCATCTTTATCTTCACTTCATCTTCATCTTCATCTTCATATTAATCTTCATCTTCATCTTCATCTTCATCTTCAACTTCTTCTTCTTCTTCTTCTTCTTCTTCTTCTTCTTCTTCTTCTTCTTCTTCTTCTTCTTCTTCTTCTTCTTCTTCACCTTCATTGGTAGAAAATGTTTGTGTAGGAGAGCATTTAGCCTCGAGTGACCATAATGCGATTAGATTCGTAGTAAACACGTGTGTAGAAGTAAAAATTAGTACACAGCTCATGCCACGTTTTGGTAGCTGTAATTTTGATACTTTTCGCGAAAGGATTAAGGATGTAGACTGGGGAATGCGCTTCGAGAATAGATCAGTAGGAGAAATGTACACTGAGCTTCGGCGTACACTCCTTAGTGTAAATTTCGACTTAGTAAAGTATGTGCGCCGTAAGAGCGGCAAGTCGATGAGAGCGCCGTGGGTTAGCCCACTAATATTAAGCTTAATTAAGGACCGAAATAGAAAATTTCAAATACATAAGAACAATGAGTCATTTATAAGTCGGCAAAATTACATAGATTCTCGAAGAGAAGTTAAACGGGCGGTTAGAGATGCGAAGCGGAAATATGAAATAAAACTGGCGAAGGATTCAAAGAAGGAACCGAAATGGTTTTACGGCTATGTAAACAGTAGGAAACCCTTAAAAGGTTCAATAGGGCCGATTAAAGACAAAGATGGTCGTTTGACGGAATTTCCGGCGGAAATGTCTAAAATTTTAAATGAACATTTCACAAGCGTCTTTACTGTTGAAGATTCGTCCCAATTAGGATCGTTAGTTAAAGAAGTAGATAATAGTGATATTTGCATATCCGATATAACGGTTAATGAAGTGGAAATTCTTAAATATATTAACCTGATGAAAAAGTCGAAATCACCCGGGCCCGATGGCGTTTACCCCACTCATTTAAAGGAACTTAAGAATGAGCTTGCGAAGCCGTTGCGTGCAATTTTCAATCGCTCATTAGAAGATGGCGTAGTCCCTTTAGACTTCAAGCGTGCAAACGTTACACCAATATTTAAGAATGGGAATAGATACGAAGCAACGAATTTTCGTCCTATTAGTCTAACTTCGGTAGTTGGAAAGCCTTTAGAATCGGTAATTAGAGATAGAATAGTGAGCCACCTCGAGCTAAATAATCTGATTAAAGATTCCCAACATGGGTTTAGGCGGGCGAGATCGTGCTTGACAAATTTGCTCGAATTCTTCCATAAAATGATTTGCGTTTAAGACGAAAGCAAAGTTGTAGATGTAATCTATCTAGACTTTAAAAAGGCGTTTGACACAGTTCCGCACGAGAGATTATTAATGAAAGTTAAAGCAATCGGTGTGAAGGGTAAGATATTAAATTGGATTAGAAATTGGCTGAAGGATCGTTCGCAGCGAGTAGTTATAAATGGTGAATGTTCTGATTGGGTCAACGTCAGTAGTGGAGTGCCACAAGGCTCCGTTCTTGGCCCATTATTGTTTCTAATATATATAAACGATTTGGATAATGGCATATTTAGTACGATTTCTAAATTTGCTGACGACACGAAGCTGGGCAACCGTGCCTATGTAAGATCGGATGTAGAAAAATTACAAAAGGACCTAAACTTGATTGTCAGATGGGCGGATAAGTGGCAAATGCAGTTTAATTTAAGTAAATGTAAGGTGATGCATTTGGGTTGCCATAATTTGAGGGTAGAGTATACCATGAAAGGCCAGGTCCTCGACGTAGTTAAATTGGAAAAAGACCTGGGAGTTTTAGTCTCGGATGACTTCAAAGTCACGAAACAATGCGCGGATGCATGTAAAAAAGCAAATCGTGTGCTGGGTTATATCGCGCGTAATTTCACGTTCAAATCCAAAGAGATAATTTTACCATTGTATAAATCATTGGTGCGTCCACTGCTCGAATATGCGGTTCAATTTTGGGCTCCATACTTAAACAAAGATATCGCGCAATTAGAAAGAGTGCAGCGTAGGGCTACAAAATTAATTCCTGAGCTGAGAAACAGGCCCTACGAGGAAAGACTCAGGGCATTAGATTTGCCATCTCTCGAAGGCAGAAGATTACGTGGCCAGCTAATAGAAGTATTTAAAATATTGAAAGGATTTTCAAACGTTGATTATAGGAATTTTTTTGAATTGGATCATAGGGGAAACACTCGGCAACACGGATAAAAATTAGTCAACAAGCAATTTAACACTAGTATAGCCCAAAACTATTTTACGTTTAAAATTACTCAAATTTGAAATAGGCTACCCACCCACGTAGTAGATAGTACGTCGGTAAATATTTTTAAAAACCGTCTCGACGCGCACTTAAATAGTATAAATATAACGTAGTCTGAGCACAGTAAATAAAAACGTCTTGCAAAAGGAGTTTGGAGCGGAGGAACAACGAGAGTAAAAATGATGCCAGCGATTTCTTTTGCATGTGTAGTTTAGATATCCATTTTCTTTTCCGCCTATCCTATAAATAGTCTTACTATCCTAAAATTAGATTTTCACCACTAGCAGTCGAGGGCTGCGGAAGTTGAGAAGAAAAACTTTCTATCACCCCCCCACCCCTAGTTTGAAGTAGTTAATATGCATGACAATGTACACATGTAGATAAGTGTGTACAGTAGTTTATATATTAAAAAATAAAATAAAAATAAAAAAAATGAATAAATATATAGCATGTTAGAGATACACTCGTAGATAAGTGTGTATCGTAGTTATGGATGTAGTGTAGCAGACTAGCCTCGAGCAGACCTTAGGGTCTTTGCTGGTCCTAGATTCTGTAAGTTCTGTAGTTCTTCTTCTTCTTCTTCTTCTTCTTCTTCTTCTTCTTCTTCTTCTTCTTCTTCGGTCTGTGCCCTACGGCCTATCATGATTCTTTTTTCTTTTCTACATCTAAATTTGCTATAATAATTTCCATGCCAAAATTTTAATAAATTTTCTGAACTTCACCATTTCTAATTCTTTTAGTTTTAAAAAGTCACAAAAATTCGATACTTATATTTATTTCTGAACTTTACCAGTTTATTTTTTTTATATTATAAAGGAATTATAGAAATAACTGATAAAAAAATAATTAAATCTACTTAGGTGACAACCGAACTAAAAGAGAAAATCTTATTCAATCAAACCTCCAAAGAATCCCGTTCTTAGAATATAGGGTTATGGATGGATGAAATTATATTAGCATTGAAAACAAAAATGAAAAAGAAAAAACCCTGGTGCACTTGGCTTGAATTCATTAAGAAATTTCGCCCCCCCACAGAAAAAAACCCAACATACCACCCGGGTCGTAAAAGCCCTCCCGCCCAACTCTAGGTCCGACTGGGCTCACAGTGATAACATTTCTGAGGAAGGGCCTTAGCTTAGGTTCGAAAGTTTAGTAATATAGTTCGTCAATATGTGGTTTAATTCCTCATATATATATATATATATATATATATATATATATATATACAAAAAGGGGAACAAATTGCTCAATAAGAATAGTTAATTGGATCGTGACAGTTAAGCAGGGAGTGAAAAATTATCGTTAATTCGACCAATGGATAATATTTAACTTTTAGCGGGAAGTCAATTCAAAAGGGGATGCAGGTGACGATTGACGGGGGGCGTAATCAGGGGATTGCAACGAAAGATCGCTTTACCTTAAAGATTAGTGGTGTTCGGCGGAAGGGGGGACAAACGGCTCAGGTCTTGGAGGAGATACTTCTGTGAGTCCTAACGAGGAGGACTCGTAGATGGGGGTTTAAGTACTTCTTGTTGAAGAACGATATTTTCTCTGCTCCAGAGAGATGGAATCTCCAACACGAGACGGTTCTGCGGATCGGCAGGGAGTCTCAGACACGGGGAACGGGAGTCTTGAAGGAGGTGCGAGATGAAGGGAAGCGCACAGTTCACCGAGGAAAAGGTGGCTCGATAAACTTTCTTCTGAATAGGGGCCAAAGCTTCACGAAGGGCGATCTGCTGGTGAGATCTTAACGACGAGGTACGACTCAAACAGGGGTTGCGAGACTTCGCGGGGGAACAAACAAAACGTTCTGAACGGAGGGACTGGCAGACTCTCAATCTTTACGATGAATGGCGGACACAGGGTTAAATAGCCAGGTGTCTGGTCCGTTAGATAGCCCCAGGGCATGGCCGTCTCAAGAGGGTTCCCGACGTCAGGCTATACAAAATTACTCCGAGATAACGAGTTGGATCGGACAGTGAAGTTTGCCACAGGATATGGGGTTGGGGTTTAACGGCCACGCTCGCGGGGGAACAGACATGCCTGTGAGGCATGGAACGAGAACTCGGCGTGATCGCGGGGAAGGGAGAGCGAGGTACGTCCCTAATAAGGAAATACAGTTGGGTTGAGTGACTTAGCGCGGGAATGCTTCCTTCTCGATTGTTCTAAAATTCCCACGCCAAGTAGCACATTGTTTTTTTATGGAAGGGGCTAAAAAGGGGTATTCCAGGGAGGCTTCCTCTTATGCTGGTCCTTCGATGGGCATCCCTTCACACTTTGAATCCAAGGAATTTCAAGAATTGAAGCCTTCTTTTCATTGCTGTTATCCACATTGTGTCCACGTTTCATTGGTTAGTCTCAGCCTATCACTCATTCTTTCAGAGGTGACGCCAAAACACGTAGTTCCCAAACTTATAACTCCACTTTAAGGGAAGATCACCGTATTGTGCGAAACTCTGTGGTGTCTTCGTTCAATAAATTCTTAGAAAAAATTCATCTTTTCTAAATAAATCCTAGCTAAGACGAACATAATATATATATATATATATATATATATATATATATATATATATATGTGAGTTTGAAAATGTCGAATAGACAAAAGTACTAACTCCAATCCGTCTTTTATTCAGTTTCCTTCCGTGGTACATATTCACATATATATATATATATATATATATATATATATATATACAGGGTGAGTCAAAATTTTGTTAACCCTTCTATAAGTTTTATGATTTATTTTTTATTATTATTATGATTAATGATTTATTTATATTTATTTTACAGATTTACATTACCCATGGCTGACAGACTAACAATGGAGCACATAAGGGTGGTTGCAAGCTTGATGGAAGTTTTTGGATCGGCAACAACAGTGCATCGAAAGTTTGCTGAACAATTTCCGAATCGTAGCCCACCAAGCCGTTTAACAATATATCGCATCTATTACAAGTTTGTATCCACTGGATCAGTAGCAGACAACTATCAAGGAAATGCTGGGCGGCCTAGGACAAGAAGAAGTAACTTGAACATTGATATCGTGCAGCAAGCCCTACAACAGAATCTATCCAAATCGACGAGACGTTGCAGTCTGGAAACAGGGATTTCACAGAGCACAGTGTGCCGAATTCTATCCAAAGACCTTGGCATGCGACCATATCACCTACAAATTGCCCAAGCTTTGAAAGCTCGGCAAAAACAGGTTCGAGTAGAATGCTGTGAGATTCTTGCTGAAATGACAAGGATCCAACCGGACATTGCTAATCGTATCGTATTTAGTGATGAAGCCACCTTTCATACAAGTGGTCATGTTAACCGACATAACACTATTTTCTGGGGTACTGAAAATCCACGTGTCATTCGAAGGCATGAACGGGCCTCCCCAAAGGTAAATGTGTGGTGTGTCGTGACCACTACTGATGTAATTGGCCCATATTTCTTTACAACGTTATCGGTGACTACAGATAGCTACCTACAAATGCTGCAAATGTTTGCTATTGATAACACACCCCTACATATCAGACGAGCAGGATATTTCCAACATGATGGTGCACCACCTCATTTTAGCCGCACTGTTCGCGCTTATCTTGATCAAACTTTTCCAAATCGTTGGATAGGTCGCGGCGGACCGTTGGCATGGCCACCATACTCCCCCGATCTCACACCCTGTGACTTCTGGTTATGGGGTATGATAAAGGATCACGTGTATAGCAAAAGCGTTAGTGACATCGAAGAACTCAAGGACAGAATAAAAGGTGTAATATCAAATATTCCCCGTGAAATGTGTGTCAAGGAAATAAATTGTACTGGTGATCGCTGGTTTGTGTGCATCAATTGTGCTGGTGGACAGGTGGAGACTGTTCATTAAACTCTGAATAAATAATTCCTCTCATTCTAGTGTTAAAATTTGAATAAAATAAAACTTATAGAAGTGTTAACATAATTTGGACTCAGTCTGTATATATATATATATATATATATATATATATATATATATATATATATATATATATATATATATATATATATATATATATATATATAAACAAGGGAAGCAATGCTTACCCGTTTAAGGAAGAAAATAAAATAAATTACACCCAAACAATTAATATAGCAGAACCAATTTTATTTTGACATTTATGCTTGCCTATACTTGAATGGTGCATACGGTACCATTCACTTTCAATCGAATTGGAATTAGACCCCGATGAGCCCGACTGCAATTGAAGAAATGCATATGCATCCTTTTCGTTGAGATTTCTACTCTTTCTCTTTTTTTTCTTAATTTCTGCTTTTTGGTGCTTTGGAATGAATAGTTTAAAAGATGTTTTGCTTTTATAGCAATAATATACAGTCATTAGAGTTTTAGGATGTTTATCTAGATATTTCGACGGCGTGTTACATTTAAAAAAAAAATAACTTATTTGTATAGGAAAAAGGAACCAAACTTATCTTTGCAGTCATATGTTTGCATCTGGCAACCCTACTGAGTTTCCAGAATCGAGGAAAAAGCAATAAAAGGTCTAAGAAGCTTAAACAAGAAGCTCTGAAGCTTACAAAATGTTTAGGTGATATTTAAATACTGATTCTGAGAATGAAAACAGCTATATATCCCAAACTCTGTATGGTTATGCTATTGTATCTTAAGCATTTTGTTTATATTTCATGAATTCTGGTATCCCTACCTAATTCCCCCCTCGTATCTTTGAATCAGTTAGTAGCTGCGAGTAAGTGATTAGATAAGTGTGACGTATTGTTTATTCATTTTTTTTTAAGTGATAATCACCTTTTGAACAAAATGGATGCAAATAAAGTTGTGAGAAAATGCAATTGCATTATTGAAAAATTAGTAAGAAGTTCATTCCGATGACTTATAATTAAAAAGAAACTATTATTAAAACAGGTAGGCCTACGCCAAGAGTAGATGTTATCCAAAACTGTTGCACTCGCAAATACAATGTAGGCGAATATGATAGAACATCTTGTCTTGTGGTTGTACATACTTACAGAAGCTATTTTAACGTATAAATAAAGTTTTAAAATAATAACATTTAAAAAAGTGACATTCAAATAAAGTGAGTGGCCTACAATTTTATAGTTATTTTTAATGAACAACAGGTAATACTTCAGATTCGGGGCGCACAGTAGGTGGCGCTGTTAGTAGGCTACAATTTGGGGCTACAATATGTTTCGTATGACGTCAGACAGTAGCTTCAGATGTAACCATTCACGGCGTTATATTTTTTGTTGTTTTGGAGATTTGTAACTTTTAGTCTGTATTATTTACTAAATATCTGCGCCTCTGCTCGCTTATAGTATTTTCTAAGTTAGGTAAGGTTTCTTGATATCTGTTATTGTTTTTGGTTTTGTTTTCGTATTTTTTGTTGGCCCTGAACGATAATAGCTTCATACTGGCAACGTCGTAGCTTATAAATAGGACCCATTTTGCAAATGTTTTTGTGCTCTCCATGTGCTTCTTCGTTATTCGAATTCGGCTTTATTTTGTATAATCGGGAAAAACTTTTAGATTATCTAGAGGCGCATAAACTAATCAAGAAACCTATAAAAGTAAGTATTGTTTGTTATTAGGTTAGGTTTTTCTGCCAGTAAAAAGCTGTTGGGGAAAAAAAACCCAGTAAATTCAAGGGGACTGCTCGTGGGAGAGATATCACTGTGGGGTGACCACCCTGCGATGATCCTGAGTTTCAACCATTCGGGTGGGATACTGGGGGGTTGCACCCCCCAGTATATACTCATATACAAATAAATATAACTCCGTAATTGTTCACATCTGACACTACCGTCTGACGTCATAAGACATATAGTGTAGCCCAAAATTGTAGCCTATAAACAGCGCCACCTACCGTGCGCCCCGAAACTGAAGTGTTACCGAACAACATGCCTACTTCTTTAAAACATATTTATTTTGTAAAACTTGAATTGCTTCTTCATCTTCAAAAGTCACCACACGCAACTGATTGATATATATATATATATATATATATATATATATATATATATATATATATATATATATATCCATAACCCTATATTTTATGAACGAGATTTTTTGAAGGTTTGAATAAGATTTTTTCTTTTAGTTCGGTTGTCACCTGAGTATATATATATTTTTTTTTTATCAAAGTTATTTCTAATAATTCCTTTATAAGAAGAAGAAGAAGAAGAAGAGGAAGATAAAGATAAAGATGAAGAAGAAGATTAAGATTAAGATTAAGATGAAGATGAAGATGAAGATGAAGATGAAGATGATGAAGAAGAAGAAGAAGAAGAAGAAGAAGAAGAAGAAGAAGAAAAGGGTGTTCAGGGTGTTAAAATAAAGAGTCTATAAAGGGGATTAAAAAAGGCGGTTAAGATTAGTAAATAAGGCCGTAGGCCACACCCCTGCGGGTGCCTGTGTAACCAAGCTCTTCCTGTTAAGGAAGAGAAAAGCGGCTTATATATATATATATATATATATATATATATATATATATATATATATATATATATATATATATATATATATATATATATATATAATTATAACGGGATTATGAGAAGAGCTCCTTCCGAGGGCATGATGAAGAGCTGAGTTAGCAATAACATTGCCTTCTTAACTACATAATTACAATTGCGTTATTGCATAGTAAATGACTTGAATGATGCCAAACAGCGCTGGTGCGAGGTTCTTTCGAGCAATGTTAGAAAGTGGGCTGAAAATCCAGGTAGGCTTGTGCTTTCTTCTGGCGTCACTGGTCTTGTCGACTTTATTACTTAGTCTTTTGGGTTGGTGACACAGTGGTGGTAAGAAATGAAGTCACTGGTTGTATGTTCAAGGTTCTGAGGTACATCTGCTGATGATGTAAAATCTGTGTAGATCTTGAGGTTGCTGGCGTGGTAGCTATTATTGTGAGTCTTATCATACCTTATAATTTTAGCTTGATACGGCCTTTTCTGCGTGACTCAACAACAAGTTTTTTGACCAATCCATCGAGGCTCTAGCTTGGATCCCTCCATCCAGGGGATGCGTCGACTTTTTATATAGGATGTGGACACTTAAATACTCTTTGATAGTTTCATTCCTATGATTATAATTCTCCTTCTGGCAAGACCTTGCACTGGCAATCTTGATAGAGATTGGGGAAACGAGTTTTTTTATGAATGGCGGGAGGTTTCTGCAGAACCTCACGGCTGGCTGAGTCCAGAAGAAATGCTTCATCACTTTCGTCAGCAGACATGATGTAGATGGGCAGCTTAATAGTGCAGCCTTACATCATTTCGATGCGAATGCTCTTTATTGAATCAAAGATGTATGATAAGCAAACAAAATGCCTTGAATGCACTGATACAACCATCGTCTTGGTCGCTGACGAGCTTACTCAATGCGATTATGAGTATCCTTTTTCACTGGTGGTGGTTGGTGGTGGTTAGAATAAGCTAAACAGTGATCTGTTTGGAAACAACCGTTAAGCGTGTGAATAACTTTGTTAACGAATTCACGACCTTGATCCCTGAGAGTAAAGGAACTGTGTAACTTCATTGACTTCGCGTTCTTGTTCGGGAGGGCTGTTACTTCAGACAAATTGGAGAAATGGTCAGGTATGGCGTTATGTATTTATTACCGCTTGTATTTTCTTGAATATAGCTGATGATATCAATTCCAACCAGAGTACAAATCTTGAAAGGTAGTGGAGTTTCCTTGATGAATTTGTGATTACTGGCAAAACGCTTCAGATATGCCTTCACGTATTCTTGTACGTTATTCTCCGTACTTATCCAGTAATTTCGCTGAGCTATTTTATCTAAAGTTGTATCTTTTCCAAAGTGCCTTCCTGTAGCTGCATTATTAGGACAGGTATTCAAAATGATTGAAACACGGGATTTGACAAGAACCTCCTTGTTTCCTTCAAAGAGATTTCCCCTGTTAACATGAAATGTATTTGCTCTTCGACGAAACTGAGAGGGGCTTTGGATCTATACGCTTAACACGATCAAGATCATGGATATGTTCAGGATACTTTCGTTCAGAGCTGGTGTAAAAGCTCAAAATTAATTGTACAGGTTTTCATTTATGTTGGATTTTTTGTGCAAGTTTAAACGATATTCCTCAAGAAATGCACATAATATATGGTTAGAATTTGGAAACCTTAACTTAAAAAAAATATATCAGGTTATCAACAAAGTTTGTGCCGCTTTGGAAAAATAAACAAAAATTGTAGGTAAATTTATAAAGTATATAGTTATTATTTTGCTCTACAACCTTTTTCTATTTTGTTGGTGTGAAAAACCCCCCGACAAAATTCTCTTTGAAAATATAAGTGTTACTAATAAGTACAAATTAAAAATAGGTTAGACTATGAACCAGCACTAGGCTATCCTATTACCGCAAATAAATAAGGTAATTTTGACAGGAAAAAATAGACTAGAACTTTTTAAACGGAGTAGTGATAGTTTAAATAAGCTAGCATGGTCCACATTTATCGTTCATTAGGGAGAAGTGTATTGTTAACTCAAAAGTTTTGCATAATAATTCCTATTTTAAGAATTTTATTTTTTTAGAAAACAATAAAATGGCACCCTTTCGAACTTTAGCTCACCCGAACGTTCAACCAGCCTGTTAAGCTCGGGGTCGTCCTCCTGTGCGTCTACAATTACGTTGTAGATGATCTCTGCTACCTAGAGATAGATTTCGTTCACGGCCAAGCGCTATAGGGTATCTTGAGGAAATCCCTCGTGAACTAAGAGATGCAATCCACCTGACGACAGTCATGTGGCGGATACCTACCGAATTGTTATGGATTATAGAGAGCGACGCAGTGTGGTCGGTAGAACTGCGTCCCTTCCACTTGGTGGCGGAAGTAATTAACAGTAAAGTAAATGGAGAGGAGGTGATCACGGCAAAATGTGCTTCTTCTCTATTGGTTTCAAAACTTCAGAGAAGAAAGTAATTAGGTGTCATTCCTTGCCATGACGTTGTTAAAGAACGCCAGACACATCCGTATTAGATGCATTTGTTTCAAGGGGTAGCTATACAGATGAGCTGAGATGCCTTAGCCGTGAGCGAGCAGCCAAAGAGTCTTTGACGTCAGAGAAGCCCTTGGACGCCTCCTCGGTCCAAGTGAATATATAATTTTTCTTGCCTTTACCTCCCCCTTCAATAATGAATTTCGAGGTCTGTAGAGTTGCGCAGACGTATGAATGAATCGGTTGTTAAAATTGACCGGCCCCAGGAACTCTCAAGTGAGTAAGAGTAAGCAGTCGAGCAAGGCATGCGATGAGATTAAACTTCTTTGTAGTGGAACTTGGTGGCCTAGAAAGTTTCGCTCTGGGACCTCAAGATGTACTTGACCAGATGAGTCCCAAGTCCGGTTTGCTGCAACTAGTTGAAAATTTTTCGTTGGTGCGAGGTGTGCTTCACAGGAGTGACACTTGCGACTAGAATGGTGTTCAAGAAAGCGAACACAAACTCCAATCGCGGTAAAGCAGTCTTTGAAACGCTAGAATGTCTGTGCAGTGGTTTTACCCCAGCAGGCAGCATAATCCACTCGAATAAAAATATTTGTGTTATGGTTGCCGTTTTGTGGACTCTTTCGAGATCCACAGGTATCTGCGTATAGGCCTAAACTAAGTCTACCTTCAAAAATATGCTTTTACCACGAGGGTAAACGGGAAAATCCATATTGTCTGGCACTGGGTGGCTATCACTCTCCGGCTTGGCGTTTAAACTTTGAAAATCACTTCCTTGACGATTTAGAGACTATGTGTAGCAGTGCTAGGGTTGAATTAGGACAGCCCGCATTAAATCTTGAAACTCCTTTTTGTCAGCATCGAGTTTGTGTGGTAGAGACGTGAGGAGACGGGGAAGGCGGCGATATGCAGACTGGTCGTGTGTGTCGATATAGTGCGTGAAATCGTGCTTGAGAGTGTCGTTAACCTGGAGTTGTCTCAACAGGTCAGGAAACTCGTTGAAGGGTTGCGTTAACTGCAGGTCGACAACAACCAAAAACTTGTACAAGGCAAGTGGGAGTTGCATCTTTCTTTCGACGTTGAAGACATTCCCGTAGACCAACTCAGTAAAAGCCTCTTAATGTCCACCAGGAGGTCAAAGTGTGTAAGGGAACCTTCCTATAATGGCGTGTAAAACTTTAACCACGATTATGTTCCACATGAGGCAGCGATGAAGCCCTAGGCATAGCGATAGACATTTCTTGCCGAAGGTGGAGATTGTCGTGCCGTCAGAATCCTATACCTTGTGCTCCTAAGATTGCCTATTTCGATCAACATTTGAAAGGGATAGTATGCCTATTGCAGCGCTAAAGTCAACGAAGAAACGGACTTTCGTAGTTGAGTCCGTTAGGGAAGGGCGTCGCTCCTTGTAACTATTCCTCACGCCCACCGCGAAACGAGAGGATGAAGCTAGTTCCGTGCCAGGAGCAAGAGGACTCGCAACTTTGGACTTTGTCCTTAAAACGATGGTAGAACCAACACGTCATGTAGGCCCCTGGCTGAGGGACGTGCATCGCTTAGGGCCAGTTGAACGATATTGCATGCGCGGCCTTGAAGTGAGGTTGATTGTGTGAACGGTAGGTGGTACAGTTAGTAGGTGTTCCTTGAGGGGCGGTCATGGTCGCATCGAAATTCAGCCAGTTCCTCGTGCGGGTGGTAGGGGTTCCATGAAGTGGCGTGCAGTCAATGAAAGCAAGAGGGAAGCAATACTTTCCCTATTTAAGAAGAAAATAAAAAGAAATTACACCCCAAAAATTAATATGACTTCAGAATCAATTTTTTTCTCACATTTATGCTTGCTTATACTTGTATACGCCATACGTTACCGTTCACTTTCAATCGAATTGACGCTAGACCCTGATGAGCCCGACTGCAATTGAAGAAACGCATCCTTTTCGTCGAGATTTCTACTTTTTTTCTTAATTTCAATAATAGTTCTGCTTTATGGTGCTTTGGAATGAAAAGATTAAAAGATGTTTTGCTTTTCTTAGCAATAATATAGTGTCATTAGAGTTTTATGATTTTTATCTAGAATTAAGAAAAAATAACCTATTTGTATACGGAAAAAGAAGCAAATTTAGCATTGCAGTAATCTTCTTGCATCTGGCAACTCGGCAGATTTGCGAGAATCTAGGAACACATTGACGTAACTATTATTATGCGCGGAAGCTTAAATAAATTTTCAGGTTATATTTAAATACTAGTTCTGAGAAAGAAAGCAGCTAACTAGCAAAAACTCTAGTATGGTTAAGCATTTATATCTTAAGCATTTTTTAATATTTCCAGTATTCTGGCGGGCCTACTACCATAATCACCCTTCTTAATTTTGAGATCAGTAGCCCTGATACAGTGCATAGCTAAGTGAGGCGTATTGTTTATTCCTTTTAAGCAAAATGGATGCAAATAAAGTTAGGAGAAAATGCGATTGCATTATTGAAAAATTATTGAAAAGGAAGTTCAGTGCGATGACTTATGATGAAAGAGAAACTATTATTAAAACAGGTAGGCCTACACTAACATTAGATATGTCATCCAAAACAGTGTTGCACTCGCAAATAAAATGTAGGCCAATATGATAGAACATCTTAGCTACATGGTTGTGCATACTTACGGAAGCTATTTTAAAATTTAAATAAAGTTTAAAAAAATAACATTTAAATAAAGTGAGTAGCTTACAATTTTATAGTTATTTTTAATGAACAACATATTTACTGCAATTAACATTTATTTTTGTAAAACTTGAATTGCTTCTTCATCTTCAAAAGTCACCGCACGCCACTGGTTGATTGGGCTACCTCAAGGACGAACAGTTCGTTGAGGATGTATGAAGTCTTCGTCACCTGCTCCGAGAGGGTGGCAGGGGAAGGATGGCGAGGACTTGTAGAGCCACATTAGAAAGTGCTATAGAAACGACTCCTTCAGTAGTTCCTCGCTGATGGATGCCTCCAGGAGGCCGGTAAGGGTCTTCATTCGCCGAAGTAATTAGGTGTACACCTCATGTCCCCCATGAGTCTGACGGGGAAAAATGAAGCTGTTCGAGCACCATCCTCTTAATCGTGTCATACTTACACAAGACAGTTGGGGATATGATGACCTCACACACTTTTGTTGCAGCCGACAGCGATAAAGAAACTATATGCGAGTAACCTACCTCGTCGACTGTGAACAATTTTTCCTCTAAAGAATTTCGCACTGCCGTGTCGAGAGTTCCGCGTCGCCTTCCTGATAAACGGGTAACAAGAAATCTATCTGCTCAATTGGAGCGAGAGTTTTTAGTACGAGGTGGTTCCCAACAAGAATTTAAAACACCGGGCGAACCGATCGTTGAACTGCAATCTATTAAGAAAGTATTTTTTGGTCAACCAAGGACTGAAGGACTTCTGACACCTTTTTTGTATGTGTACAACTCAGGATCTGACACCACCCTATATATGTAAGAGAGGATGCGTCTGCATTTGATTGAGGATAAAGTTAGGTTTCGAGCTAAGTGAAATCGAGTGGACTTAGAAAGCGAAGTTTCTAGACTTGAAAGGTCATAGCAATATTAAAATAGCTGGATTGTAATTGAGTTTAGAAACAATTTAGCTCTTTTTTATATTCAAAGAAAATTAGGAGAATCTTCACTCGTATGAATAACGATTTAAACTTTCACAACAAAAATATACTTTGCGGACAAAAGGTCAATTGTATTTACACAGTGCATTTTTAAAGATTACTGTTAGAATAATCTTTATGTGTTGGCGTAATAACCCCGATGGAAGGGATTTTACCAACGCATTTCGTTTTAGAGGTATAATTACAGAAAGCTTATTTTGTTCTCGCGTAATAAATATCTATTTATTTAAAAAAAATTATTTTAGTCCCTCAATTGCTAATCTGAAATCTTTCGTATGGCAACATTTCATGATATCGGTAAAGGTAAAGCAAATGATACCAATAAATATGCTCATCTACTAATAAAAGAATGGGAGTATCAACGGCATATATTTTTTACAAATCCGAAACCAGGAGGAATTATTAACACACTTGTTGCCTTTGATGGATTTAGTATCATAAATTCTATTGCAACAGTAACTTTATCAAACGAGCGATATGAGAAAATGTTTTTTCCATCCCAATATGCTCGAGGGGTGTAGTAAATAGTGTTTATGAGCAAAATGATAAGATTAAGACCTGAGTTAAAAGCAGAAAGAAAACCCAATGGTCGACGATGTGACTCCATCAAAGCGCCATTAAATCCGTCCCTTAAATCCAGGAGATCATCAACAATGATCCCAAGAAGTCGATCCGCGTCATTTCAAGGAAGAAAGGTATGGATGAAAATCTCATTTGGCTGGTGATACATAAAGAAATTTGCTACTTTTCATACAAGATGAAGAAGGGATAATTTCTGTCTGTCGTGGAATGGCCAGACTCCCTCTCTCTCTCTCTCTCTCTCTCTCTCTCTCTCTCTCTCTCTCTCTCTCTCTCTCTCTCTCTCTCTCTCTCTATATATATATATATATATATATATATATATATATATATATATATATATATATATATATATATATATATATATATATATATATACATATATATATATATATATATATATATATATATATATATATATATATATATATATATATATATATATATATATATATATATATATATATATAAATATATATATATATATATATATATATATATATATATATATATATATATATATATATATATATATATATATATATATATATATATATACACATATATATATATATATATATATATATATATATATATATATACGTAGGTACTTTTGGGGCTTTGATCCGAAGTTGGTTGAAGATCGTTAATGAATGGGGAAATTGTTATGAGTCCAGTGGGGATGGTTTATTATTAACTTTGTGGGGTCCTTTTTAAAACAAATATTTCAGAGTGCAAGTTGGCCAAATATTAACAGGTAACTGGTACTCTTTGGGATTGCAAAAGAAAGACAATGACGAAAATATATCTTTACTAGCAACAAAATAATATTTAAATATACACAAATATTTGATTTAAAGGGAATGGTCGCACATACGGAGTTAATTGTCTACGCGAGATACAGGTGAGTTAATTATTAGGTTGAGGAATAAGTTCTTGCGTTTTTTTTAATGTTGTGTTGATTTAAGTTTTGTTGACGTGATTTGTGCACATATTAAGAAACAATAATAAATAATGAGAGCCAAATTTGCATAGGTTAGGCTACGTCTCTTAACAGCATAGACTATTAGGTTTTAGCTTAGTCTGCGTCTTGAAGTTGAGTAATAAGTCATTGTTGTTTATTTAAAAGTTGTGTTAATTCAATTTTTGTTCTTAGCCTCAAAATGGAATGTCAAGTTGAAAGAAAGGTGCATTTTCGACACTTGTTGTTATTCATTTTCAATCTAGACGGGAACAATGCAAACGCAACCAAAACTAGTCGCGATATTTGTGCTGTGTAGGGAGAAAATGCTTTATCAGAAAGGACAGCTCAATGGTGGTTTTCACGTTTCAAAAACGGTCATTTGAATCTTAATGACGAGGAACTTTCTGGTCGCCCCATTAAGTTGGATGAAGATCGATTGAACGACCTTCTTCATGAAAATCCTCTTCACTCGACTAGAGAATTGGGTGTACAATTGGCGTGTGATTAGAAAACTGTAGTGAATCACTTTCATTCGATGGAAAAAGTTCAAAAACTCGGTGCATTTTGTTCCGCACACTTTGAGCGAAAGCAACAAACTTCAACGCTCCACGATTACCACAGGTTAGCTTGCTCGTCACAAGGCTACTCGTGGATATAAGGAGAGATTTCTTCACCGCATTATCACTGGCGACGAAAAGTGGTGTGTTTATCTCAACATGAACCATCGAAAACAATGGCTTAGCCCCAATAAAAAACCACTTCCGCGATTAAAGCCGCTTCCAGACACACGTACGATTTGGGGAAAAAGTCGGTTACTCCTTCGAATATGGGGGGAAGGGAGATTGTGATAACGTTGGCGTGGAATGTTCGACGAACTTCAATCTTAGATCTTATGACAGAAGGCGGCCATGGGAGACGATGAAATCAGTCCCTAAGCAAATACGTGGGTAGAGAAGGGCACGTAGTCGCTCTCGATCTTATTCTGCTTCACTGTCCAATACGATGCAGAAAAAGCGACTCAATCACCCCAAGAAGCTGACGAACAAGGTGAAACACCCTTTGGAGCCATAGATGCTGTGATTCTTCTCCTACGAGAAGAATTTCTGCCAAGATTAGAAGATCATTACCCAGAACAACAGTTGACTCGCTGTCGCAACCAGGAGCGTGCCGAGAGTCATGCAGGGGCAATTTCCAACAAATATCATGGTCTTCAGTGTCGTCAGCAATGAAGGTGATGTTATGCTACTACACTTCTTCGCTGAGTGCTTCAGGTTTAATATAGATGGCTACTACCGTGTTCTGAGCAAGGTGGTGAAGCCCTGGATCGACCGGGTATATGCAAGGAAGCCTTACATGTGGAGGGCAGAATATGCGCATTGCCACATTTGCCTGAAGACCAAGGCTTGACAGTTAGAGATTTTCTTCGATCACACAGCACCTGACATTTGGCATCCCAACTCGAATGACTGCAACCCCCTCGACTTCTTTGTGTGGGGTGCGATGATCGAGAGATCAACAAATCCAGCTGTAATACGAAGGATGAGGTGAATACCAGGATTACCAGGAAGTTCAAGGGCTTAAAGCGGGGAATTATGAAAAAGGTCTGAGGCTGGCTAGGTTGTCGACTGGAGGCTGTAATGGAGGCCACAGGCGAGTTAATTGAGCAAGATCGACAAAACATCTCATGATGAAAAACTGACGCAAATGTTACGAATATAATTAAAAAAATAAATACACGTTTATTTTTTCCTTAGACAGTCATTATGCAAACGAATAACGCCCTCAACATATATATATATATATATATATATATATATATATATATATATATATGTATATATATATATATATATATATATATATATATATATATATGTAATTAGGTAAAAGGCCATGTTGTATGCAAGTTCTATTGAAGTCCACAGCTGTGGCAGCGTCGTTATTAATTTTAACTTGTATTTTCTTAATATAATTCCATTTCTGTTCATTCCCTGAAGAAGACCTAACATAGTCGAAAGAAGTCTAGGACTAAAGAATGTCATTCGCGGATGTTTTTTCTCGCCTCGAGGACCCCGTTAATAAACTTGTAAGAAATATTAAGAAAATACAAGTTAAAATTAATAACGCTGCCACAGCTGTGGATTTCAATAGATCCTGCATATATATATATATATATATATATATATATATATATATATATATATATATATAATTTGAAGGATGAAGGAAAGGACGTATAAAGGGAAATTCATTTCATTTTCTTGATACAACGTTTCGGGTTAACTTTTCACCTGTCTTCGGGTACTGAAATACAATTCGTGGAAAACAATTTAAGTTAAGAGTCAAACAGATAATCAAAATGACGAATTTATGGAAAGTATTTAATGTTTATTAAGTAGGGAAATAGCGAAAAATTTACAGGTAATTGATATTTTTGGATTATTATGTTGCCAGTTGAAAATTAACGATTGGGGAAACACAGAAAACACATCAGGATAAACGAACCTTAAACAATCAGCCGTTAGAGGATAACTGGGGAGAAAGGGCGAGGAGCGTAAGAAGGAAGAGAAGGTTAGGAGGTTGGTAATATTTTTGTTTAGAGTAGAAGTAGTGGGTGAGAAGAAGAATCGGAACTTAAGGATGGAGAAAGGTATTTAATATACATGGATTCAAGAATCCTTAATGATATGGGATCAGGGGTGGTTTTTAAGATTTTAAAATCGTCCGTTGTGATTTCAGTTTTGCACTTAATAGAGTGAAGCCGAACAGGTGAGAATTCTTTCGTAGAGAGAACCTTCCCTATCCTGTGGCTAACACCCAAATGGGAACAGAACCTCGCCCTCAGCGAGCGCACCGTGCTACTTATGTATCTCCCCAGTTTAAAATTGGGGCAAGTAAACTCGTAAATAACGGAGCACTTCGCTTCAGGTGGGATTCTGTCCTTACAAATGAAAAAGAAAATGAAATGAATTTCCCTGTATACGTCCTTTCGTTCATCCTTCAAATTAAATTGAAGCCCCATAGGAGAAGCCCTAACCAATATTTATATATATATATATATATATATATATATATATATATATATATATATATATATATATATATATATATATATATATATATATTCTATAGGTTTGCTTCTAAGAAGGCTTATTTTGAGGTTGAGGATAAATCCCAAAATGAGACATGTAAAATTTCTCATTTAATTAAGTACAACGTTTCGGGTATCTTACCCATCTTCTGGTGGTAGAGTTTAAAGATGATAAAGTTGGGATAAACATTGTTTGACCTACAAATATCTAGAAATTGAATGTCAAGTTGTACTTTCTTGAAGCGACAGGAAAGTTTGGATGCTTGCCCAAAAAGCCTAACGGCATCTTGTCCATAACTGGAACGTATATATTCTATAGGTTTGCTTCTAAGAAGGCTTATTTTGAGGTTGAGGATAAATCCCAAAATGATACATGTAAAATTTCTCATTTAATTAAGTACAACGTTTCGGGTATCTTACCCATCTTCTGGTGGTAGAGTTTAAAGATGATAAAGTTGGGATAAACATTGTTTGACCTACAAATTTCTAGAAATTGAATGTCAAGTTGTACTTTCTTGAAGCGACAGGAAAGTAAGTTTGGATGCTTGCCCAAAAAGCCTAACGCCATCTTGTTCATAACGGGAACGTATATATTCTATAGGTTTGCTTCTAAGAAGGCTTATTTTGAGGTTGAGGATAAATCCCAAAATGAGACATGTAAAATTTCTCATTTAATTAAGTACAACGTTTCGGGTATCTTACCCATCTTCTGGTGGTAGAGTTTAAAGATGATAAAGTTGGGATAAACATTGTTTGACCTACAAATTTCTAGAAATTGAATGTCAAGTTGTACTTTCTTGAAGCGACAGGAAAGTTTGGATGCTTGCCCAAAAAGCCTAACGGCATCTTGTCCATAACGGGAACGTATATATTCTATAGGTTTGCTTCTAAGAAGGCTTATTTTGAGGTTGAGGATAAATCCCAAAATGAGACATGTAAAATTTCTCATTTAATTAAGTACAACGTTTCGGGTATCTTACCCATCTTCTGGTGGTAGAGTTTAAAGATGATAAAGTTGGGATAAACATTGTTTGACCTACAAATTTCTAGAAATTGAATGTCAAGTTGTACTTTCTTGAAGCGACAGGAAAGTTTGGATGCTTGCCCAAAAAGCCTAACGGCATCTTGTCCATAACGGGAACGTATATATTCTATAGGTTTGCTTCTAAGAAGGCTTATTTTGAGGTTGAGGATAAATCCCAAAATGAGACATGTAAAATTTCTCATTTAATTAAGTACAACGTTTCGGGTATCTTACCCATCTTCTGGTGGTAGAGTTTAAAGATGATAAAGTTGGGATAAACATTGTTTGACCTACAAATTTCTAGAAATTGAATGTCAAGTTGTACTTTCTTGAAGTGACAGGAAAGTCTGGATGCTTGCCCAAAAAGCCTAACGCCATCTTGTCCATAACGGGAACGTATATATTCTATAGGTTTGCTTCTAAGAAGGCTTATTTTGAGGTTGAGGATAAATCCCAAAATGAGACATGTAAAATTTCTCATTTAATTAAGTACAACATTTCGGGTATCTTACCCATCTTCTGCACAAGTATGTGCAGAAATCCGTTTGCACAAACATACACAGACACTCGTACACTATCTTTTCCCAGGCTCAAAAATTCTGACCGACCAATGAATTTGCGTTTGGTCACATGTATTCATTCTAAATTATAATAACCTCGGTTCACACAAAACTGTCATTTAACCATTTTGTTCTATTTGTTAATTAAAACCAATCTACTAGACTGAAATCCTACAAACATTTCACAAACTTTCTCCCGACTTTATTGTCATTCCCTTTTCTCACTATTTATCTATCTTCCCATTTATTCCTTTGAGTCTGCTTTGCTCTGCTCTCTCTCTCTCTCTCTCTCTCTCTCTCTCTCTCTCTCTCTCGAACACATAAACGAACATTCACTTCAGATAAAGCTCCTCACCAGAAACCCGATTGGTCACGCCTACTTTCTCTACACATATAAAACAATCAGACATTATACCAAATTACCCACACATTCGATCAAATCACTTCGGGAAACACAAGTCTCTTCAATTCTTCTTCACACTGTACTCCATGCACCATGGAAAGCCTTAACTCACTTCCTCAACCAGTCCCCGATGGATACGATTCGCAACTCTTATCATCAGCATTCACATTTACTCCCTCCACCAAAAAAGGGATTTAAGCTACCAACTCCAGACATTCATCTTATTAAACGTCAAGTTCAAAATAAAGTTATTTTTATCAACTTGTTTATAAATCCAAATACGAACTTATTTGGTGAATCAACACCTTCTCATCTTTCTCGCTACAAGTGGTGACACACGGAGTGTATCTCATTATTTTATGAAGCTATCGTATTAAGTTTCTGGAGTCATCCTCGAATTCCATCAACACAACTACAAACATGTATCAATCCATCACAATAACCATGGATCACAAAGTGAAATAGTGAAATTCGACATCGCAAAAGTTTATAAAACATTCATATAAACATGGTTTAGTTCTTGGTTGCATAACCTTTGCTGTCAATTACAGCTTGCAGGGGTTTGGGTAATCTCCTAAGATCTTTTTGCAGGTGTTCGAGTTGATTTTGCTTCATTCCTCCAAACATATTTTTTTTCAAATCAGATAAATTCAACAGATCTCGTTTCTGGACCATGGGTTACAATTCCCTCCACAAATTTTCGATTGGATTCAGGTAAGGAGATTGACTTAGCCATTCCAAAACATAAATTATACCGGTATGCAGCCAATTAGTTTCTTTTGTTGTATGCGTAAGGTGTTTGTCTGGTTGAAATGACCATCTTGTTTTCAAGTTCAGAGAGCAAACGCTAAATAATTTCTTTTCCAAAATTCCGCTTTATATTTCACCGTACATTATTCCTTCGACTATTTCCATTCTTCCAGCCCCTCATGAGCAAAAACAAACCCATACCATGATTGATCCATCACCGAATTTGACTGTAGAGATCGTATTCTTTGGCGCGTAAGCTGCACACTCTTTCTCCAAACACTGCTGATTGAATTTCGACCGAAACGTTCTATTTTCGTTTCATCTGACTAAAGGATTTGTTCCCAGAACGTGGCCGGTTTATTTAAATGTTCATTTGCAAACGCTATGCCTTCCCTACAGTGAAGCTTTTTTTATAATGAGTGGAGTCTTTCTTTGTGCAGGGAAAAAGAGATCATAACAAAATAGGTTCTCCTTATTTTGTCCTTGCTGCTAACCTTAACTCCACTTGTTTCCGGATGTTCCTTCAGCTCTCAAATAGTAGTCTGTGGTTGATCACATACATTTTGTTATTGCAAATTTTCGACCTCCATGCTCAGTTAACATCAGAGGGCGACCAGAACGAATCCAAAGGATGAATTGAATTACAAGACTTCCAACTGAACTTAGAGGTACTTTAAGATGTACAGAAATCTTTCTGTGCACAAGACCAATTTTATGAAGGGCTAAAATGAGTTCATGAAGATCTTGACTGATTTGTTTGTTTTCCATGATGAACATGTTGAGAGCAAGACTATTTTGAAAAAAAGGACGTAGTAGCCACACACAATGAGGAAACATCCCTCGCATTTAGTTTGGAATATTCTAGATATTCGGGAACAAATGAGGATTAGTTTTTAATAAGACATTTTGAGGATGTAACCTATTTATTTTGATTTATAGGAATGTTTTGGAAACTTTTGCGTTGTCAAATTTGACTATTCTCCTTATAAATTGTATCTTGTTGACCGTCTTTTTCTGATCATTACATTGTATTTATTACATACAGGTCCACGTGAGTTGTAAACTTCATTACACTGCGTTAACTCAAAGTATGTAAATTGCATTTCTAACAATGTGCTCTAGACTTTTGCACCCCACTATATATATATATATATATATATATATATATATATATATATATATATATATATATATATATATATATATATATATATATATATATATATATATATATATATATATATATATATATATATATATATATATATATATATATATATATATATATATATATATATATATATATATATATATATATATATATATATATATATATATATATATATATATATATATATATATATATATATATATATATATCAATCTCTTATGGCACCCACGAGATCTAAAGGGCCGTCATAAACTATCTCCACCAGTACTTATCCTAAGCAATCTCCTCCAATTCGTCATCCCAACTATCTCCTGTCCCCCTCTTAATCGTGCCGCTTTGGCAAGTTTTAATTATGATTGATTAAATTTGCTGGTATTCCTTTTTATTCTCCATTTCTCCATTTTTAATAAATAAATCCCGGAACAAGGTAGCCTAAGCCGCATAAGATAGTCTCCAATTCGGTTCCACACTCTAATTTACTCTTAATTCCCTCCACCGATCCTCATCCGCACAGCGCAGTCAGCCAGGCATGACAATACAGAGCACGGTTCCCCCGGAGCTGAAAGCTACCCTTTTAATTCGGTTTTATTCCGTCCCTAACGACGGGCATTTGGGTTCGAGCCATAAGATAGTCTCGCTCTCTCGTAAGGTATTCATCTGTGGCGCTGCAGATTGAAACGTCACCTTTGGGTGGTCTCCAAAACCCTATTTTGTCTACTTAGTATTCAGCAAGAACGCTTTTCTCGACGTGCAGTGTGTTGTGGTTACCAAACTACTACTCCGTACCATTCTGGGTTCAAACGCATGTCATTTACTACACTCAGGACTCTGAGAAGCTTAGGAGAGGTAGGTGATCGATTTATGAAAAAAGGATTAAGGTTTGTTAAACTTCAATGAAAGCAGACATGGTATGCAGTTGTCATGGTAATGATTAGACAACTGCCTGATGCGGGGTGAAGGTGACTAAGCATTGCTATGGCAACCGTAGGATTACGGAGTCACTGACGAAAGTGGCAAAGATGAGATAGATAAAATGCGAAAGGGAAAGACGTAATAAAGAGAAAGAAAATACGAAGTTGATATAATAACTGTGTGTGTGATTCTATCACCGATTCGCACCGTTTAGCGTCAAAAGGAGCCTATTTTAACATGGGATCCGAACTAGGGGTTGCATCCTGGCAACAGATATGAAGTCGAGTCGTAGTAATTCCGAACCAAATGACTAACCATATCAATTATCCTTAACTTCGTCCAATGATGGAACTAGAGAGAGGAAATCTTGTAATTCATCGGGGACACCTATACTCTAGAGGAGAAAAAGAATGGGAAGAACAGAGAGAAAAAATGAAACAGAACTCCAAGGAGGCGCTCACTCAAAGGGGACAGGTTCTGGCTCTTACGAATTTGCACCCCTTTAGGGGGGTAGGGATCTTTAAATTACTCTTTGGGTAATTCCTAAAACTTCGCCATCGTTGATTGGATCAGGACTAGTTTTATCGCTTTATTATTTATTTTCTTCTTGATATAAAGCAGGTTAGGTTAAGAATGGGCCAAGTTAGGACAGGTTAGTTTTTGGAAGGTTAGATTAGTTAGGTTAGGCTAAGGTTAATAATCTGTTAGGTTAAGATGAAAGTTATGTTATTTATCCCCTAGTTGTCTACAAAGAGATGTAGTTGGCCGCCCCAATTCTGCATGTGACTTGGCCCCTCACCCGTTAAGATACGCCATCCATCATTCGCGTCGTAAACTCGATCTTCGGACGTATAACGAAATGCAAATAAAGATCAGAATGGAATCACCGTCGGACCCGATGCAACAGAGGGCGGTCCTCATTGACATGGAAAGGAGAAAAGGGAAGGGAAAGGGAGGGGGTGAGTAATATTGTGTCTTGACACCAATCAGCGACCATAAAACCCTTCCTGGTTCCGCTTCAGGAAGATGTGGTTATGAGTAACTTCATAGGGGACATCAGTATACCACGTTGAGGGGGATGATGAAATAAGTACTCCAAAGGGGGACACTAGTACATCCAGTCAGTCACCCGAGCCTCTATTTAGCGGTAAGTCCTAGAGAGTTGTGCGCCCTGTACGCCCTTCCTACCTTAAGTACTAAATTGTTCTGCTATGAATTATTTTTATTTAAGAATGGTTCCTATTTGTAGCCATTAGCACGAAACCAACGATGGCATTGCCGCATAATGTTTTCGCTTAGAGGTTCTCAAAGAAAGTGGTGTAATTAGGGTAAGTGGTAAAGTTTTTGAGTTCATAGTCCGGCGGGCAGGTAACGCTGCTCAACCTGCTCTTGTTATGCAACAAATACAGATTCCTGAGAGGGCATGGTTGAAACCTATATATGGCAGGATCTTAGTAAACACTGATAGGCAAATAAAAAACAAGGATGCGGGAGAAGACAGACATAAAAGGAATAAAGGTCCTAAATCATGGGGCATCAAAATGCCATAAATGAAGACTCGAAGATTAGTTTTAATTTCAGATTAAGATTAATTGTTTGATTGTTGATAACACTTAGTAATGGACAATTCCTTCAATATCGTACCATTCACTTAACATGATCTCTTTTAGATGAAGTCTTCTCGGTTGTTGATAAATTCTGCCTTGATTGATCCACGAAGGCGCAGTTTAACGTTATGAAAAAGGATCCACTTCTCATCACCAGTAAGAAGCCTGCCCAAAAATGGTCCCTGGAGGTGTCGGGAAAGCAATGATACAATAAGCAACACAGTATTGCTGATTCACCAGGGACAGTTCGTACGGGACCCATTTTTCAATTATTGGAACCTTTCCAATCCTTCTCAGTTGGTTTATGACAGTCGTATGTGTTAGGTTAAATTATTATACGAGTACCATAGAAGTTGTAGGAATCAGTTCGTTTGGACGACCTTCTTTTGGTCTGTCTTTTATACTGAAATCCCAACTTCGGAAACAGGAGAATCACCTCCTGCAACCTTTTTTCATTTAATACATCATCCCCATAAGTGCTCGTAACAGATTTTGCTGCTGTAATTGCATTGATACCTTTATAAAACTCATAGAGTAAAAAGTTTCTAAAGCGATCTTTAGATAAGACAAACAGGGATGAATACCGAAGTAGGTTCTAAACAATATTCTTATAATCTGAAAGAAAAAGGTATAAATCACTCGTTATGTAGATTCCTAAACGATAACTAGTCACTACTTTAATAAATAATATCTGAAACTTTATTCTAGAAAATCGAACATTACTTTCGTTCAAAATTGATATATACATAAGAACGACGTGAATGTAGCTCTTGAATAACTGGCTCTACCAATTACAGCAGCCCTCAACTGATTACACCCATAGAAAGAATGCTACTACGGTTTGTCTTCTTCCAACAATCATAGTGACTCAAGCTGACCTCGCAAGATTGGAGCCTGTCCAATCAAACGATCAAGAATTAAGAAACTGCATGCCAATACTGGCAGCAACCGTCTCTGGCTTCAATGCTAGATTTGTTAAAAAGATTTCCTTGAGCCCTAAGGTAACTGTTGCATTTTAGCCTCAATAACTTATCCGTATTTAAAACCTAGATCGATATCAGGCCCGGATCCAGGAGAGGAAAGCTGAGAAGGCTGAAGTTCCCCCCATTAAACTTGTTCATTCATTAGCCCATAGTGAAAAACGAAGCGACTTCATTAAGCGTCCCCCAATAAAAATGTTGTGGGACACTGTATATTGAGGAACAAAATTAGAAGAACAATGATAGGCATGTTGCGTGGGTGTGAGAGAGTGGTGATGCGAGAATATCTGCTCACAAAGATGGTTCATTGCTTCAATCATCGGCTGAACCTTGTTCTGACCAAGGTCTGTGATATAGAAGTGTAAATTTTATCTATTCCTCAAACAAGCGCTCGATGAGGTTTGCTGAGTTCGTGAAATGCCACGCGTACACGAAGCAGAAAAAGCTAGTCAGCCTCTGCGCTACCAGATTGGTTGAAGAACAATATTCAGTCATTGTACTCATCAAATTCCTGCCCGTTATTGTCATCTTCCTCGAGGAGGAGACTTGCGCTTTCTGATTGGCCTTGGGGTCTCTGAGTCAGTTCTAGCTCACACCGTGGAGCCGAGCCGAACGCTGGAGTCTCCTACAGTCGATCTCATCTCAGCATACACTACGATTGGTGTACTGGAGACGTATCTCAACAAGACCCGGTAAGGTGCACTGACCAGCTTCCACGACGTCTTCAAGAAGGCATAGGAGCTCGTCCAGGATATCGGCTCGTCTCATGACCATTTCTGTGCCTCGAGTTTCTAGGCAGTTAACGCAGCGAGTAAACGTACCCCTACAGCCAGCTGTAGAATATTACCGCCGATCTATTTATGACCCGTTTATTAACCGGGTGTTGACTGAGATGCAGAGCCGGCTCTGAGATGAACTATTCCGGTCGGCTTAAACATCAAATATCTGTTCAGCAGGCTCACGGAGATGTTGCTGCTTTACTGGAGGCGGAAATGTCTACGAAGCTGACATACAGGCCTCGAGACTCGTCAAAGAGGAAGCAGAGAGCTTTTTTTCGTCAAAAATTAGGTTTGAATCTATTGAAAATGCTCTTGGACACGCATGGCCCCAAGAGTATCCCAATTTAACCAGACTAGGCCAAGTTCTGATCACTTTCTTAGTCTCGAATGCGGAGGCCGAGCGTTCATTTTCGGGCCTGAAGCGACTGAAAATGTATTTAAGGAATACCATATGTCAGGAATTCCTCAACAGCCGAGCGCTGATCGGTGTTCACACCGAAATTGATGTTAGAATATACAGCGTAATCAAAGTATTTGACCAAAAGGAACAAGAGGTTGATGTTCGTGTGAAATTCCATTTATGTTTATATTTACTTTTTTGGCCATACTTGTATTCTGCTATTCAGAAAGAGTTATGTAATAATTTAGAATACATATAAAACAGGTTTTAAACCTTTGCGATCAAATGTACCTTATATGATACATGTCTAAAATACATGTACATCTCAAAAATAATGATTAAATTCAGTATTATAGTTTAACTAACGTCTAAAATCTACAATAAACCACAATTCATAATTTTCTGATGTGTGGAAAAAAATCGGATTTGAGAGTTAGTATTCACTCTTGTGTAAGATACTGCTATTTATTATCAATACTATGTAAGATAACCACTATTAATGATCTCAGATTACTCAGATTGAAGAATTTAGGTTATGACCCCCCCTCCTTCGTTTATCCTGGATCCGCCACTGATAAATATCAATGTTGTATGGGTTTAATTTCGGCGATCATGAAGCAATTAAGTCTCGAGTGAAAGGCAAGCTGAAAATGGCTGTAAGGAATTTGAACTCTGACAGCAGTGATAAAATTTGAGGGAATTCAGACTCTTCATCTCAAGACGATTTCTTCAAAACTATGGACAGATCATTCGCTGCCCATAAGAACAACGAAGACTTTGAAGTCCTCTATTATTCGCAAGACGCCAGTAAGGCACTCGAGTCTTTAGATAGGTATCCTACTCTAGAGAAAGATCATCAAGAGATATAACACCTCGGTACCTTGCTCTGTACCAATGGAACGTTTGTTTACATTTGCTAGCATGGTTCATATCCCTAAACGAAGTCGTCCCTTGGATGGTAATTTTGGATAATTGGATGTGCATAAAGAAAATGTTAACAGTGATTGAACATTAAATTAATACTCTTAACTTGCGGTTTTTAAACTTATATTGTCAGTATTGTGTACTGCAGTAAAACTGTAAAATTAAATTCTATGTTAAAAAAATGTTTATTTATATATGCTGACCATTCATTGATATGCGTTATGGACCTGGTGAAATGAGAATTGAGATAAATAGAACTAAAAACTATATGTAGGTTATTTAATAGTTTTTTTTTCTTTGCTAAGTTATGATTATACTGTTTTAAATTTACCACCTGAAAAACTGAAAGGGAAATCGTCATTCCACGTGGTTTAGATCAGGTGACTTAATATAGTATATATTAAACTCAAAAAAGCCAAAAGGCCATCAAGGTTGTGCGAATATAAAAATATTTTTTAAAAAGCAGACAACAAAAGGACAAAAAAACAAGGATCGCAAAAATGACGATGGTGAAGACGTGTCGATGGCAAAGAGGGGACGATGGAGAAGACATAACAAATTAGGTGAGAGCCTTCTGGATTTGCATGGCACTGATGGTTCTTGCGTGGTAATATTATGAAAGAACGATGGAGAGATAGTTGTATTTTTAGTTTCCTTAACTTCCCCACTATTACTAATTAGCTTTTATAGGAACCTGTAAGTCAATTTCCTTCTATGGCCGAAGGAAAATAGTTAGGATTCTTTCCTTATATCTTTTGAGTGACTGGTAGCGGTTTGAACGGGTAAATACAATTTCTCTGAATCTCTGTTGGCTGTTATTGCAGGTATAGTTGAAATAACAGACTTTGAGTCGATTAAGTATATTTTGCTTGTGATGAGGTCTAAAATTGCAATGAAGAAGGCTTTAAGGGACATAATTTCCAGAGCTTGCTGCATTTGTGTAGAAACTGCCGCACAAACGACTCGCTGAGAAAATCCAGGTTGATCCTGCTGCCCAAACTATGCCGCAGTCTCTTAAGGAAGTACACTGGATGCATGTGGGATAGTTGCGCGGTTCTGGACATCTCCATCTTCTAGACAACTATGGTGGGGTGGCGCTCAAGGACTGCGGCCTTAAAGGATGTGTAAGTCCGTTTTATCTACGCTACGTATGATGAGGGAAACGCTGTTGATCAGATGCTACCACCGTAATGCTCAAACCTATAATTTTAACTTCTGTCGATCACTGGTTATCTTCTGTTAGTTAAAAGGTATTTCAGCTTGAATGAACCACCATGCTGGGTAATTAGTTTGAAACTCGGGCTGTGAAACTATGCTTACAGGGATTTCGTCAGGTTAATGCTGTACTATAGTTATTTTTTTGTTTTGCTGAATGTTGAAAAATTGCGGGGCCTTGTTGCGAGAATGCAGTGTTATTGGTTGTTGAGCTTTGCATAATGGCACTCCGGTAGTGTCACCAGGTTTTTCTCGTGGTCCGGTCGAGAATAAAATGAAGTTACAGCAGATCACTTACCACTGAATTATTATTGCTCTAGGATATTCGAGACTACTTTGGAAGCCGATGGTTGCTCTATTGAACAAGGGAAATACTTCAGACTTTGTGGATTTTAGTGGTAAATTGTAAGGCCGTCAATCTGGAGGCCGAGTTTGATGGTTGCTCTCTCGAACAAGGGAAATAATTCAGACTTTGTCAATTTTAGTGGTCAATTGTAAATTTAAATTCTATAACTTATTAAGTTTCTAAAATCACTAGAAACAGAACAATATTTTGAGATTCAACGCTTATGATTAACTGAATTGAATGAAGAGTATTAATAAGCGTAAGATGAGAATGGAATGGTTAAGTGACGATTGAATGAGGATTAATAATAACACTGGCTAACACACATTTTGCTGACTTATGTTTTGTGGTTGTTTTTAACTAATTATGAGGTGCTAATTTTAAATATGGCATCCATTTTTCTTGTAGCACATCAGGTTTTCATTCTACAGCATATTCCTATTTTACGACATACTTCATGTACTTACTCGATAAGGATAGTTTCCCAACTGTTATAGCTTCAATTCTAACTTAAAATGTCAACAGAACTTGAAAGGATAAATGCATTGTAAGATAACATCACCTATTACTAAATACATACAGGTCATTTTTCTTATATACTGGAGAAAACACAAACAATCATACACTTACCTATACATTCATAGAAGAAATTTTCGCTCGCGAGAGTATCTGGAGTGTTTGATGTCTAGACAGTCTCGTTGAATACTCTAACAGTAGTCTGCCATCATGTTTGTGTTCCATCAGCCTTGATACCTCTCCTCCATAATCTTGATATCTTGATGAAAACGCACTCCGTGTTCATCACTCACGTTGCAAAGATTAACAGGAAATTCATCGAGATGACTCTTGAGGAAATGAACCTTTATGCTCATGTTGCAGCCTAAACGATGAAAGTTATCAAGTAATGTCTTTAACAAATCCTTGTAGTTAGCAGCCTTTTTTTCCAAGAAATCCTTTCACAACAGCCACAAATGAATCTCATGCTCCTTTTTCTGTCAGTCATCGAACTCGAGAAGTTTTGGTTTTCCATTAACTTTCTGATTTGTGGCCCATCAAAAACTCCAGCCTTTATTTTATCATAACTTAAACCAGGAAATATTGTACATATGAATTTGAAACAGTCACCCTCCACATTAAGAGCTTTCACAAATTGTTTCATCAGCCCTAGTTTAATATGAAGGGGTAGGAAGATGATTTTGTTTCACTCAACAAGTGGTTTGTAGAGGTATCCCCTAGAATAATATTATTTCCCCACCTCCTAAGATATTACTTCGGGAGAGAAAGCGAGACGTTACTCCCCCCTCCCCCTTCCGACTTCACCCTTTTTGGACTTGCCGCCTGGTCACTGCAAAATTCACACCGAGGCATGACGCTGAAATTGAAGGCTACCTCCCCGCCGTCTCAACTTCCCTCCCCCCCCCCTCCCTCGGGTCGGGAGATTACTGATCTATTTTGTAGATTCGCCACGAACAACCTTAATGGCTCCAGCCGCTGGTCGTCCGTCTGGCCGCTGATCCCTGCCTCTTACGCTTTCCCGCAAGGAGACGCTCGGTTCTCACGGCCGATAACGAGGGTTCGAGAAGGCCTCTCTCTTTCTCTCCCTGTTGTGGAGAACTCCGGGTATATATGCACCCTCCCAAGGATTACAGATAGATTTGGTTAGACGACACTTCCCCGAAGGGAGTTTGATTCAACGAAGCTCTCACTCAAGAAGTGTAAGTGACGGTCGCAAGCCACGGAAGAGCTGGACATCACACCCGTATCTTCGGGTCAGGGAGAAGAGTCTCGTGAGGCAACGTCAGCCTTTCTCAACCGCCTTCGGATCAAGGATTGGAGAAGCCGTCCTCCGAAGTTCTTCTGGTGACCTCTTGAGGACAAGAGGCACGATAGCTCGTTCGACCCGAGTTTGGAGAAGTCATCTACCCCCCCTTTGAAGTTCGTCCGGTGACCTCTTGAGGACAAGAGGCCCGCATCTCGTAAAACATAAGTTTCGAGAAAGTAGCCCCACCTGCTGCTGGTTTTCGTCTACTCTCGTGAGTAATCAAGGTCACCAAGACCTCCCCCAAGTTTGTCCCGCTTTACTCTCGATGTTCAAAGGAACTAAATCACTCACTACCCTAAATCTCCCATTATAACCATTCAATAACCATGGTTATCTAATTAGTATTCAGGACCTAATTCCGTCTTATTCTTCTACCTATATATATCCATATTTATTGTTGTGCCATTTATTTAGTGTGTATTAAAATCTATTTTTGTCGTTGTGTTTGGAATATTCCTTGGTCACGCAGCTGCAGCTATCTATTCAAATCGCACTCTTAGAACAATAACAGTTGTCGCCTTGCTTGGCCTACCTTAGAGCCTGTGTGCGCGTACTCCCGTACATTTGACCATACTTCGACATGGTTGGTGTATAATATTCTTCTCCCCAAAAGTCAAACTATCTCTAACTGGCCAGAGATTCTGTTCACAATATTTGTCTTTGGCTCGGCTGTCCCATAAACACAGGAACCACGGATATTTTGTATAGCCTCCTTGTTGGCCAAGTAAAAAATTTACCATTTTCAGATACACACATATGATCCATTTGTGTTCATCATATTTGAGAAAATCTAATACAGATCTTATGTGTTCATGTTCTCTTTTAAATCCACAGAGTGACCAATAGGAATCACACCAAACAAGTTTCCATTATGGAGTAGTACACATTTTAGACTCTTCTTTGAACTATCTATAAAAGTCTCCATTCACTTGGATCATACTCTGCAACACCAATCGCATTTAACAGTCCCGCCACGTCAGAACAGAAGAGAAAATCATCTTCAGTTTAAAAGATGCCAAGATCTCTCTCTCCCTGTTCCGATCAAAAGTTACATTTGATTTTTCCTGCAACAAATTCTTTTCATTTTAAGTCTAGAATCTAACACTTCTGCTAACTATTTCGACAGGCCTAAGTCTCAAACTAAATCATTCAGTTCTAATTGACTGAAGTTTCCACGTTCTTGGGTAGATGTATGAGGGGCGGTCAATAAGTTTTGCAATTCGGATATAAGGAAACGAGATATGATGGAAAGTGTTTTATTATTTTTTAATATAACTACCCTCGACCTGAATGCACTTGCGCTACTTGTCCCTGAGGCTTCGAATTCACAACAATCAGAAATCTTCCGACTGCTGTTAAATACACTCCTAGACGGCGAGCTGGACATCTTCATCGTCCCCAAACCGGCGTCCACGCAGTGCAACCTTGAGCTGACGGAATAAAAAGTAGTCGCTAGGGGCCAGATCTGGACTGTAGGGGGGACAGTTGAGCTCCTCGAATCCGCACTCGCGCAGGGCAGCTTGTGCAACTCTGGCGTTGTGGACAGGGGTATTTTCGTGGAGGAGCAGTACACCACGTGTCACCTTGCCGCGCCGCTTCTGACGGATGTACTTCTTCAACCCAGCCAGTTTCTCGGCCTAATATTGGCCTGTTATGGTCCTTCCACAAGACGCATAGTCCACCATCAACACTCCCTCAGAATCCCAGAAGATGGTGGCCATGATCTTCCCGGATGAGGGTTGGGTCCAGAACTTGATGGGGGTCGAAGAGCCCCTGTACTTCCAGGCCATGCTTTCGAGCATGGTCTCGCAATCCCAGTGATGGACCCACGTTTCATCACCTGTCACTATGCGTGACTCGAATCCCGCCGGGTCTAGGTTGTATAGGAGCAGCAGCTCCTCCAAACTTTGACGACGTTGAAGTCGATCATGGGGCGTGAGGTTTCTAGGGACCCAACGGGTAGAGACCTTGGTCATGGCCAAATTGTTGTGGATGATGTTGATAACAATTCCATGTGATATTCCAAATTCTCGCTCGATTTCTTCGACCTTCACCCGTCGATTTTCGAGGATGATCCTCTCCACACGGGCCATATTGTCCTCGTTGGTCACGTCTGACGGGCGTCCTGGATGAGGGTCCTCTTCAAGGGACTCACGACCATGGTGGAATTCCATATTCCAGCGAGCAATGGTTGCATAGGAAGGGGCGGTGTCGGTGTACATGGCAACCATGCGTTTATGGATCTCTTTTGTATTCTTGCCTTCCTTGGTCAAAAATTTGATCATGCGTGGTGCTCAACCTTCTCTATTGTTGAAAAATTTGTGACTGACGGTCTGCGATCAGCTACTGCTTCTTAAATAGACGTAGTAGGAGCGTGCGGCTGCAGGTCCTGACTTGTCATAACTTGTCCTAACACCCCCAGAAACAGCCATCCCCCCTTCCTCTGTTTTGCCCTACCGATTCACTGTCAAGTTCATTGCTTACATCAGATTCACGCATATCACTACATCGTCCAGTAAAGGAAATACCTTCAATACAGGTACTGAAATTTCATCTGAATGAAGCACTGGGCAAATTGCTGAATCAAGATTCGGGTAACTTATTTTATGTCGCGTTTTCTTGCTATAACCAGAAGCCTTTGTGAGACAAAAGTAGCAATCGTATCCATGATTTTTTTGGCTCCCGCCACACCATAAGAATGCCAAATCTTAATTGTTTCCTTGTGACCTTTGTCAATTGGCGTATATTTTCGGCACATGGTTTACAAACATTGTGCGGGGCCTACGGTTTATCCTGATCACCTAATTTAAACTTAAATTAAGCTAAGTATGCTCTTTTCACAAAGATAATAATGTTCATTCTTTGAGTTGGTGCAGTAAAACAACCACATACGAGGGGCGGTCAATAAGTTTTGCAATTCGGATATAAGGAAACGAGATATGAGGAAAAGTGTTTTATTATTTTTTAATATAACTACCCTCGACTTCAATGCACTTGCGCCACTTGTCCCTGAGGCTTCGAATTCCCGACAACCAGAAATCTCCCGACTGCTGTTCAATCCACTCTTGGACGGCGAGCAGGACATCTTCATCGTCCCCAAACCGGCGTCGACGCAGTGCAGCTTTAAGCTGGCGGAATAAAAAGTAGACGCTAGGGGCCATATCTGGACTGTAGGGGGGACGGTTGAGCTCCTCGAATCCGCACTCGCGCAGGGCAGCTTATGCAACTCTGGCTTTGTGGACTTTGACGACGTTGAAGTCGATCATGGGGCGTGAGGTTTCTAGGGACCCAATGGGCAGAGACCTTGGTCATGGCCAAATTGTCGTGGATGATGTTGATAACACTTCCATGTGATATTCCAAGTTCTCGCTCGATTTCTTCGACCTTCAACCATCGATTTTCAAGAATCATCCTCTCCACACGGGCAACATTGTCCTCGTTGGTCACGTCTGACGGGCGTCCTGGACGGGGGTCATCTTCAAGGGACTCACGACCATGGCGCAACTCCCTATTCCAGCGAGCAATGGTTGCACATAGAAAGGGGTGGTGTCTGTGTACTCTGCAGCCATGCGTTCATGGATATATTTCGCATTCTTGCCTTCCTTGGTCAAATATTTGATCGCTGCGTGATGCTCAACCTTCTCCATTGTTGAAAAATTTGTGACTGACGATCTGCGATCAGCTACTGCTTCTTAAATAGACGAGGAAGGAGCGTGCGGCTGCAGGTTCTGACTTGTCATAACTTGTCCTAACACCCCCACAAACAGCCATCCTCCTTCCTCTGTTTTGCCCTACCGATTCGCAAAACTTATTGACCGCCCCTCGTATATAAAAAAAACGAGTCAGGGGAATTCAAGCATTTCCTTCTTAATGAGGCCATACTACTGAATGTTATTTTATAAAACAAATCTGAAAGAACACAAAATTATATTATACACAATTGCTTTATATATCTAAATGTGCATAAAGAGTAATCTAATTACATAGATAAAATAAAAAAAGATGAATACCAAACGCCTCCACTTGCGTTCACTTGGTCGTAAGATAGCCTGCTACTATGAGTGGGACTAATATGGACCAGTCCATAAATAAAAAAACGCCGTGATAGAAGAAAACTATTGCCATTTTTAAACTCATTGTTCCCGAATTTCCCAAGAACAGGTCTCAAAATTAAGTCAGCAGAAAAAAGTTAATTTTTTGACCAGTGTAATTTGATAATGACATTAGTTTAAATTAGTTAGGAAAAAATAAGGGCGTTGACACTTGTTTTATAAGATCAGCCAATGATAAATTAAAAGGAGAGATGTTATCATGGAAACGAAAAGATGATTGGGCATTTTAGAAAAAGGGGAAGTAGTATTTTGTTACAAAAATGCGTTGCCATTTTTCTAACCAGTAATTAGTTAATGGGCTTATACTTTATGGGTGTACGTTGATACACGATAGGATATTTACATGACAAAGCTGTGTTAATTCTTTAGGCGAGGGTTTGGTTAGGTAGTAATCAGCTGACTGATATATATATATATATATATATATATATATATATATATATATATATATATATATATATATGAAATGAAAAACTCACAAAGTATCACGTGAGGGTAGCAAATGAATGCAATGTCCTGCAGGAAAAAATGAAAAGGTGTTTCCAAGTACTTTCGAACTTTATTTTAAAAGTTCCTTATCAAGGATAACTTAATAAAGTGGAAAGTACTTGGAAACACCTTTTCATTTATTCCTGCGGGACATTGCATTCATATATATATATATAATATATATATATATATATATATATATATATATATATATATATATAATTAGGTAAAAGGCCATGTTGTATGCATGTATTATTGAAGTCCACAGCTGTGGCAGCGTTATTAATTTTTACTTATATTTTCTTAATATTTCCTACAAGTTTTTTAACGGGGTCTTCGAGGCGAGAAAAAACATCCGCAAATGACATTCTTTATTCCTAGACCCCTTTCGACCGCATTAGGTCATCTTCAGCGAATGAACAGAAATGGAATTATCAACGATCAACGACGATCTAAGAGAGAAAATTGTGTATGAAATAGAAGTAAAGAGAGTAAAATGTGTTTATAGAGTGAGAGGGTTTGTACCAGGTTGTCTGGTAACCTGTCTTTTTGCCTCTTTTCTTCATTATGTCTCTACATTGATTCTCAGAAACTGAGTCAAGCTTTCAAACCTTTTTATTCGATGAAAATAATCTTTTGTGAATTCAACGAGCTTGTTGATGTATTTGGGGGGGGGGGGGCGCACTACGGATCATTTTATTTTAAATTTTCATTCCACTTCGGATCTTTTTACTATAATTATTTTAACTTTATACTTATTAATTAATTGTCCACTACGGATCTTTTATACGATTGTTCTTATGTATTATTTTCTTTATTTTTCTTCATTAGCATCATTGTTATCTATAAATCGGGTAAATTGCCTGCCGCGTCTGCAGCTGGCTACTTTTAAAGGTTTGTTTAAAACTTAGATTCGGTAATTCTTCATCTTCGAGTTTTATTTGTCGGGTCACTTCTTCTGGTAGGTATTGGTTAATCTTTTGCCAAATATCTTTTGCGCGTTTGTGCAGAGTCATATTTATTGGTTCGATGTCTACAATTTCGTGAAGTATAGTCGATGGGATCCGGTCTTGAAGTGTAACATTGGTGTTAAATCTTGTGGACTTATTTTGTACCGCTTGAGATTTCCTCATCATTGTCTCGCTAGAGACATGTAGGGGAATAGCGGGATACAGCAGTAATGGTCTCACTAGTACCATATATAGTTTCTTTTTGTTTCTCAGTGATAGCATTCGGAAACGAAACAGTGATTCTAGCGTCCTCTTGGCAACATTAATTTTTTCTTTAAAGTGCGCAACATACCCGGATGATGTTAATTTGAGGCCAAGTACTCTGCCATTTCTGGAGTATGGATAGAGTTCGCCTAGTATTTGAACATCTGCATTTTTATGTCGCCCCATCGGGATCATTCTAAACATGTTGATGTTTGTTTTAATTTTGTTCTCTCTTTCGTATCTATTGATGTTCTCAATTTCTCCTTTGTCCTATTCGCTATATCTCTGGAGTTGCGATCTTTGCTGGTGAAGACCTGTATTATGTCGTCTGCCAGTTGTATATATTGTGCTGATTCTTGATAAGGGTTGGGGCAGGTTGCCCGTGTAAATTGCATACAGTGTAGGACTGAGGCATCCTCCTTGTAGCACACCTGTTTCCAGTTCAAATGGCTCTCCTTCATTATCATTGATTTTTAAGATTGCCTGGCGGCCATCCAGGTAGTCGCAAAATATACGTGCTATATTTTATTCCATTCCGAGATCTTTTATTTTTAATTTAAGTGCCGGAAGCCATACCTTGTCAAACGCTGAGGACACGTAGCGAAGCACCATGTCTACGTTGTGGTCTTTGGCCTTGGCGATAGCAATTCGTTCAGTAATCAATGCGAGTGCTGTTTCGGTGCCAGGTTTTCTTCTGAACCCATGTTGTTGATTATTATATAGATCTGTGGCATCCAGTTAGTTTCTCAGTCTGTTATTTAGGAGTTTTTCCAGGAGTTTGCCCAAGAACTCCAAGAGTGAAATAGTCCTATAGCTGCCTATATCCTTTTTAGGTTTTCTTGGTTTAAGTAAGAATATTATTTTGGCCTCTTTGAATTGGGTTGAGAAATAATCGACATTAAGGCAGGCATTAAATATCTCCAATAGGGCCTCGTTTATGTTTTGGGAAGCGTTCATTAGGTGTTTTCTTGTGATGCCTGTTATTCCTGGAGCTTTTTGTTTAAATCCCTTAAGGGCAGCCTCATATTCCTCATGGGTAAAGGGCCTCCCCTCCTCCTCTGTGAGACGAGCACCATTAACGCTATAGTGCGGGCTGAGTTCCTCACCTAGTTCCCTAATCCTTTCGAGGACGGTTTCCTCATGTCTTTCATCGAAGTTCCTGTTTTCTTCCTCATTTATTCTAAAACGGTTTCTCCAATACTCTCTGAAGTAGCGTTCAATTTCTCCATCCTCTGAGATTTCATTACCGTTAACTTTGATTGTTATTCTATTTCTAGGGAGGGTGCCTCTCAGTCTTTTCAATTGGCTCCAAAATTTCTTGGGGTCCCTTTCTGCATCAACTTTAGCTATGATGATATTCCGCTTTTCTCCCAATTTCTCTCTGATGAGTTACTTGATTTCAATTCTTGTATCTCTTAGCTCTCTGTAATGTTGTGCAGTGTTACCATAAGTATTCATCTGGTTAATGAGGGCTTCCATTTGGTGCATTTTGTATAATATATTTGCTTCCCACCTTGGAGCTGCTAGTACTTTGTATTCTGCCCAGGGGACAGCTAAGCGATCGGCTTCCACAAGCTTTGTTATTATGTGATTCAGCTGTCTTTCGATATATTCGGGTGTAACTCCTTCCATCTGATATATCTGTATGTTCGTAAGATGTTCCTTGTATGCGGTCCATTTGATTTGGCCAGACATCTGCGTCTTGGGATTTTTACCTGTATTGGAGTTGTTGAGACGGTTGTTATCATTCTAACATGTTCGGTCGGGATATATGGACCTGGAGTTGTCACTTGATTGAGAGAGAAGTTGGGGTTCGTCAGTACTATATCAGGTGTAGTTGAAGACCTTCCTGTGTAAAATTTAGCAAAATCTGGGCCTGCTAATTAATAGGTTTAGCGATGTCCCAGCACCGTTGAACGCGGTGGTGTATCCAGCTTCTCTGCATCGTGTGTTTAGATCTTCTATTAAAATGGTTGATGCCTCTCTACTAAACACTCGGATAAAGTTAGTGATTGGTAAGTATAGACGTCGGGGTGGCTGGTATCTCACTGGCACAATTCTATCATCATAGGTAGTTTTAATCTTAAGTCTAAGTAGGATTCCTCCAGATCTTGGATTCCTTTGAATCTGATACCTTCCCTAATCGCAATGGCAACTCCGTCATTAGCACCACATAATTATAGATCTTTATTTGTTCACTCACTCCGTCCAAACCATGTTCAGATATTAGTACGATGTCTGGGGATACTGATCTTATAATCTCGTTGTATATACTGCCTTTGTTCCTCCATCGATTAAGGTTGAAGGAGAATATCTTTAGGTTTTTAATGTATCTGACGTCGGTCTCCATGTTTAGTTCTTATTAAGTTGTTTACATTTTTCTCCTTCCCGATCTTTTCTTTTTGAAGTGATCTAGACTTGGGTTGTGGCATTATTCTGGGCATATCTCAACTAGCCCTTGTCTAATTGCCTAGAGTAATTCCTCTTCTTTCATATCAGCGTCAAAATTCCATTTATATTTCCTTTTGATTATCTCGTCGTTGATATAATCCGTTTTAGATAATTTTTAAATTGGTGCTGATGTAGATCCGTATATCTTCATACATAGTTCTTTGGTTGTGAAGCTTGGTGTACATGACGTTGACGGTTGCACTGATACAGGCTCGCTGCTTAGGGAGGGGGAGTAACTTACGTCCATTTGAGACGAAGTTTGTTCTGCCGTTATTGGTTTGTTTAATCGTGGGTGTCGAGAGGCCGAGCGCGTCCTTGGTACGGCTTCAGACATTTTCTTAATTTGCGTCTGGAACAACTCGGCAGAGGGCGGGTTTTCTGGGAACCACATCGGTTTAAGGCCGTTGTGGACTAGCATTTTGTTGAGTTGGGTTGCGTAACTGCCCGGCAGGCCCCACGAGAAGGGGATGTAGCCGGTGCGCCGCCCCAGAGCCCATGAATATCAAAGTTTAAAATTGAACATAACATAATTTCACGGATGACAAAAGCCACAAGGGCCTATCAAAGGTCATCCGTATCCGTCAAAACCCATCCACAGAATGCATCCATAGGATTAAATCAGATCGTGCATCTACAATGTACAATTTAAACAATCCACAGGATTGTTTCAGATCATGCATATACAATATACAATCTAAACAGTCCATAAGAGAGGGTTAAATACAAGAAGCATCATCATCACGGCAAGACAAAATCAAAATCCCCCAAAATATACAATCAAAGAAACTGCATCCACAGGAATAAGTCGAGAGACCCACCCGCACACCAAAAAGTAAGAAGTTAACCCTCCCCCTCCATATAATCATCTAATCTACGCTTGAAAATATTCAAGTTTGGACTGTCTACTGTTTCAGGTAGCAAACTATTCCTATAATCTACCACTCTATTGGTGAAAATATTTTCTAACATCCAGTCTGCATCTCTGTTTTTTAATCTTTTAGTGGTGACCCCTAGTCCTATTACTACCTTCTAACTCAAAATACTTTCTAAAATCTAATTTATCTATCCCAGAAAAGATTTTAAAAAGCTCAATCATATCTCCCCTCACACATCTTCTTTCAAATGAGAACATATTTAGTACCCTCAGTCTATATTCATATTTAAGGTGCTACAGGGAAGGTATTATTTTTGTTGCCCTCTTTTGTATTGAGTCTAACAGGTTGATATCATGTCTAAAATGTGGTGACCATGCTTGTATACAGTACTCTAAATGTGGCCTGACATAAGAGTTGTATAGTTTAAGGATAACTTCCTTACTCTTGTAGCTAGCATTCCTTTTAATGTATCCTAGTACCCTATTTTCTCTATTTTTTGACTCAAGACACTACTTTGAAAACTTCAGTGACCTATCTACTACTACTCCTAAGTCTTTCCCATCCTCAACTGAATTAAGCCAATGCCCATCCATCTTGTAGCTGAATTCCCTATTATCACTTCCCATGTTAATAACTTTGCATTTATTAAGGTTAAAAGTTATCTGCCACTTCTGAGCCCAAACCAGTAACATATTTAAGTCACCCTGCACTTTAAAGCTACCCTCAACTTCTTTGACTACAGCTGCCAGTTTAGTGTCATCAGCAAAAATTTAAACATTTGAAACCATTATTTGTGTTTTGCATATCTTTGCCTACTCGGATTCTGAGAGTAGGTAAGAAGTCTCAAGCCACCTATCTGTATACCTTCTACTCCTCTGTGCTGGCTTTCCTTCACTGCCCCACCCTGAGCCAGGAAATTTCCCTGACCACTATTAGAACCTAGTTTCCTGCCCGCAAGGACCCAATAACACTATCCAACTCCTGCCACAAAACCTTAACCCCATCCCGGCTCAAATGGAGCCCATCCATCGCATACAATCCTTTATTCCCCCAAAAGTCCTTCCATACATCTACAAACACTATTGCTGACTCT
The DNA here is from genome assembly GCA_963969495.1 of Ceratothoa steindachneri. Lineage (NCBI taxonomy): Eukaryota > Metazoa > Arthropoda > Malacostraca > Isopoda > Cymothoidae > Ceratothoa > Ceratothoa steindachneri. Next base: position 238,406,626 of record OZ018319.1, on the reverse strand, counting down.
TCACACAGGCCTTTCACTTGTAATGTAATATTTTCATTTTATATGTAACTTGATTTTTAATGTTAAAGAGGAAAAGCTGACAATTCTTATTATATTTTTTTCAGAATCTACACATCTGAAATATGTCTGCATAAATCAGGAGCACAAAAGAGAAAAGAAAAAAAGAAACGTGATGACAATGAAAGAAGAGGATTACAGACATTTTTTCAAGTAGGTATGAAAAGAAAACAAGATAATGTGAAAACAAATACGGATGCAAATTTGGAAAAAGAGGAAAGTTTAGGTGGCAGTCGTGAACAAGAGAGCCTATATGGAAATGAGATAGAAGCTAATAAAAAAAAACAAATTCGGGGGCATGTACAAATACGATGAACATAGATATTAATTCAGAACCTGGAACAGGTGGAGCAGAAAGGAATGGAGATTCCAAAAATAAGGCAGACAGTGCAATAAAAATTCCTAAAACAAGTAGTGAATCAATGAAAGTAGTTCAAGATAAATTTGGGCTTGTCGTGCTTTACATTGGATTTCTCAGAGCAGAATTTCTTTCTCAATCAGACATAGAGAATTATGTTACCAGAGGTTATATTGACTTTCTTATAACATTGCCTAAAGATGGTAACAATCAAACATTTCCAGAAGGTATACTGAAGTTCAGAAACATTAATGCAGAACAGCATACCCGAGAGTGGCTTGTCTGGAGTCAGCATAAGGAGTCACTATATTTTTTTCCGTGTTGGCTATTCTGGAGCAGTGTTTGCTGCAGACTTTGTACTGCAACCCTGCAACAGGGTTTCCGAGCATAAAAAGAGTAATGGGCATAGGAAATGCTATCTAGCTTGGCGTGAATTAGAAAGACGTCTGTCATTGCAAGAAGGTATTGAGAATCTTCTAGAAGCATCAATTGAGGTGGAATCTCAAAAATGGTACAACCTTTTGAAACAAATTATTGATGTTACCCTATTCTTATGAGAACGTGGCCTTGCTTTCCAGGTTTTTTAGCAACGCATTGGTGACTCTAATATTGGAAACATTTTAGGTCTGATAGAGTTGTTTTCCCACTGGGACCCCATTTTAAAGAAACATGTATTTAAGGTAGAAGAGTTGCAGAAAAAGGGTGAAAGACTGCAAATGCATTACCTCTCTAATGAGTCTCAAAATGAATTCATTGCAAAATGTTCTCATCTTGTTAAGCAGCATGTTTTGGCAGAAGGGCAATCTGCAAAGTACTATGCAATAATAGTAGATTCCACACCGGATTCAACTCATGTTGAGCAAACAACATTCCTTTTGCGTTACCTAGTGACAAAACAGGATCTGAAATTGCTCAAATTATTACTGAAACGTTGGAAAAACATGCTATCCCACTTGCTGATTGTAGGGCACAAGGTTAAGACAATTCGGCAAACATGTCAGGCAAATACAATGGTGCACAAGAAATAATAAAAGAACAGTGCCCTACTGCTATATTCTCTCTTTGTGGTTTCCCCATGGCAAATTTGATTTTAATTTTTTTCCATTATCATGTATGAAATGCTTGTACATTTTTATGTTCATTATTAAGCCAAGAAGTAAAAATACAGGGAGTTTTTGTTAAATTCTTGTCCTTCTATTACTGGTATTAGGATTATAGAATTATTAAAGTGGTTTTGCTAGTGAGAATTGCTATACTATTAATGTTAAATTTAATATATAGTTGTGAAATTCACAAAGAAACTGTGTTATGTGTATTCTTTGATATCAGCCTGAGACATTTTGGAATTGACTAATAACATTGGTTAATGTTTATAATGTAAACTATAATAAATAAAGCATATCATTTTCTAGTTATAGTATTGAAAAGCTGATCAAGTTCTTAAATCATGTATGATTTATAATTTATAAGGGAGAGCCAAAAAAGGTCTCGCACAAGCACATTTTTTTCCTCTCAAGGGCCCTGCTACCCGGCTTTATAACGTTAGCGAAGTGAGCATGGAGAATGCACGTTATTAAATCTGGTGTCATGTTCTGGTCAATTTGAATAATAGTCTTTTCCTGATTGGATTTTCTCGCCGCCTGCGCATACGTGGTATTGGCCCTTTTGTTTCTCTCCTCAATCATGTGTTTTTTCTTGTCAGTAATCAGTGTCTTTTTTATTGGGCAGGCCATTGATAATGTTCGGTGCTGATTGCCGCAATTAAGACATTTTTTATTATGGTTGGTGCACTGCCTCCATGTGTCACCAGGATCAGCACACTCCAAGCAAACTTTGCCCTCAAGGTTACATTCTTTGGTGGAATGTTTCTCAAGAGCATAACATGAGAAACAGACTTGTAATGGGACGAATACCTCACGTTCGATACAACTAGCAGACACTTTAGTGTTAAACATAACCAATGCATTTTCAGTTGCTTCCGCAGCCATTTCTGTGGTCTGATGGGTCACTTTAAAGAAGTGCGTATATTCTTCACCTTCATGGTTTTTGAATTTATGTCTCGTCTATTTTTGCCCATTCCTGCTTGAGTTTGATTTCCCTTTTGATTTCCTCCGCTGAGTGTAATGCAACGTAGAGATCGATTCGTTGACATATGATTGATCTCTTAGAAGCAACATGCGGTGTTATTTTGGGGATAAAACCAATTTCCTCCTGTTTTTATCTGGATTTTTCGCTCAATATGTTGTCCATATCTTGATTGGTGTCACAGAATACCAGGTAGCCATATGTCTGTTCCCTCAGCCTAGAGAGTGCAATTCTCAATTTGGAGTAGACCATTTCAAAGAGCTTCTCTCGCGCTGGGTTTGGCAATGTTCCTTTACCCAGACAGGGACACGTTTGTCGACACTGGGGTCGTTCATGACGGCCTCAACCACGATGACTCCTTTTCACGTACTTGGCAGGCCCTTATCGCGGGGGCGTGTTCCTAGATCTTCCCTGGTTCACCCTTATCTGCCCTGTCAGGATCCTCCTTCCTTTCCTGCCTACTCCGCCCCAGAGCGGAGCCCCCTTCTTCACGCCCCCTGTAGGGCTTCCTTCCGGAGTTCGGACACGCCAGAGACAGGTGGATCTAAAAACCTTTTAGTGGCAGAAAGGATATTTAAACCAGAGATGTGCTGCTGTAGGAATAGATGTTTTCTGGTCAAGTTCTACGTCTTCGATTCCTCTCTTGGGCTCACGCGCGCGCTGGATTAATGATCCTTGAGGATAGTCCAGTCGATATTAGCAGGATCCAAGCGTAGACGAGGAATTCCGGGTCTCCTCTTCACCTAATATTCGTAGCGTTGAAAACAGTAGACAATTATAGTAGGACTTCTTTGTTGCTTTTCCTCCTTTAACAATGCAGGTCAAGTCGTTCCAGGGAAATCAGTCATGGAATTATTCACAAATTGCTACACCATATGTAATCTTTCTACGTGAACATAAGTATTACAAAAATTGGGCAATCATGGCGCGGGAAATTTTTAAGGGCAAACTAAGCGCTACAAGAAACCTATAAAATTGGAAGGATCAGATTGTTTGACTATCTTCTGGTGCATGCCCCCCGGCAGATCATTCAGGGAATCACTAACATCTTCAATGCTTCCCTGAATACGTGCTACTTCCCCGATGGGTTAAAAATGGTTAAAATCATTTTTATCTCTAAAGGGAACAAGCCCCCCGATCAACTGGTGGACTACAGGCCAATATCCTTCATTGAGTTTGTAGGCAACGTCTACAAGAAGCTTCTAGCCAACAGGCAACAAGATCAGCTGACCAAGCGTGAAGCTCACGGGTTCCGCAGGAAGCGGGGGACTGATACAGCCCTTGCCGTCCTAACCAAAAAGCTAGCCCGCTGTAAAGCTGAAGGGAAGTACGTAGACGTGGTGTTGCGAAATGTACAGAAGGCCTTCGATTAGGTTTGGCTAAGAGGTCTACAATTCAAAATATTTGGCCTTTAGCTAAACCCTGTCCTGGAAAGGGTCCTCTGTGATTACATCATGGAGAGAAAAGCTCAAATCTCGATCGAGGGCAACAGAGGACCCATATTCGAACTAGAAGGGTTCCACAAGGTAGTTGTCTGAGTCCGCTGCTGTACCTTGTGTACACGTTGGACTTACCTGCTCCAGTCGTGGAGGATGTGATGTATCTGTAGTTTTCAGATGACATCACTCAAATCATCCCCAGTTCCTATAGGAACGTTGGAGTTCAAGCAAGGGAGACCGCTACCAAAATCGATTACATTAACCGATTCGAAAGAAAGTGGAAAATTAAAACAAACCGCCAAAAGTTTCAGATCCTCCCAACGAACCGCCTAAAAAAAAGGGACGACGTCATCGTCAGGGACGAGCTTTACCCGTACTCAAACGAGGGTAAAGTCCTATGTCTGCGCATCACCTCAACGGGGTATAAGGCGCACATCAACAGCCGAATCTCCCTAGCCAAGAGAGAACTGGGAAAATTGTACAGGTTCAGAAATCTCAGCGCCAAGAACATCAAAAAAACTATACAATATCCTGGTGCGACCAGTACTGGCGTACCCTGCAGTGGTTATGCAGGCAGCTAGTTCAACCTCTCTCAAATTTATGCAGAGAGTCGAGAACAAGGCTACCCTGCTTATAACCGGCGTGAGCAGATTGGTCTATATTCAGCAGACGGAACTGCATGCAAAAGAGCAGGACTCGAGCCACTGAATATAGTCCTCCAGAGGCTAGGGAGAAAGACCTGGGAAAAAGTTGAAAGCGAAATCCTCCCGCAGATTGAAGCGGACCTGGATATACCGCAGCAAGCTATTGGACGAGCTACAAGGAGAGCACTATTCCCCAGTGGAAGACTGTGTTCCCAGGAAAATCAAGTAGCCTTGTCAAATAATGAAAATTATATACCCTACCGTACGAACGAAGAAGACTACTAGAATATGACTCAACAAATGACTCCACGATATAGACTCCACGAATGAACAAATAAAAAGAGGCGAAGTGCCCAAATACTAACAATAAAAAGACAAACCAAAAGAGGCGAAGTGCCCAAATACTAAACGATTACAAAAATATAAAAAGAGGCGTAGTGCCCAACACAAAACGTATCAAAATAAATAAAACAATTAAAACAAAATAGGGGGTAATGCCCACAAAGGCGAAATTAAAACAAAAAGAAAACAAAAGGAAAATAAAAGCAAAGCTAACGAGTTAGCAAAATTATATTTGAAAGGCTTGAATGCCTAACGACGGAGGAACTAGATTTATATAGATAAATTTATATATATGTATATATATATATATATATATATATATATATATATATATATATATATATATATATATATATATATATATATATATATATATATAACAAAGAACAAAAAATAAACAAAGTTAAAAAACAGGCAAGAGTAGTTAACAACTACAGAAAGGTTAGCTTAACGCTGACACCAACGTAAGTGGAGTTTGAAGAGAAAAGCAGAAAAAAGCAAGATGCCTGGGATGCCCTCTGCACCAGGGCAAATACAAATTTTCTTCATAACTATCTACAACTACTACATATTTTCACTACTTATTTTATCAAATCAAATCAAATCTGACTATCTTTCTTTAACTCCTTGCACATGGAAGAATATTCTTGTTTAGGCGGGGGGAGGGGGACCTCAACACCAGGTGCCAGGAATCCGTATATACCGGAATACTGAATAGCAAAGGAAAGAATCTGAATACCCTTTTAAATAGGAACCTTGTAGTCTGCACGGTCCCTGACTTCTCCACTTTCATAAATGAACGATATGCAACAAAACCAGATATCATTCTAACCAGCCCGCAGTTTCTCTATAATTATTTCATTCAACCCGGCCCCTTGATACTAAACGACCACATCGCCGCAATGATCAAAATATCTTACAGTCCAATCCAAATTCCCGTTAAGGAGAGGAAATGCCTTTCCCGAACAAACTTGCAAGAGTACCGAACTTTCCTTAATGACTGCGTCTCTCAACCCCTTGAAGAAGCCACACTGGAAGAAATCGATCAGGAACTGGCAACACTAACAAAGAAAATGGTGGAAGCGGACCGCGCAACAGTGCCCCAAACGACCTACAAGACTTTACGAGTACCAGTATGGATTCAAGAACTACGTGACCTATAAGACAAATACAAAAGACGGTATGAAGAAATCAAACTACTAGGTACCGAAAGACAAAGGAGCAGACGACTAATAAGAGTAAGGACGGATATGATAGCACTCATAAGGGAACTACAGACGACCTTATGGAATGACATTAAAAACAACCTCGACGATAAGATAGACCTTCGAACCTTCTGGAATACGGTATCGAGATTAAAGGGAAAACTTCTGGACAAAGACATGTACCTCAAAAGAGACGACGGGACAAAACTAGATGACGAAGAAGCAACGGAAGAAGAGTTTAGAAACTTCTTGAAGAAAGTCTTTACCATCTCACAAGAAAAAAACGAACACTTTGACCTTGACTTCGAAGACCATATCCACGACCAATTAGGACAAGTACTTGACAGAACTTACCCCTTTAACAACGCATCTGCTGACAGAGAGATGACGGGTTATGGAAGAAAGATCACCACAGAAGAACTAACAGCGACCCTGTCTACCTTCAGGAAGAGAGTACCAAGCAAAACATAGTTGACAAAACTTAACTTCTCCAACGCACCCCCACAATGTCATTAAGGGGCTCGTCAACATAACGAATGCATGCCTAAACGCTGTAAATTTTCCGGACGAATAGAAGATCTCCAAAATGATCTTCATTCTGAAATCCGGGAAGCCACCTGGCACACTAGCGAACTTCAGACCAATCTCTCTCGTCGAATTGGCCTGCAAGCTATTCGAAAAGATACTTGCAAACAGTCTCCACGAATTCATGGAGAACAACAACCTCCACAACTAACATCAGCATGGATTCAGAAGAGGGAGAGGGACTAATTCCGCACTGGAAGTCATCGCAGAGAACCTGGCGAAGATCGCTAGCCAAAAAAAGTATGCAGATCTGGTTCTCAGAGACGTCAAGTAGGCACTCGACAAAGTATGGAGGACTGGATTCCAGTACAAAATACTAAGACTAAGACTAAACCCAAGACTGGAGAAAATACTTTGTGACTATATAACGGACAGAAAGGCTTACATTCAGATGAAAGACTACAACGGATGAGACTTCGAACTGTCTACAGGCGTGCCACAAGGAGGGTGTCTAAGCCCCCTGCTATATAACATCTACACCCTGGACGTCTCAAATCCGGTTAGGGAGGACTCACTGTACATCCAGTTCGCAGACGACATCTACCAGATTACTCGGCCCCCTTCAGAAACCCTGAACTCCTGGCAGAAATAACGGCCAGAGAAATCGACCAAGTCACCAGGTTCGAGAAAAGGTGGAAAATCGCCACGAACACACAAAAGTTTAAAGTGATTCCACTCTTCCGGAGGAAGCAGGGCCGCATAGAAACCGAAGACGTTCGCATTTCATACAGCTCAGAAGGCACAGTTCTGAGACTAAGGATAGGTAAGAATAGGTATGGCAGTCACCTTGCTCACACAGCAGCGCGAGCGAAGGCAGAGCTCAGCAAGGTGTTGGGGTTTAAAAGCCTGAACATGGCAAATAAGAAAAAAATCTACAATGCTCTCATAAGATCAAAACTCCTCTACCCACCAATAACTATCAACACGAGTCCCAAAACACAAATGAGACCCCTCCAGAGAGTACAGAACAAGGGAGTACTCCTAATCACAAACGTAAGGAGGAGGGAAATAAGGAGGATGAGGGAACTACATCAGGGCTCCAACTGTCCCCGATTAACATCGAGCTTCAGTCAAGAGCTCGCAAAATATGGGAGAAAAACGAAGAACACATGGCGAACGAGCTGAGACAAAGCACATTGACATTCCGTTGGGAGATAGATACAGATACATAAGAACGAGGAACTTTACTAGCAGTAAAGAACAAACTGAAGGAAAAGTAGAACCAATCTACACCTAAGACAATGCTTAAGAGAACGAAAACAATCCACTGAACAAAGATCAAACAATAAGAACACAAAAAATACATAAACAGAAAACGAGAGAAACATAAAACACCTACAAAGGCTTGAATGCCAGAAGAAAACAAGGAGACTAAGAAATTACCACAATCTACATTAAGCAAAAAGAAAACACACAAACAAACATGCACTGACATCACAAACCTAGAACAACAACAAAAAACAAAAACAAACAACAACAACTACAGAGTACGCAAATGCTTGAAAATATCATAAATGAACAACCACGAGAAGAACACCGAACTCACATAAACACCTGCGATTCCCTTTCACCAAGGAAATCTATCTCTATCTTCATCTTCTACTATTATATATATATATATATATATATATATATATATATATATATATATATATATATTAACGCAATTGCAGTGATATATCCATGTATATACTTTCTTTGCGCGACTTATTATGTCCAATGTCTGACTACTTGTCACTCTGATTTAGTTCTCTGGAAGAGGAGGCAAAGTTTAAAAACGTGCTTCTTTTCACAGCGGTCAACTCGGAGACGCCGAGATGTCGGGAGTATGGTTTCCGGCTGAAGTTGCACGTTAATTGCCGGTTTCTTCATTTGAATAATGACGGCTTCGGCCATCGCAATCTTCTGCGGTTTTAGAGTCTCAGGATGATGGAGGTGTCCTTATTCAGTTTTTCACGGGTTAGGGTAGTGCCATGAGAGTGGGCGTTTTTTTAATCACGCCATCTTGAAGGTGAGCCGTCAGTCGCCATGACAAGGTTGTGGAGTTTACACCGATGTAACCTCCCTCCGACGAGCAAACTCCAGGAGACTAACGCCGTGTACGAATATTCGTGCAAAGTCGGTGAGTGCGAACACCACAATCCAAAGTACATCGGCGTAACCTCCACAACCATGTCAAGGCGACTAACAACTCACTTTCAAGATGGCGCGATTAAAAAAAACACGCCCACTCTAATATATATGTACATAATATATTAATTGTTACTTCTTTGGTACTTTGGTTAATGTCGATTGTGCTTTCACTTATTTAGAATATGTATACTTTGTTTACACGTTCTTAATAACTCAAAGTGAAAGTTACATACTACTAGAGCTACAAGTAATATTACTTATATTTGTTGAAGGATTTGGGTGTTTGTAAGCTTCTGTTATGCGGAGCAGGTGCTACAGAATACATTACACCCTGAACCATGCTAATAGCTTGGGAGGAAAAGTTAGGATTTCTCGGTTCTCTGTTAATAATATTTGGGGGAAAATTTTCCAAGCTGATCTACACAATATGGCAACACTAATGTTACGAGTATGGTTTCATTATGTTGTGTTACCTCCTTTAATTTTTATTTCAGATTCGTCTTTTAGACAGATTTTGGAGAAAACGAAGGGTAATTATATACATTATGCATACTTAGCGTATATATTTAACAGAAAACCTTAATTATAATACACGATTGATGTACATAATGAATTATTTTCCCACATAAGCGCCATTTCGACAGATGACTTCAATTTCTTAACAGTATCAGGTTGGACTGCCTCTGCTACTACTTTAATGGTGGCCAATAAGACTTTTTAGGCGAAAATTGACGTCCATTGGCATAAACATCTTGTTTAATGATGGACCACAAATTTTAGATTAGGTTGAGATCCCGAGAGGTTGGCGGCACACCATAAACTTGCCGCCCTGTATGCCGCAAAAGCTTAGGAATGCTTGAGTGGCCCTGGAAGAGTGAAATGGATCATTTTTATGCAAGAAAACTAGTCCTTAAGAGTGACAATGGTATGTCATCTAGCCAGGGATTCAAGACCTCCTTCAATAGATTGCAGTAGGCGATTGCCGACACTTTAACCCCATCAGGCACGCTGATTGGACCAAAAAGGCTGTGTTCAATTATACTTACCTACAATATGGCTTCTTCTCCTTCTTGTTGAAGTAGCAAACGTTGGTGAGGCTCATCTCCGAATTAGACCCAACTATTTGCACACCCATCAGGTCCGTGAGGGGGCGCCCTGGTCTTGTCGGCGCAGAGAACGCAACTCAATTCCAACGTCATATACTCGTACTTCCAGGCACATTGAAGCATCAAAGTCTTGTGACTTGGCTATTAAAGGAAATAGTTTCAGGGAAACTCATAAGGAAGAGATGCTCACTAGGATAGGGCTCCTGGTGGTCTTCAGTATATGATGAAGAATAGTGGCGGTGAAAATGACTGCGTATTTGTCCAGGTTTTCCACGTAACTGGCGGCCAATATTCATCAAATTCTTAGCTGTCACAGTGGTGGTGCTATCACAATCGGATCGCTTCTTCTTTAGCAAAAGGGTCCTTCAGAAATCCTCTAGCCGTTTTCACATGGCGAACTAACTTCGCTGCAATAACATGAAAAGAAGTGCATTCAAAACTTTCCTTGATGATTCATTTACTAATCACTCTTACTTTGCAGGACATGACAGACGCAACGCCTGTGAACACAACTAGATCTCAATGGGAGTTCCAGCAAAGAATATACTGCGTCAAACATTACTACAAGATAGGCTCGTTCAAGAAAGTGCAGGACACTTTCGTGCATCAGTTCGAATGTGAAAAGCCCCCCTTCCCACCATGACCAAGAGCAGAGCGTGAGAGAGTCAGTTCAGCAGAATCCAAAACGCTCTGTGCGCAAGCGAATTCAGACCCTCGGTATATCCAGTGAGACTTGCAGGAAAGTGCTAGTAATGGATGTAAAGGCCTACCCATACAGAATACAGATGAAACAGACCCTTATCACTTCAGACCAGGAGCAGAGAAAGGATATGGCAGTCAAGATACTGGAGAAGATTCAGGAGACCCCAACTTTCCTTAACCTCCTTCGGATCTCAGATGAAGCTCACTTCCATCTTGAAGGAAAGGTAAACTCGAAGACAAATGTCTTCTGGGGGACGTCCAGGTCAAATGAGGTAGTTACGAAGCCCCTACACTCCCCTAAGTGCACGGTATGAACTGCAATCTCAGCCAGAGGCATCATCGGGCCATTCTTCTTCGAGGAATCTGGCGCGACAGTGACAATCACCAAGAAGTGGTATGTTAAGGTACTCAAAACCTTCAGGAGGAAGCTGCAGACCCTGTTCTCGTCGTTTATGGGGAAGCTTTGGTTCCAGCAAGATGGGGCAAGCTCTCACACCTCAAACCTGTCCCGAGATTGGCTGAAAGAGAACTTTGGTGACCGTGTGATCAGTCTCAAGACTGATTTTCAGTGGACACCTCACAGCGAGACCTTAGCACCCCAGATTTCTTTCTCTGGGGCTACCTTAAAGACAGAGTGTACGCAGGGAGAACCGGGACCATCACGGAACTCAAGGAAGCCATCAGGGATGAGATCAGAGCCATTAATCGGTCTATTTGTAAGGACGTCATGGATACCTTTGTGCTGCGCCTCAAGAAAAGTACAGAGATAAATGGAGGTCATCTCGAACACGTGCTCTAGAATAAAGAAAAAAAGTCCAAAGACTCTCTCTCATGTTTTGATATGATGTTTCTAAACACAATAAACTACTTATCAAGAAAGTTTCATTCAATCCCTGCAGAAAATTAGGAAATGAGGTCTATCGAAAGTTGTGGCCCGTTTTGGGGGATCGCCCTGTATTAGCATGGTTTCCCACAAAAACAAAAAATGCAGATCTCTTGAAAAAAGTTTCATCAAAATAGATTGACAGTAAACCGAGAAATCCCTACTTTCACTCCCAAGCTAATAGCGTGGTTTAGGGCGTGTGCATCGTTTCTAAAGAGTTTACAGTCACTGTAATGATTCTTTGGTGTTCTCTATACTTTGGGAAGAGAAAAGGGCATAGACTTCTCATATTATTTACTCATCCTTCTAAAGTAGACCAACAGCTTCCACTATTATATGAAGAGACCAAAGCTTGCCTTGATCACCAAAACAAAAACAAAACCAATCTATAAACTATCGAGAATTTTGCCTCTTTTATTATTGTATATGTACTCGTATCTGCTTCGGTCCTACATATTAATAACAAACGAAAAAAAGCTATCTAGATCATTTTGCATTGTCTTATTGCCATATTTTAAAAAGGTAAAGTTCACAACTATAGAAAACAATCAAAAACGGAAAAATAGATACGCAGATAAAAGTGCTATTTATTACAGTATAACTCACTAATCACCAAATAAAAATATGTTTATATGTCACTATGTAATGATTGGTGATTAAGAAAAACTAATACTATATTTTTAGTTGTGTGCGACTCTAGTCGCGGGCGACTCTACAGCTCATTATGTCGGTCTGTCCTCGTTTTGCTTTTTTTTGTTTTTGCAATAACATCGTAACTTTTTAGCCGATTATAACAAAATTTGAATCCCTTATGTTGTTTTACATTCTCATTCTAATGATATAATTGCCAAAGTTATCCCAAAGTTATCCGGCAAATTATTTGGCCATAACTTCATAACTATTCAGCCGATTCTAACGATATTTGAAACCTTTATTTTGTTTTACATTCTCTTTCGAATGGTATAATTGTCAAGGTCCTTCCAAGGTTAGTTCGGGAATTATTGAAAGTTTTAAAGGTTGTAAGGTCATAAATCAGAATAAGCGAGACCACGCGACTTTTGGTCAGCAGACTTTGTATTTACGTGAGAGACTGGGACAGGACTTAAACAGGCGTACATGACACGCCCAAGCGACTGCTGTTGTTGGTAGCAAGAGAGATAGAGAGAGAGATATATATCTCTTATGGTTTCGAAGGTGAATTAGTATAAAAACAAATAAATCCTGGTGGAATCCACTCAATGTCAGTAATTGCAATTAATATATACTGTATTTTCCACAAAAGTACACTAAATTCTGTCAAGCTACCCTGGGCTCAAGAGGTGCCTGTTGTGTTAAAAAGCGTCCTAACCAAGCTAATTATGTGACGAGTTCCAAGTGAGACTGAAAGCGTTAATATGTGATGATTTGAGAGTCAGATAGCAAAAAATCCCTCCATAATGTAGCTTTAACCTAGCTGAAATACTCATCTAATCGTTTCGTGTTACTAATTTAACCAGCTAATAAAGTAAGCTATCCAAATAAATAAATCAAACAGTTTTATAAAACAACGACTTGGAATATAGTTGAAAATTTCTACGCCAAGCCCTACACAATAACATTATTTCGGTTAGTTTTAGGTTAAAAAGCTTACCTTTTCATTTTGCAGACCACACATCCCAGAATTCAACTAACTGTTTGTTAGTTTGTGCTTTTCATTTCTGAAGTGAGAATTTTGATTTTCACAATATACGATGGGTTTGGGGGTTATCATTTATGGTAAGTTATGCCGTGGAATGATATCTGACTCCAATTGAATGTTCGAGATGCCCTCACTGTTTATCCACTTATGGATTGGCCTAACGGTAGCCGACCAATTCCTTAGCGTAGGTAAGGAAATTAGAAAATGGCGGGTTTTGTAGGTTTATTCTTGGTCTTATGGTCGGCCTCTGCTTCTAGCAAGGGAAATCGCTGAGTTCCTATAGGTTTGTCGTATGCTTACGTCCTTGTATCTGGCTTTCGGTGTTGACTGTCTTAATGTCTTTGTACAAGAGACTGCCCCACCCCCCTTGAAATTAATGTGGGTCTCAATCTTGTTAGTCACTATTCTGATGTGTGTCTTTTGCAAGCACTTTTATCCTATTGAAAGATTGGGGGCGTACCTCCGTTTCTACACTCCGATCGCTGGGCGGAGCCTATTTGCCTGGTGGGCATGTGCGTAATCTGTGTAGACGCGTGTACACCGAGAGAGTGTTTGTATTTTTAAATCTGAAAAATATCTGAGCAGGCCGACATTCTTAGCAAATAAAATTCCGTCTTTCGCGGATCCATGTCAAAATACCATGAGCCAGACTTCCTCTCAATCAGATTTATTACTTGTATGAACAGCTGTTTCAATTCTCTCCCTTATAGAATGCGGGGAAAACAGTAGGCTCGCACCTGTTTTTAAATATGTGAATGTTTGTGTTTCCCGTGGCAGCACAAGGATTTCATTGCCTAGCGGTTTTGCATTATTTACAAGTATAAAGTTTGCTTCGCATTAATATATTAATTATTAACAAATGGCATATTATTTAGTATTTGGTTTGTGTGCTCATTTCAAGATTTTATAGTGCCAATGGGGTACTCAATTTGTGAAGTTCCTTGTTAGCTCTACTCCACTTTTTAATTGGGCACTACAATACCAAACACCGCACGCAACTAACGTAGCCAATGGAGGCACAGGAAAGCTTTTCAGCGAATCAAAGTGGAGTCTCCGACTGGCTCTACATAGAAAATTATGCTGATAAAAAAAGACAGCTAAAACCTTTTGGCGGGCACTCGATGTCTTTTTGAAGATCAATGAATGAAATGTTTTAAATTATAGATATGGCGTGAGATTTCTTGCACGAGACTGAACTTAAGGCTGAAAACAAGTCTTATGTCAGATAAGTATGGGAAAGTTTCCAAACACAGGCAATTATTTCAACGAGGGTGGAATAACTCGAAAATTGAGATGGCAATAGCGTAGATTACTAATACCAATATGACACTGACAAATAAATAAGGAAGAGTATAAAATTAAAGAAAGAATTTAAGAGTCAAAACATTAATATTTTTTAAGTAGTTTGGCGCTTCGTTTAACCCCTAGGTAGGTCAATCCAGTGGAGGGAGAGGCTGAGGGGTGACGGTAGTGAGAACGATAAAGAAAAAGTTGATTGCAATAGCAACTATCACCCTAAAGGCTAGTACCGTGAATGTACATTAGGGCATAGGATACAGACACTCAAGGGTATGAATTTAAGCCCGCTTGAGAGGGATAAATGACGTAATTAGTCACAATAGAAGGTGTGGATAAACTGTAAAAATAACACGCTTTGTCGAATCTGAATGCTGAGGCGAGGCAGGTAATACAAATTCTTGAGATGTGCGATATTTGTTGTTGTTGCATTGCGCCCCTGGAGTCAAATGACCCGTGCTCCCTTTGATTGCTGGGGAGATTAAAAAAGAAAGGCTTTAAATCTACAGCTTCTGTTTTATTTCCCGCCAACGTAACTACAATTAAGTGGGGCCACGCCTCCTGTAAGATTATCCTGAGGCACCAGGTTAGAGTAGATTGAGGCTGTTGCATGCTGTGCAACAGCTAGGAAGTGGGAGTTCAATTGCAGCTTAACCTCTACCAGGGTTACATCTAAGTGGGGTGTTCCCACACTGGATTGTATCCAGGGTGGGAGTTCGTCTCATATCCACTTGGAAATGGCGTGAGCACTCTAAAACTTTTTTTCAAGTAAACTGCTGTAATCCAACGAGGGTACAGTCACTCAAAAGAGCGGTGACAAATGGAATGAGGAAAGTAAGTAGTAGCAAACTGTTTCCTAGAAGAAAATGGGTGCGGAACCAAATTTATTTAACCATAAATACCGAGGTCGAGGGTGTGTTTAATCTTCTCCGCATTTATTATAGTTTCTGACACAATTCCTTTACAACTTTTGTGATAATAATTTCGAGTTCTTCTACTCGATATAAGTATTTTTTTATACAAATCTTTCCATCGCAAACGTATAATTACTTTCTTGTATCTATTTTATTCACTATTTTAATGAAGACTAAGTTCGTACCGTTCCAGCCTTACAATTTTAGAAGATTTATCGTTATTCAAGGTTTCTTATGAGATAAATGGAGTCAGGCTAGGTTAATTATAATAGGTTGGGTGGGTAAGGTTTTTCAGCGCCCATCTGGCGACATCCTCCTAGGGCATAAGTCGCCATAATCATCTCATAGACTCAGGCTGAGTTAGATAAAAAAAATACAAACGAACAAAGGACACACAAAAAACAAACAAAAAAAACAAAGGCAAAATATCACAAGAAGCAAAAGAGTAAGAAGAAGAAAATACACTACCACGTCGAGGGACGGCGGGCCTTCACCCGGTGTGCGGCCATGTGACCAACACGAAAAAGAGTCAAATAAAATGGAGGAGGCCAGCCTCCTCCAAGAAGTCAAATCGTCCACTAGTATGTATGCGCGAACGGATTCCGAGTAGCAGAGACAGGCGGTAGCGATTCCACTCGTGCTGGCAGCGAAATAGCTAATGTGCGCGAAGACTGTGATATTGAACAAGAATGTGTCGAAGAGTCTGGGAGACAACACAATCGTCGCAGTAAGGTGTAACGCATCAAAAGGTGATGCGACTTCCATCTTCTTTGCAAGGCAGCATGGAGCGAATGGAGCCCAGGATTCTGCAATGGATTTGGTTTAAGAAAGAGCGAAACGTTAGTAATGTCGCACCGTCCTCGCACACTATTTGACACCCTCATCAGCGCGCTCATTCTCCGCCGTAATTTCCAAATGTCCAGGAACGCAGCAAAAGATAATCTCCACCTCTGCCCGGCTCGCAGCAACTGTGATGTCAATGATATCGCGGACTAGTTTAGGGTGGAAAGGGCCTGGAAATTCAAATGCCTCGATGGCACACAGGGTGCTCTTTGAGTCAATAAAAATCACATTCCTGTCTCCGAATCGGGCACGGTGCGTTATCTCCTGTGCCGAGCTGTGTATTGCCACTCAGACGCGGATCCATATTGTGTGCTGAAGGGGCTGACCCTCCCCTCCCTTGAATTCATTTCAGTTATTGATAACTTCCTCGAGGATGACAGCAACTCGGACGCGACGGTGGGACTTCTACTGATCGCAATCCAAGTTTGAGCCGCGCTTCATGATTGGCCTTGTTGTCGCTGAGTCGATTCTAGCTCATACCGTGGAACCTAGCTGAGCCTTGTAGTCTCTTGCGGTTTATATCGTATCAGGATACGTTACGACCGGAGTAGTGAAGACGTATCTCAACAAGACCTAGAAAGTACACTGACCAGCTTGCACGACATCTTAAAGAAGGCAGAGGAGCTCCTCCAGGAGATCGGCCTGTCACATGATATCATACCTGTGCCTCGAGTTTATAGGCAGCAAACGTAGCGAGCGGACTTACCCTACCAGACAGCGGAGGAACAGTACCACCGATCTGTCTGTGTCGTTTATTGACCAGGTGTTTAGTAAGCTGCTGAGCTGGTTCGGTCACGACACTATTCCGGTCTTCTTTACCATTAAACATCTGATCTGTGCGGCGTCCACGGAGATGTTGCTGCTTTACTGGAGGCGGTCACAGTCTACGAGGCTGAGATCGAAGCCTTGTGCCTCGTGAAGGTAGAAGCAGTTGGTTCCGTTGGAGATGGTGTTGCCCACTTCCAAACTCAAATGTATCCAAACCTGGCCAGGCTCTTCCAAGTTCTAATCACTCTTCCAGTCTAGAACGTGGAGATCGAGCGTTCATTTTTGGCCCTGAAACGACTCAACACGCATTTAAGGAATAGCATGGGTCAAGAACGACTTAACGGCCTGGTGCTTGTTGATGTTCACAACGAAATAGATGTTAGAATAGACAGCCTAAACAATGTATTTGTACAAAGGAACAGGAATTTGATGTTCATGTGAAATACCGTTACCAATGCTGTATGTCAGATACACACATCTATATTATACACTCACCCCAAACCTTAATGGTGGTAGGCAGAAGTGGGTATTTGCGCTACTTTTTGCGGTACTGCGGTACTTCGTTTCACAAAAAGTATATATATTATATAAAAAATAAAGTTACTTCAGCATTTTTTTCATTTAAAATTATATAAAAACTACAATTATCTTATTTATTAAATAATTATCTTATATTAAATAATTTAACAATATATAGTCGTTTTATATTATACTTAGATAAGAAAGAAAATGGTGAAGCAACTTTATTTTTTATATAATACCAAGTCGATGAAATATAAATTATAATTTTATTTCAAAATAAGTAGGTAGATTCGAATGTTACCGACAAAATAAAAATTTAGAAATTAATACACAACAGGTATTATTATTATAGAATAAATTATCATTACGGCTCTCCCCTCAACCCTTTCTATCCGCATTTTGTACCATTTGTACCAGAAGGAATGTTTCCACCTATACAGAGTTCGGTCTGGTAGCTATGGTGCCTTTGTGGACTGAATGGTATCCTCGGATCCCTAAGCACCAGCGTATTATAATAATAGTTGACCACCCATCCTACTCGTTAGTGGACCCGCCTATCTCTATTTCTCTTTATTACATACCCTCTTACCATTTTCTACACTTGCTCTTCTATCCACAGAGGTTCTGGCTGCCCGGCGCACTTTTCTCCTCTTATGAGCCTTAGTCGAGTGGCACAGTATACCTCTAGAAATGAAGTGCCTCCCCCCTCCTTTGTTTTCTCAATGGCTGCTTTAACCAGTTTCTGCGGGTGAGCAGGCTTAGGCCTACGCGTGCGGTGGATTTCCCCTCACTCCTTTCTCTGGAAGCGCCCTACCAGCGGATGTCCCTATCTTACTATTACAGGAGACTGCCGAGAGAGCAGGCAGGCGGCCAAAAATTGAGCGTTCCAGGTGGGAGCGTCTCGATAGGGCTAACTCCCTTATGGCAGCAAGGGATAGCAGGTCTCGCCAGTTCGTGCCCCTACAGTCTTACAGTCATCCATCTACAGTTTACAGGGGGTCAGCGTGCCTGCCCCAGATGGAAGTCGTTTCGCCAACGAGAGAAAACAACAAAAAGTACTTCGAATGGGATCCGTGATGCTTTGGGGAAGTGGCCACATGGAGGCCCAACCTGAAGTAGATTTGGTCGCGGAAGTGACCTAGCCACATAAGATGGTAGGATTTTCCATGGGATCGTAGCCGGGTTGGGTGCCAAACACCGAACCTGAGTCCGCCCCTGTGCAAGCTTCTCCTTAGAAAGATCAGTCCTGCCGAGGGCTCACTATGAGAGGGGGACCTCCTCCCTCGGTTGGTGCCTTCTAGTCTTGCAGAGGCCGGTCCACCAGGCCTAGAAGCAACTTCCGTTGATGGAGATATGCGGATTCATTTCCCACCTTCGTCTCCAAATAACAAAAGAAGTACGAGAAAGACAATTAGGACTAAGGGTTACTCTCCCTCCGGGAAAGCTCCGGGGACGGACGGGTCCGCTGCCGTTTTGGCAAGCGACTATGTTAAGATTGACAAGTCTGAACCCGAAACACAGTCAGGGTTTGGGGCAAACCCAAACCAAAGTCTTGGTTGAGGTGAGGTGAGCTGAGCGGAGCCTCGATTACATTGGAGCCCCTCAATAAGAGAATACCTGGCATTTTAGAGCCCACTGGCTTCAAACCCTTTCTGGTTATTCGCTTCACTGATGGCAGAATGTTGACCAAGGGCAACATGATCTATCAGAGTAGAGCATTAGCTAGCTGATTGGTAGATGATTGTGAGGCATCACTCTACCATGAACTTAGTGAAAGGAGTTGCTTACGCGAGGGAACTCGTAATCTACTCTATATATGACATTACCTTAGAGCTGCTGACCATAGAGCAGTTAAAGTCGAACGTGTGATTCTCACCTGTGAAGCCTCTTGAGCTGCACCCTTTTAGGCATAGGAATTATGCATCAGGGACTCGGAGGCACTACACTCCCGCGCGCCACTGTGCCACTCGACCACTGGCCATGGTAGAACAACAATAAAAAGAAACATGACACAATGGAATGATGCGCAGGGAATAGCTAGATTACACATCATAATAATACAATCCAAACAAGACAAACAAACTGAAAATAACACAACAACACAACTACTAAGCCCATCTAGAAAACACCCATACAACAAAATAAGGACATCCTCTTAATACTAAGACTATCATTAAAAATAAAAAGAATCAAAATACAAAAACCAAGAACACTGCTTCAAAAATAAAACATACTGCTAACAATAGGAAGAAGAAACAAGCAAAAGACACAACAGAACATAAAAACCTATCCAAAGTAAAAGCAAGTACAAAGTATATAGAAAAAAACACAAAAACCAATAAAAAGCAAAAACAAAGGCAAAACGAAACAACTAAAAAATAAAAATTGACTAATTAATTAGGAAGAAGAAACAAGCAAAAGACACACAACAGAACATAAAAACATATCCAAAGTAAAAACAAAAACACAGAAAAAAAAACAAAAAAACAATGAAAAGCAAAAAAAACAGGCCAAAAAGAAACAACTAAAAAATTAAAAAATTGACTAATTAATTAGGACATACCCTTAATTACTAACTTCCACTACACAACCTCATCATGAAATCTCAAACAATCTATCACTCAGAAACCCTTCCAGAAGTCTCTTGAATGTACTGATGGAAGTGGTCCCAACAACATTAGATGCAAGTGAATTCCACAATGTAACTCGCCGCACTGCAAATGACCTTCTCAATACTTCACTTCTGCAGATTGGGATAGACATCTTGAGCGAGTGACCACGGGTTCCAACATTTCGCGCCATTTCAAACATATCTGTTACAAGGAGTTACAAGGAAAGAAGGTACCCTAGGAGACCTTACGGTCCATTCAAAGAGGGTACCTTGGGACTAGCAATCGAGCGGGCACATGGCTGCTCAATTGTTTTGCGTCCCTAAACGGCCACTTTTCAAGACTTTGTCTAGTCTTGACTTGAACTGGTCAACAGATTCACTGGTGACAACTTCCACTGGAAGTGCGTTCCACTTACCGCAGATACTGTAGGTGAAAAAGTTTCCACACAGATTGCGGTTGTAACGCTTCAGTTCAAGTTTGAAGCCGTGATTGCGCGTTCTGTTCTCACTCAGTGTGAAAATATCCCGGTAGTCAACATTGTCGAACCCTCGAAGTATTTTGAAAACTTCGATGAGCTGACCACGCAGTCTACGGGTTTCCAACGAGAACAGATCTAATTCCCTTAGTCTATCATCATAACTTTTATGTCGGATAGAGGGAATCAGTTTGGTTGCCCTGGCTTGTACGCGTTCCAACCTTGCGATGTCCTTTCGAAACGAAGGACTCCAAAATTGTACGGCATACTCCAGGTGCGGCCGAACTAGGGAGTTGTACAGACAAAGTACTATCTCCCTGTTACGGTATCCAAACTGGCGCTTTATGTAGCCTAACATCCTTTGGGCTTTCTTCTCTGCCTCAATGCACTGTTTCGAGAACTTGAGGTCGCTAGTGACAGTAACACCCAAGTCCTTCTCAGTGTCACTCGATTCGAGAGCAGTGCCCTTAAGGATATAATGAGATTGGGGATTTCTGTGGCCGATATGCATTACTTTGCACTTGTTCACGTTGAACGGCATTTGCCACGTGTCCGACCACTCCCCAATCTTCCCAAGGTCTTCCTGCAGGCGGGCAGTATTTCCATCCTTTGCAACGTTCATACCAAGCTTGGTATCGTCGGCAAATTTGGAAATCTTGGCAACCATGTCACCGTCCATGTCGTTGACGTAGATGATGAATAGTAGTGGTCCCAGGACAGAACCTTGAGGCACTCCGCTAGTAACGGGCACCCACTCAGAAGCCTGTCCATTCACCACCACCCGTTGCCGTCTGCCACTTAGCCAGTTCTCGATCCAGCCGGCTACTTTTCCGTCTATGCCCAGCGCTCGCACTTTCCAGAGAAGGCGGTGGTGTGGTACCTTATCAAAGGCCTTCTGAAAGTCTAAGTAAACCACATCCACCGCCTTGTCCCGATCGTGCTCACTGAACACGAAGTGGAAGAATTCCACAAGGTTCGTCAGGCATGACCGTTGCCTTCGGAAGCCGTGCTGGGAACTCCTCAGTAGCAGGTTTGACTCTAAATACGACGTTATTTTCTCCACCATCATGCTTTCCATGAGTTTACCGACTATCGAAGTCAGACTGATAGGTCGGTAGTTTGACGGATGGCTGGAGGATCCTTTCTTGAAGATCGGAGTCACCTCCGCCTCACGCCAGTCTCTAGGAACGCATCCGGTCCGGATTGACATGTTAAAGATAGCGCACAGATGTCGTGATACTTCATCGCACACTTCCTTCAACACCTTGGGTAGAAACCCGTCCGGTCCAGGGGACTTATTCGTCTTTAGGTCAGCGATCTTTTTCTTTATTTCTCCTTCGGTGAAGTCCATTGCCTCCAGCTTTTCCCCCGAGTAGGAATCCATGGGCTGGGGGGTGGGACCACACTCTTTAGTAAACACTGAGGAGAAGTAGTCATTGAGAAGGTTAGCATTTTCTGCATCTGACTGAGTTAATGCACCCTCCTCGTCCACTAGGGGCCCAATCTTACGATGGATTGGTTTACGGCTATTTACATAGCCGAAGAACTCCTTGGGATTCTCCTTGCAGAGTCTCGCCACTCGGAGTTCCTCAGTACGCTTAGCCGCCCTTATGCTGGACTTCACTCTCCTGGCTAGCCTCCGGTACTCGTCAAAGGCACCCGAGATCTTCGATCGCCGGTACGCATTTCTCTTCTCCCTAAGCAGTTGGCCGATTTCTCGATTAAACCACTTTGGTTGAACAGAAGACCGACGGAGGCATTTTAGAGGGATGCAACTTGATTGAAGACTCATGAATTTATTTTTGAAATTGTTCCACGAATCCTCAACCTCTTCGCATACCGCTAGCCTTACATCAGTCAGCCCAGCACGAAGGCGTGCAAAGTCTGCTCTTCTCAAGTCAAGTTTCCTTGATTGACTGGCAACAGACCTTACCTTCGGGATCTTGACGCTAAATCTAACTAGCTGGTGATCACTGCCACCGAGCTCTTCGCCTACAGAGACATCCTCAACGATATCATCCTCAGAGGTGAAGACCAAGTCGAGGATATTGTCTCCTCTCGTCGGTTCTCTGACCCATTGAGTGAGGAACTCGTTGTTGGCGAACTCCAGGAGTAGCGCGCTATCGCCACAGGCTGCTCTGGTTTCCCAGTCAACTTGTCTGTTGAAGTCGCCCATAACGATGCACACTCTGCCTTGAACAAGCTCACCCAGCAGCTGGTACAGTTCCCTGTCCTTCTCAACGGGTTGGGAAGGGGGTCTGTAAAGCACCAGGGTCCTGTATCTGACAGGACCTATCTCTAGGTCAACGCCTAGGAGCTCGTGATCGGATATAATGTTGGAGTTCGTAGATTTGATTGTATCCTTGACATACAACATTACACCGCCACCCTCTCTGTCTGGCCTATCTTTGTGGAAGAGTTGGTAGCCAGGAACCGTGAATTCGCCTTCAAAGTCTCGGTTTGACGTTTTTATCCACGATTCTGTCATGGCTACCATTTCGGGTTCTTCCGTCGCTACGAGGCCACGGAGCTCAGGAAACTTGTTCCTGATTGACCTCGCATTGAACAGAAGAACTTTCAGGGAGTCCCCGACTGTAGGACTCCCTATGCTCTTCCGTTTCCCGGCTTCTTTGTTGGCGAGGCACCCCTTTTTGCGACCTCTGAGAAGGTCGTTCCTGGAGTGACACGGGCGTACTGGCGTACGTCCGCCCTCACTCTGGGCCGGATACTCCTTTCGGTCCTCTCTACGACATTCTGGATCATGTTCGACAGAAAGGCCTTTCCTTTAAAGGAAAGATGTACCCCATCCCTTTGGTAGAGATCATTTCTACCATAAAAGGTGCGGTACGGGTCCACAAAAAAGACCCCCTCTGCCGTACACAAATCTGCCAGGCGCCGGTTTAGAGACACATTCATCGAGTGAGCGGTCCGTGTTGGACCTCTCCTCGGGAGCATCCCGACTACCACACGCTTGCGGGTTTTCAGCCCACAGTCGTCCACGGCACCCATGACCGTGTGGAGGATTTTATCTGTAGGGCCTACCCTACCTCCTCTCAGGTACAGGTCGTTTCCACTGACCATCAGAGCAACGACTGAGCTCTCAGAAATCTGTGATTTCTCAGCCTCTACTCTGATGTGGTGGTTACCACATCCTGGCAGGCAGCTTACCTTCACACTAGTGCGAAGGCGGGCCGCTAGCAGGGACTGCAAGCCCCGTGCTTGAGAATCACCAATAAGGGTGACTCTTGCACATTTGTCAGCAGGCGACTTATTCTTTCCTCTCGGAAGCGACTTGCCGCTTTCCTCTTGTATCTCTGCATTTTTCTTTTTTTTCTTCCTCATCTTATTTTTCTTCTCTTCATTTGTTTTCTATTCTTCCGTTTCTCTTTTCTCTTCTTCTCTTTCCACTTTCCCATGCGCACCAGTAGCGCTCGAATCCTCTACACTGGGGTGAGCTGCATTATGGTCCTTTTTCTTCTTTTTCTTTTTCTTCTTCTCATTGGCTCCGCATGGCAGAAGTGGGACTGCCAATGCAGTTTCACCTCCTTGGGCTGGAGTCACATCGGCGGAACCACCCAAGTCAGTGGGACTTTCGTCTCGAGCTTGAGCCGACTGGGCCTCTAGTTTAGAGGCTAGCTCTAGGATCTTTTCCTCGAGACGCCGAATCTGAAGCGCGTGCTGCGTTTCTAGGGTCTGCAGTTTATTTTCCAGCGCCCTAGATTTTTCTTCAGAGGCTGTGAAGAGATCCTTGAGTTCATTGCAGCATGCCACTGCCTCTCGGATCTCTCCTTTAAGGATGCAATCAGTGCATATACTTCCCGGGTGGCATTTCGAAAAACATCCTTCCGGGAAGTCCACGCACCACTTATCCTTCTGGCATATCGCACATGTATATTTAAGTGCAGCTGGACCTTTTTTCCCTGTCATTTTAAACACTTTCTCTCTTTCAAAACTTTGTGACCAATCAATAGAAAAAAGGGGGTTGGTGAGTTCTCCCCGCGTGAGTCGCTCCCGCCTATCGATCGGAGACGTTTCGGATCTTTCAGAAGGCACGCTCCATGTGCTGCTGTTCGTCCGACCGAGTCGTCAAGCCTCGGCGTGCCGTGGCTCCCAACCAAGCGGCACAGACGGTCCCCGAAGGGGCCATCGATTTGTCACCAGGTGAACAACAACGAAGCACGCCCCTTACTAAACTCCTACTAGTTCCCTTCACAACGGCCAGGATCTCGGAGCAGCGTTCAATGGATATCCCGCCCCACCAAGAGACTCGACCCAAGGCTTTTTATTGGCCTGGCAACCAACCTGGGAACAAAGGGCCGTCACCTCGGACCGATGCTACCAGAGGCACCCGTCAACGGGCACTGGGAACGGTCAATAATTACGCGCCAGGGAAGGGGTTAACGGGGCACTACCCTCATCCCATTCATCGTGCCCCAACGCCTAGGACACCTCTAGTCCTAGTCTCTCGCAACCAGTGAGCGTCGATTGGCGTTGTTTATAGAGGTTCCAAAGCTTCTCTTCTGACGCATGAGGTAGCTGCCAGGTCCTTATATGTAGATAGAGGAAGAAAAGAGAAACAGGGACATGATAGGAGTAGGCTTTTTTTTGTTTTTTTTCTTTTTGTATAAGTGGGAGAGATAGAATAAAAGTAAAAAAAGAGAAGGATAGAGTAAAAAAAAAGGAAGGAATGACGCACTTAGTCTGGAATCTCGTTTTCGACCAAATCGACAAGGGAAGCCCTACCAGGGGTACCCAGAAGAGATACCCCCGCCGACATAGCTCGAAAAGTCAAAGGTACACACAAGCTCTCTTCCCGCGACAAGGGGGCGTCACCTCTCCCTCTACATTTGCATTAAAGGACTTCCAGATCTTTATCATATCTGCACGTAAAAAACGTCCTTGTATAGAATGGAGACTAATAATCCTTAAGCGAGCCACATAGTCGAGGGCTTCTAAACCTGCTATCTCTCTAGTCCACCTTCGTTGTAACGATTCTAGCTTTCTAATATCTCCAAGGTATCCCACATTCCAAAGACAAGAGCAATAATCAACTAATGGTCGGATGTGTGAGATAAAAAGAGATAGCATGAATTCCCTTGATCTACAGACTGTGGATCTCAACAATTCACCCATCAGTCCTCCAGCTTTAGCAGCTACCAGTCGTATATGTTGATGGAATTTGAGGGAAGAGTCCACATACACCCAAATCCTTGTAGGATTCAACATACTGAATTGCTTGCTGATCAATAAAATATTGAATTGGTGGATCATTATGACTTGCACCTCTGCCAAATCTCATTGCATAGCACTTCAGTGGATTCAATCTGAGATTCCATGATTTGCTGACTTCACATATAGAATCTTGGTCTCTCTGAAGAGCTTGTGCTGCATTATTACCATTAACAGATGATCCAACTGGGTAGCAAACACATAGCTTAAAGTCATCCGCAAATGCCTTCCAATCTGAGTTGACATCCTTTGTAATATAATTGGCATAAATGAGAAACAAAATCGGACCAAGGACTGAACCCTGTGGAACCCCACTAGTAACATCTCTCTCAGAGCTCAACTTGCCCGACACTGACACAGACATAGTGCGACCAACCTGAAAACTTTCAATCCAATTAACTAGAGCATTGTCAAAACCCAAGAGACGAAGTTTACTGATAAGCAAAGTGTGTGAAACTAGGTCAAATGCCTTTGAGAAGTCTATAAACACCACATCTACTACAAATCCCTTGTCCATCCACTTAGCTATATTCCCATAGAAAATCAGTAGCTGATCCTCTGTACTGCGTCCAGACCTGAATCCAAACTGGTTCACAGATAGCAGCCCGTTACTTTCGAGGTAACTTCGAGGTATTCCACACTATGGGAACCAGCCATCCTCTCCATTGTCTTGCAACAGACAGAAGTAAGACTTACAGGACGGTAACTTTTAGTGATTCGCCTTATTCCAGAACTAAAAATTGGAACCATTGCAGATCGTTTCCAATCCCTAGGAAGCGATGCAGAATTGAGAGATTGACGGAAAATGATGCACAAAGGGTAAGCCAATGCTGAAGCACATGACTTTAGGACCTGTGAATGAACATCATCAGGTCCAGATGCACTTGGCCCATCCAATTCCAAAAGCAACCTCCTGACAGAATCATATGAAAAAGTTAGGGGATCCATAACTCCATCAAACACCTGATGATCAGCTGGAGACAGCGGATCAATTCCAACGAAGACACTGCTGAAGTAATCTGCAAACACCTCGCTCATTTCTGCATCATCTGAGACCACTCCATATGGCATAGCTAGTGGTCCCACCGGAGGACGGCCTTTTTTCTTCCTTTGTATGTATGAATGAAAGAGCTTAGGAGAGGATCTGAGGGAACTTGCTATATACTTCTCATAGTCACATTGTTTATCTCTGGCATACGATCTATATCCATTATTTAGTGAGAGGTACCTGTCCAAGGCAGATATTACATCCTCATGCCTTCTGCCTAGCCTCTCTCTCAGACTTTTGTAATTTTTCCATGCAGAAGCCCTCTTCCTTACCATTGCCCTAGGTGGGGGGGGGGAGTACACTGGAGTTCTACCATAGCTTCCCAGAGGTACATACTTCTCTATAAGCCCTATGAGAATCAGCTTAAACACTTCATAACATGCATCGATGTCGAGGTCACCAAACAACAGAGCCCAATCTAACCCATTTAACTCTCGATTCATTGCAGTGTAGTTTCCCTTAAACCATAATCTATGGGGGCCACTTCCTACATCATCAGGTAATAATGAACATAAAATATACTCAAATACGACAGGAGAGTGGTGGCACCCTGGTAACGGTGGTAAGACATCTACACTGCCAACCACGTCTGTATCTGATGTTAAAACCAAATCGAGAACATTTCCTGATGGTATGAATGTAGGTTGCTCAACCCATTGACTCAACCCAGCAAGAGCAAATGTGTCATAAAAAAGTGAATCCATTGGTGAAATGTATCCATCAAGCATATCGCCAGATCCCCACCCCAAAGAAGGTAAATTGAGGTCTCCCAGTATAATAACATTATTATCTACAGTATACTCGGCAAGGAACGACAACACGTCTTCATTTTCCCTCTGAGAACATGACTGAGGCCTATAGACTACTATGAGGTACACATCCCACTCACTAACAAAAACAGACAGTACATTAGGAACATTAACCTCACAAGGTAAGACACTCAGTCTCTCTGCCACATAAAGGCCCACACCATGCTTCCGCACAAATCCTTCAACATCACTTCGATAAAACCTGTATCCTAGTAAGTTAACATATGATGAAGGAACCTCCGAGGTCAGCCAAGTCTCACACACCGCCAAAGCCACTATGCCACTGCTCCTGAGAAGGTCATACACATATGTCACCTTATTCATGAGAGAATTCAAATTAACCAATCCCAGATAAACCACACCTAGACTGTTATCCACCCCAAAAGACTACTGCCCTAATCTAAATTTGTATTATTCCTGCGGAGATGAGGAATAGATGCAATACCACGATTACTAGCACTTCCCCGAGGACCAGAAACACCCTTCAAACTAGAACGATTTCCAGAGTCAAGACCATCCTGAGAACCCAAACCAACATGCAATCCTAAAACATTCCTAGGACCTGATACTCCCCTCTGTGATCCCAAACCACCACGAGAGCGAGTAGCTCTACGAGGAGCGCCTCCAAAAGCTTCCTTACCACGTCCATTTGTCTGTAAGTCCAGCTCATAACCTTGTGGTGTCTGTCCTCCTCGCCCTCTACGATTATGGGATCCTCTACCAGCAACACCTCCACCCCCTCCCACAACCCCCGAAGGATGTTGAGCTTGCTCAGTCTGTTGGTCAGTCTGAACACTATCCCCACGTCTAGAAGCTCTCCTAGCAATAACATCCATTCTTTGTCGGTACGTTAAATCCCTCTGCACATACACATTCCGATAGTTTGTAGATGACCTAAGTCTAGGCGCCTCTGTTAATAGCGCATATCTCTGCGCATCATCCTCAACCTTACCCCTGAACACGGATGGAGCCACTCTCACTACATCTACAATCGCAACTTCACCCATGTCCAAATAAGTACAGATTTCAACAAACATACCTTTAACCTCCTCCACTGTTGCCTCTCCCACTTCTCTCAGGATTATGGAAGACTTCCTTTTCTCCCTCTCATATAGTTTACTAACCTCCCCCATTACCGACCCACCAGTATGACCATGTGTACCACCAACAACACCACTATAAGGAGTCACCACATGGTCCCGCTCTCTTGGGCCAACGGTGTTTCCACTAATAGAACTAATAGTCCCAGTTAGCTCTCTGACTTCCCCTACTAAACCTCCTACAATTGAAAGCAGCTGCTTGAATGCAGACTGCTCGCCACTAACAGATGGATCTACACTGGATCCACTCCTATATCCACAGCAAATATAGCGAACAGCTCCCTGCACATCCCTAAGCAAGACATCTATAACATCCTGTTCAACTCCAAGACAAAGTTTATGGGGATGGAACCCACAACCACACTCCCCACAAACAATTGACTGACTTCCCAAACAACGACTACACAAGGCACAGTTTGGTGCAGCCACAATGGTGGTAGAGTGCACTACCTCCGAATCTCTAACACTACCTAAAAATTCCTACCTCATGTACAGCCCCGACTTGCACAAGTGAATGCGTGGTTGAAGATGATGAAGACCGACTGTTCTCTTGTGCCACTCTCGCTGGCGTCCCCGATGAACATGGTCCTGGGCCAGGCGTTGATGCACGATGGTCCATCTCTTCCCGAGTCGCATCATGGTTCAGATGTAATGGGGAAACCTCAACCTGGTCCACCTGAGCATTGTGAGCGTCACATCCACCACGGATCCTTTTGTCATTGACATGCAGCCACTCGTCATGAGTGGCTTTCCACCCAACGTAGTGGATCAACACTTTTTCTTCCCTCACCGCAGAAACCTTAATCTTATAGTCCTTGCCGTCTTTTTTGTCTCGGACAAATAAAAGTTCACCAATCAAAAACTTGGCCATGTTCAACAGGTCAATATTTTCATTTATTTGATAAAAGATTATTTTAAACAAAGTACTAGAGTTTTCGTTAAAATTACTTAATATAAAGTTAAATTTAATGGTTGGACTTTGTTAAAAGATTATTTTAAACAAATACCTAATGATTTTTATATACAGCGAGGGGCTTTGAGACCCACCCATAAAATATTCGTCACGTTCGACCGTGACAGGCTGAGTCGGTGTGTTCCGGTTGGTATCGCTACCGCTTGAAGTCATTCGTGCCACTGGAGCGAAAATTCTATTATTGCCACCGCTTCATCCATACGAATCGCTCTTTTAGACGTGGAAAGTCTGCTTTCCCCGAAGTCTGTGTAAGTTCCTCTAAGGCCGTACACGATATCTCTCCATCGTTTATAGCCTTGTATGTCAATTGTGGAGAGCCATAACCTGCTTCTTCGAAGCAATGTAGTGCGCATCTGCTGGAGAAAGAAATACCAGACGTTCAGGCTACTGTTCGGCGTGTAAGCCTTAGACGTCATATTCCTCAATTTTTAAAAAAGGCACCCTCTGCTGCTGGCCCTTCCATTTTAAAAGTAGGGTTGTTTCTGCGCCCATTCTAAACCCTTCTGCGGGTTATACTAATCTCGAACACTCCCCTGGTAGATCTAGCGGCACAAAGGATAAACACCCAGCATCGGGTCTAAAAGAAACCCCACACCCTCCTCCAGCGTGACCGTTTCCCGTAAGGCGAAACGGCAACGCACCTTCACCAAATCATAAGACTCGCAGGAGACAACACCCCTGAATGTGGTGGTGAGGCCGTCTTTCTCAGTTCTTAAAGTCCCCCCCCCCCCCCTCCCGAAAGGAGCACAGCACTAAAGGGGCTTCGGCTTCCAATTCCCCACCTAAAGCTGAACTTGGTGGCTCGGAGAAGATGAATCGTCCAAAAGAGGGATCCCCCCGCCCTCTGAAGTTTTGGAGGTAGAGAGAGAAAAATGCGCATGATGAGCCCAACCTCCTGTGATAAGCCCTCGAACGTGACGGGACATTAAGCACTTTGTTCGGAGATCTGTCCCCGGGAAGCGTGGGGCCATTCCCGTGAGGGTCTTCTCTTCGAAGAGGACCACCGTATCACCTCCAAACTAATCCTGGGGGGTATATTGCTTCAATGGAATTGCCGCGGACACCGGACCAACTAGGAGGAGCTGCGGAGGCTCGTCTCTTCCCGTTCCCCATTAGCAATCTTTACGCAGGAGGCCATGCTGGGTGATATAAGTGTTTTGCGACCCCACCAACACGTGAGGGGGTAGGGTGGGGATGCGCCATTTAAACCGGGTATGATATCTCATTTCTTCTAGTTGCATAAAATACATCCTTTTATGCAGTAACAGTGCAGCTGCACCTGGATAGGGAGTACACTTTTATTTTTGCGTACATTCCACCGTCAGGCGACTTTGGCATGGGGCACTTTTAAATACCGAATCGTGAGACGTTGCTGGGATCCTTTCTATTGCAGGTGGTTTTGAAGAGTAGACACCCCTTCTGGGAAGACTACTCTATCACTATCAGGGGTCAGGTACTTGTCGACCTGAACGATGAGCTGGAAATATGTGTCTTAAATGTGGATGAGTTCAAGCATCAGTAGCCAAGAACCACTTCATTTCCCTGTCTTGATTTATCTCTGTGCTCTCCTGATGCGCAGCCTTATTTGAGGTCGGAGGTAATCGAATACTTCCATAGTAGTGACCACTTTTCAATTCAAATATAATTTTCTGGGCCACTGCCTCCTGAGTGACTTGTCCCCCCCCCCATTCATTGGTGCATTGTGCTTGACCCAGGTGCGATGGACTACATTTCAGGAAATGACATTTTTCTGTCCAATTCGAGGAGTTTAACTCACGGTGAGTTTTCCGGTAAGTTCATCTTCCTTTGCATAAATACTATTTCCGTTGCGGTCAGCCGAGTGTAAGACGGACCTCAAACAGAAGCATTATTCCTACTTGCGCTACATATAACCGCCACCCAAACAATTCGTACCAGTGAATTTCGTCGATTTAAAGCTAGGTTCCAGTATGTTTCCAAGCACGCCTGCCGCTCTTCCTGGAGAGCATACATTGCTTTAATTAAGGGGAAGCGAGTCAAAAGGATTCGGGGCAAGTTTCCCAGGACGCCCCCATCCCTTCTCCATGAAAATGGGACCGAAGCCTCGGACCCTGCGTACGTGGTGGAGTCTTTAGCAAGCGTATTATACGCATTCTCTAGCCGGGATACCTCTCTGCCGACATCCAATGCACGTCGTGATGTCGCTGAAGGCCGCCAAATGGACGTTACCTCAAGAGGCGGAGAACCCTTCAATGACAGGTCGAAGGTCTATGACACCGCATTGCGATACGGTATCATGGAGACTCTCCACACGATGGGGGCGAGTTTAAATTCAAGTCCGTTTTTAAACTCCTTTTTTACAAAATAGCTAAACCTAAATTCATGCTGTATTTTGAAAATATGGCACGCAAGGTTAAGGATCTACCTATAAAAGGAAACTTTACTAACTTTTGTTCTGAGTTATCTTCTCTCTCCAGCGAATTTTATTATAAAATACATTCATCTAGAACTTCGAAATTCATAATTAAGCCTAAAGACAGAAAAGTATTACGGACACTTGCGGAAAAGGATATAATAGTTACTAAACCTGATAAGGGGAAGGATGTAGTGATCCTTGATGTACAAAAAGCCCATAGTATATTAAATGACAGAATGAAATTTCAACCTACAAATGATTAACCCAAAACTATTCTTCTACGATTGGAAGATAAAGTTAATCGTTTCTTAACACAACTTAAGCAGGCATCAATTATTCCTAAAGATACCTATAATAAATTATTTGTATCTTCCAGTTATTTAGCACCCATGTATTTTCTACCTAAAATACACAAAGGAGTTCCTTTGAAATCCACACTTGCCTCTTATTCTTTACCATCATACAAACTAGCCAAATATCTAGTTAAACTCCTTTCACCTTTATCTAAAAATCAGTTCTCCATGCAAAACTCCAATAAGTTTAAAGAAGAATTACTCAGCAAAGTTAACGATGGATATATAGTGAGTTATGATGTTGAATCTATTTATTAACATTCCCCTTAACTATAAAATCAGTTTAATATTAAATAAGGTATTCCATTCCATAAATACTTTATTATGGATTTTAACGAACCAATTAAAAAAGGCGCTGGAATTAAGTCTTTCTGAATCTTGGTTCACCTTTAATAATAAAGTTTACTGCCAGATTGATGGTGTTGCAATGGGTTCTCTAATGGGACCACTTGCAACTGATTTTTTATGACACATCTCGAAGATGAAATGTTTTCTACTAACTTACATTATAAACCCTCCTTCTCCCGCCGTTTTGTTGATGATTCCTTTGCAATTTTCAATAATCCTGCACATAGCCATATTTTCTTGAATTTCTTTTAACACTTTACACCCCAACATCAAATTCACCATGGAAGTAGAGTCAAATGATAAGATGCCCTTTCTTGATCTTTTAGTTACCCAAGATAATGACCAGCGAAAAAGTAAACAACCATTTACCGAAAAAACTTTCACAGGACTAGGCTTAAACTACTTTAGTTTTTGTGATTTTAGATACAAAATATCCACAGTAAAAAACTTAATATATAGAAGTTTCTCGCTAACATCCACCTACCAATTAATCCATAATGAATTTATTTTTTTTAGGAAATATTTTATAGAATATTTATTTCCTTCTGACCTATATGATAGAGTTTTAAAAAGGCTACTTGATAATCTCATTGACCTCCCTCAACCCTGCATAAAAGTTCCTAAAATGCCAATATATTTACTAATTTCAGAGATGGAGTTTTTAAACGATACTTTTAAAAGAAAAATCCTATTCATTTTTAAAAGATATTTTCTCCAAATAGTTTTTATAAACAAATTATCGATAGGAAGTTTTTTAGCAGTAAATATCCTATCTCTTCGCAGTTCCGCAGTGATAATGTTTATTTATTTAAATCTCCCCGTTGTACTGGAGCCTCTTATATTGGCAGCACTGTCAGGTCTCTAGGAGCTAGGTTCTCTGCTCATATGGGGGTTAGTTGGCGCACAAGAGAAATATTGCCGTGGTATGACATTACATTATATCAACACCATATTATATCTATGGGGGAGGGACCAATAACTTAAAGGCGAACCGACAAGGGACGGAACGCCACGAGTTTCGACGCGCAGAACAGCGAGAAAAGAGTGGAACGAGGTTAGGTAAAATTTGGGCAATGGCAAAGCTCAAGGTTATTTAAAGAGGCATTACAAAAATATAATTTTATTTACATAAAATAAGAGAATTAATGGGCAAAATTACATCGGTAAACAAGGGGGAAATTGCAGAGTTATGCATCAGACTCTGAAGTTAGAAATTAATGCGTTACAGAAGGAGACTATTAAAATGGGGAGGATTAACTCAAATGGGTTGCTGAAGGGGGAGAGGGGTTGGCTTACGGAGGATTCCGGGTGAGATGTCAGGGTAAGGTTTCACGGATGTCTTCTGGAGGCAATAAACGTGAGGGTGAGGGCGCTCGGAGCTTCTGAGCGGGAAGTTGACGTGATGACGGTTCTCCAAAGGGAGGGGGGGGCGGTAACGTCCAATCCAGGGAAGAGTATTTCGGCCACCCGTAAACGAGGAGGGAACTAGGAGGGCTTCGACAGGAGTTGATGAGTGGAGTCGGAAAAATCGCTCGATGGCGATCGTCAAATGGAATTACCTCACTGGCTGGGTTAATTCCAACACACGAAAAGTTCAGCCGTCACTTTGCTTTGTTGTTAGCACCTGACTTGGAACTAGGGGAATGCTTCTTGGTTCTAGCGGGACTCCTCAACTCTGTGTCTCCCACATGGAAGACGAGCCCTATATATATCCGAGGCTCCCCCCGCAGGGGTGAGGGAAACAGCGCTACTCTCGAATGGCCTCGAATCTTCACGTCGAGGCGATTCTAACCCACGAAAAGGTGGTCTGAGGTGGACGCGGTTCGAGGCTACCGCTTGTGGATAGAGGAGGGAGGAGGCTTACCAATTTAAGCCTAACCAAATTCTAGAACCTTCTCCAGCGCATGGACGTCACTTCCGTGCTGGAAAAGAAATTCCACGTGGAATTCCCCCACATTAGCCTTTAACAACAACCAACATTGCCTAAGAAACTTCGAATATTAATATGTCAAACACTACAAACCTACACTCAATGAAGATTTAAGTGCAATATCTTTAATAATTAACAAATTTTAACTACAGTTTGTTAGTTGGTTCGTTTTAACTACTGTTTGGTTAGTTGGTGTACCTCTCTCCCAAGCTTCACTGTAACCTATAAATACTAGCCCCTGGTTAAACCCACCTATCACGTTCTAGGATGGATCTACTTTATTAAGTACCAAAATTAACCGTTTTTAGCTCTTACAGTGTTTACAAAATTAAAAACAAAGTTTAAATTTATTATCTTTAACTATTGCCAGGTCATTTTCTCTTATAGTTTTTAATTAATTTCTGAAATAAACTTTCAATTTATTAACTACTTTTTTGAGTCAGTTTTAAAGCATATTTAACTATTGCCAAATCATATTTAAAATTTTAACTTATACTACATTTTATTGATAATTTATAATTGGTCATCTTTTAAAATTATTTAATGTCTCGTTGGCCTTTTCATGGTTTCTTCAAATGTATTAACTTTAGTAAACTTATTTTAGCCTGAAGATGAAAACTTGTAGTTTTCGAAACGTAGTACGAAATTAAAAGATGTTGCATCCGTTTTTGGTGGCTCTGGGATTTATCCTCAATAATATATATATATATATATATATATATATATATATATATATATATATATATATATATATATATATATATATATATATATGCAACAAAGCCAACAGGGAAAATTAATACGAGGATTCCAAGTACTTTCGAACTTTGTTTCGAGTTCTTTATCAAGGAATAACAAAAGTATTGAAAATTGTAATATTTATAAGGATGATAAAAAAGCAAAGACCAATCAACAAAATGAATTAATATGAAATGGAAACCTTAGGAGGAGCGGAGATAAATACAAACTAAGATCATTAAATCAGGTAAATTCAAAAGACTAAAGGTTGACAAGAGGATTAAAATACCGCCAAAGCAATTAGGGGGGAAGAAAATCTTAACGAGAGATTAACCTCAGAAGTCAGGATTTAAAAACCAAGGTAGAATAAGTACAAATGTTCTAAAGACTTGATTCAAATAGAAATAAATACACAGACATAAACATAAGGCTACATAGATGCACACAAAATAAAATTAAATAGTTTATTAAGATTAATATAAATATTTAGTCTCAAATTAAAAGTTTCGACAGTGCATTGTGAATATAATATAAAAAATAACCATCGAGTTTATATAAGCCAGGACTTAAATTAAAATTTGGAAATTTACTAATAAAGGTCGATTCAATGATATTTCGTGAAATTGTATTGTTATTATGACAGATGAATTTAGCAGAATTCCAATCAATATTGTGATTAAGATATGACATATGAACATAAAATGAGCTGCTTTCTCCGCTACGACGGACATTATATTTATGCTGAGAAATTCGTTTTTTTAAACATTTACCTGATTGGCCAAAGTGATATTTAGCGCAATCGATACATTTTATGCAATATACATTACCAATAGGGGAAAGGACGTTCTTGACTAATAGTTTAGAGATAGTATTATTATAGTTAAATACTAGGCATTTGTGTAGTATTTAACTATAATAATACTATCTCTAAACTATTAGTCAAGAACGCTCCTTCCCCTATTGGTAATGTATATTGCGTAAAGTGTATCGATTGCTCTAAGGTCTAAGGTAGATAGGTAATGGTAAATAGGTAACAAAGTATCAAAGTAGCAACTAGTGTCTATGAGAGTCTGGAATGAGAGGATGAGGTTTTAGACTAAGTATGATTTGTTTGGAATTAAATGACTAACTGGAAAAGGAATAATATTTACTAACCTTTACGATGGGAATGAAGAAGCACGAGTGGAAATTTTTGTGTTCAATGCGAGACAGCTGAAAGCGTGTTAGTTTAGGTGTTTGACTAAAGTAAGTGTTGCCAACAAGAATGTATCTTAGCCTTGATTTTTGGATGGCAATTATTTATTACAAAAGATATATTGAGAATACATACACAAAATATTTGAGATTTTTGATTGATACATTAATAATAGGATTATTTAAGATGATTGATAATTTATACATGACTAAGTTGAGATTTTACATAAGATTTAAGAAAAATTGTATGAATTAAATGGGAAAATAAATGCATATTTTTATATTGAATTTATAAAGGAAAGTATGCTAATATTTATGCGCAAGGTACATTAGGTTAAAATGATATTAGGTAATGGTAATATTTTAATTGATGCAATGGAATATTTATACATGTAATATTTTATAGGAATGCCAGAAGGCATTGCTATATTCCTCAAGAGCATAATATAACATCATTTGTGAGGCGTGCTTATAAAGCGTACTTTGGACTTACTCTTGGCGACCGAGACAAGAAATGGGCCCTACATACTGTGTGCCATAACTGCGAGGAAATGTTACGTGACTGGACAAAAGGGAAACGTAAGGGTTTACCTTTCGGAATTCCCATAACCTTGCAAGAATTGACGGACCACACAACTGACTGCTTTTTTTGTCTAGTCAACACAAAGGGCATTGGCAAGAAAAACAGACACAAAATCTCATATCCTAGTATCCTCTCAGCAATCCGACCTACCCTGCACCCCGATGAGCTCCCAATCCCAGTTTTTAAAGGATTTCTTCCATTTGAAGATGTGGGTAGTGACCAAGAGCAAGAAACTTCTGATGAAAGTCAAGAAATACTTTCAGAATCAGGCGATCGTTCTTATGAGACCCTAGAGTCCTTAACTCCTCAACAGTTTAGCCAGCCAGAGCTGAATGACGTTGGGTCTCTCCAAAACTGCAGCTGAAGTGTTAGCCTCCAGGTTGCAAGAAAAGAATCAGCTGAGCCATACAACTAAAGTTTCATACTTCCGAAATCGGGAACAGGTTTTTGTACCATTTTTCTTTACAGAGGAGAATAACTTAGTTTAGTGTAATAATATATCAGTTCTTCTCTAGGAATTAGGGATGCGAGTATACAATCCAAATGACTGGCGATTATTACTAGATAGTTCTAAGCGCAGTTTGAAGTGTGTTCTACTTCATAGTGGTAATGTTTATGCAGCTGTTACAATTGGACATTCTGTGTATTTACGAGAAGAACATAATGACATTAAAACTGTGATTGACCTACTAAAATACCACGAGCACAACTGGACAATCTGTGTGGACCTCAAAATTGTTAATTTCATCCTAAGTCAACTAAGAAGATTTACAAAGTATCCCTGCTATCTTTGCATGTGGGACAGCAGAGCTTGAGAAAAACACTGGAACCAGAAGGAGTGGCCCTCGCGTGAGACTCTGAAAGCAGGTATGAGAAATATTGTCAACGATCCAATTGTCATTCGAGAAAAGATAATTTTTCCTCCTCTCCATATCAAGCTTGGTTTGATGATGCAGTTTGTCAAGGCGTTGAATATTGACGGTGAATGCTTCCAACCCATATATTCTGTCCTCTCTGGTTTTTCCTTCGAGAAGATCAAGGTAGGTGTGTTTTTGATGGACCATAGATTCGTGCACTTGTACGTGATCAAGAATTTGCCAGAAAGATGAACGGCAAGGAAATGACTGCATAACTTTCATTTGTGGCGGTGATGGCAAATTTTCTCGGTAATAAAAAGGTTGACAACTATGAAACTTTCGCAGCTAATATGTTGTCAGCCTTTCGCGATCTTGGATGTAACATGAATGTCAAATTACATTTCCTGTACAGTCATCTTGATAGATTCCCTGAGAACCTAGGAGCAGTAAGTGACGAGCAAGGCGAGCGGTTTCATCAGGACCTCAAGACCATAGAAGAGCGTTGCCATGGGAGATGGGACAAACATATAATGGCAGATTACTGCTGGAGCATTAAAGGAGAATGATCTGAGACAGTCCACAAACGCAAAAGCTACAAGCGGAAATTCATGCCTGATAAGACTGCAATTGAACTTTGCCTCTTCATAGTAACAAATGTCTTATCTACAAATCAGTTTTATATAAACTATAACCATTGTTTATTTGGGAAAGTGTTTCAAATTGTGATCTTAAATAGATTTATATTATCTTGCATTTTCCTTTTTATTACTCAGCTATATTAAAGAGTTTTATAACATATTTCATCACATATTATTCCGAATAGACTACAACGTCAATGTGATGATGACGAAATTTTAAGATTTTCAAATACCTTGATTGCAAAAATATTAGAGCACTGAGGAAAAACAAACTTTAGATCTGAAATCAGCGCAAGAAATTAGGTAATAACAAGTGTTTGATATCAACGGAACAAAAACTTTGTTGACCAGTGTAATGAATAAAAATAAAGTAACCAAGCCAAGGAAAAGGCTTGCTGTAATCGTTGACATCAAGGTCAGCATAATAATACAAAGAGTGCTCGCTTTCTGAAAATTACCCAGTACGTATTTGCCAAAATTAGAAAAGACCTGGAAGATGCCGATAGAAATCCAACACATATCAAATGGTTCAAACACCATCAGAACCCAAGAATCTATGCAGAAAATACAGGAAAAAAATCAAGAAAAACCTTTAAAGATGATCAGGGCACTTGAAGAGCACTTCAAACTTTCAGAATACACCACCAGAAGAGTGTGCATAAAGATATCCTTTACAAGTCTTATGTGATTCGAAGAGGTCAGTATAGCAATGCCCTCTGGGTATTCCTATAATAAAATCCTCCTGGGAAACTTAAATATATATATTATTTATAAAATTCCAATCACTCATTTATTTAACTTGACTTTTGTCAATTAAATCATTAATGCAATTTATGTAGAACTTAATAATTCATTCATTTATTTTACTTAACTTTTGTCAATTCAATCATTCAATTATTTTATGCATAAGTCTTTGCAATTCATTTCTCGTCAATTATCCCGTGACGAGAAACTGATTTCATTTAACGCACTGGTTCAAACAACATCTCTTAGAATTCCACGCACATACAAACACATGCATTTCACCACTTGTGAAATAACGCGAATTGACTCTCTCTCTCAGTTGTCTTCGCGTCACCATAATTCGTGCTCGACTTTACTTCAAATCAAGGTCAGTTATAAATCCTCTCACACTTATTCTCTGCAAACTGCCATACGAGAGTAGGTCCTAATTATCGTTACTTCCCTCATTGCAGATCCTAATTCACAGTCTATCATAGTCACTTTACATCATAGTTACTTTACCACATCATAATTACCACATCATACTTTAACACATCATACTTTACCACATCATAATGACCACTAATTCACTTCAACTGATTTCATTTAACGCACTGGTTCAAACAACATCTCTTAGAATTTCATGCACATACAAACACATGCATTTCACCACTTGTGAAATAACGCGAATTGACTCTCTCTCTCAGTTGTCTTCGCGTCACCATAATTCGTGCTCGACTTTACTTCAAATCAAGGTCAGTTATAAATCCTCTCACACTTATTCTCTGCAAACTGCCATACGAGAGTAGGTCCTAATTATCGTTACTTCCCTCATTGCAGATCCTAATTCACAGTCTATCATAGTCACTTTACATCATAGTTACTTTACCACATCATAATTACCACATCATACTTTAACACATCATACTTTACCACATCATAATGACCACTAATTCACTTCTCTCAGTGTGCATTCGTTGATATTGTAAATATATTTATTTGGTTTATTTTCTGTTTTTCTTACAAACCTAGTTCAGAAGTTTTCTAAATTCATTTCACGTCAGTCGTTAGGCCTTAATATTAGCAGACGACTATTCCATCCAAATTCAACAAATTTATGGTAATGGTTTTCAATTGGCTATCTAGGCTGATTTAATAACTAAAATCAATCCCACTAATAACCAAACACCATAGTCAGTTCATATCAGGTAATAGGAAATAGAATCGTTTTATCGCGCAAAGCGCTTGCTCTCCGTGTTGAAAAATCAAGTAGCTAGAATTATTTTGTTTTTCTCGGATGAGAAAAACTTCGTCAAAGAACAAAAGTTAAGCCAAAGGAATGATATATGGTTATGCTGAGTACCAAACGAGTTTTTCTACTGTAAGGCATACCAAGTTTCCAGTAACTCTAATGGTTTTAGTAGTATTTAGCTGTCAAGGAGTTGTCATAAGCCCTCACTTTTATTTCATAAGGATTAAGATTCAATGCTACTTCCTACACAGAGGTTATGTAAAAGGTTGTTTGGTCCTGGATGGCCAGAGTAAGAAACGGAAAACCTTACATCTTCAAAACGTCGCTGTAACATCTCATATGGCTATAACAACCCAAGTTTGGATGCGTGCCAATTTACACGACGATGATCTCCCAGACGCATGGCCTCTTAGCTCACTCGACTTAAATCCATGGACTCTTACGCATGGGGCGTCGTCGAAATAGAAGTCAATCAACACCAGCATAACATCATTCATACTCTCTAGTCCGCTATAACAAAGACTATTTCCGAAATTTACAAAGATCATCTGATTTGGGCATGTCAAAGCATTAGACCACAAATTGAAATACTCATTGAGGCTAATGGTAGATTTAATGAATAAGCGTGTTATACGGATTCTCAAGATTATTTGTACCGATTTTAATTTAAATAGACCATTTCTTTGATGTGATATGCTTCTTTTTCTAAATTCCTACAAATCACCAGCAAAAATGTTTGCTTCTCCATATCTTAACATCAATTGAATCCAGACTGATATTTTTTACAGATTTTTAATCACCTGGCCAATATTTCTTGGAATTCTACGTGATAGTTGTTTTAAAAACACGATTCAAAAAGATCGAATTTTTGCCCTTTCTAGGTTTTTGGGCCAGTAATCGCGGCTATGAGTCCAATTAAAACACTAACATTGCAGTTGAAAAATTAAGGTTTGACAGATCAATTCTGTGACTGAATGTTTAAAAAACACGATAATACATATTATCAATATGTCTACGACTCGAATAAGTTAGATATTTAACTAAAACTCGCGCCTATTTGCTTGAGGTGCTATGTAAAGTCTGTGGCTGCCACCGGCGTAGTCACGCTTGCTTGCCCGCTCGTCCACCTGCTTGCTCGCCAAGCCGCACAGTCCCTCTTGCCCGGCCATGCGATTAGTATTGTAGGGTGGAGTCCGAGTCTACCCATATTCAAACACGTACACACGCACACACTCATGAGCACACACATGACATAGCACCCCAAGTGATACGCCCCCCTTTATTGGTTTGTCGCCGAAATGTCCCCCTCCACCACCCAACTCATAGGTCAGTGATATCTTTTCGAAGGAATCAGAGTCTGCACACATACAAAGACATATTTGTTTGCCGCCAAATGTTCCAGCACCACCCCAGGTTAGTGACCTTATATGGTATTTTCTCGTTTTATTTTATATATAGTAAATACTTGAGCACATTCAAACACGTAGACACATTCACGATCATACATACACACACACGATCTTACACCCCGAGTCTAGTTGCCATCTTTTAAATCATTTGTCGCTAAACCTCTTTGTGTGTCGCACGTTCTAAGATGATCCTCCATCCACACCGTATCACACTCAGACTTAGTAAATATTTTGTAACC
Organism: Ceratothoa steindachneri; assembly: GCA_963969495.1. Lineage (NCBI taxonomy): Eukaryota > Metazoa > Arthropoda > Malacostraca > Isopoda > Cymothoidae > Ceratothoa > Ceratothoa steindachneri. Next base: position 238,364,161 of record OZ018319.1, on the reverse strand, counting down.
GAAGATGTGTGTAGATCGGATTATAAATTTAGCCCAGACTATTCATCTACTTTTGATTTCTTCGATCATCTTCGTTGACTTATTCATGAACAACCAATTGATCGGATTGAATTTCTGTATAGTGGGTCAGTCCAACCACATTTAAACTACACAATAACAGAAAAGAAGTACTTGAACATCTCCATTTTATGGATGTAGAAGATTTAATCATCGGTGAAAAATTAAAAAACGAGCTTACGGGTCAGTTTTCTTTGCAGGAGGTCTATCCGATCATTACAGTACATGGATGGATAAGTTTTTTTGCATATTGTGTTCTAACATGGTGGATGGTGGTGAGAAAGTAGTTAACATCGCTATATTTAACAGAAAACCCTGTTATTTCGCTTTCTCTCATGATATTCTCACCAGCTCACTGATATGATGAAAGCCAAGATTAAAGAGGCAAGGATGAAAGAATTCTCCTCACAAGATCAAGAGAATGTGATGAGTTATTTTGTAAACAAATTAAAACATTAGTAGTATAGCGCGTATTATTTCATCTTTATTTTATTCATATTAATCAGAGATTATTATAAATGCTAAAAAAATGTCTATACATAAAGAGGTCATAATAGCTTACAGGGATACAATGTATAGTTGTAGTGTGCGAGAAGTTCGGGCGAGCGTCTTAAATGCTTTGCTTGAATCAGGCTGTTTTGGGACTCAGGATGGCCGAGTGGTTTAAGACCCTCACTAACGGCTGTCCAGCGACGCAGAAAGCGCGTTTCAAAATTCGTCGGGCTACTTTTCTTTTTTATTTTTCTTTGCGCCTCTTTCCTACTCACAGCTATCTACATAGTAACTATTAAAATATTGGTAGTATAACGCGTATTATTTCATCTTTATTTTATACATATTAATAAGAGAATATTATTAATTATTATTATTATTATTATTATTATATATATATATATATATATATATATATATATATATATATATATATATATATATATATATATATATATATATATACATATATACATAAAGAGCTCAAAATAAGTTGAGCTCATGTAAGATCCCTTTAAAACCGAAATGTATGGTTCGATAACTCCTGGGAGTTCAACACGTTTACGAAATGTTTTTCTCAAAACCTTTTACATTGTTTTTTTTTTTGCAAGAATAAAATCCACTGTCAATTATTTTCCTTCCTATTTTATATAAATTCCCTCGTTTTTCGTTTTTTTTCCTCCGTATTTCCAATGTAATCAATTTGTCTCAAATTGAATATTCATGTTTCACAATTTTATTGCATGTGCTAACTTTTTATGTATATATTTAAATATATATATATATATATATATATATATATATATATATATATATATATATATATATATATATATATATTGTATAGCGTACGAGAAGTGCGGCGAGCGGCTTAAAAGCTTCGTTTGAATGAGTCTTTTTTGAGACTCAGGATGGCCGAGTGGATTCGCCGCTGGCTAACAGTGGTCCAGCGACGCGGGAAGCTGTACGCAACTCGCCTACGCTATTATTTTTTTCTTTGCCCCTTTCCTACTCCCATCTATCTACAATATATATATATATATATATATATATATATATATATATATATATATATATATATATATATATATATATATATATATATTAAAAGAGCAACCTTTTCCGGCCAGGATTTAACCACAGTCTCCGGTAGCTACACATATCTGTCTGGATTATGCCTGAGACCTTGTTCAAAGATCTGGGGGAGCATGATGAAATCCTGCCTGGAAACAAACCCAAAGACCATCACATTTAGGGAGAACTTGGTCTTCATGATAAATGGAATGTCGCATAGTTATAAGTAAGCCACCTATTGTTCCGGGTGTTGTACAACTGTTCCTGAGAGTTATTTTCTTCTGAGAAGAATTGTGGCACCTAAATTGCAAAGGAAAGTAGTCCCGTGGCACCCAGATTGCAGGATAGTTAGGCCCAGCGAGGAAACCAACAAATGAGCGTCCGGTGGATCTATGAAGTCCTGAAATTGTGTACACACACATTAATTAATGAAAGAATATGTCCTGTAATAAGTAGTGTGACAATGCAAAATAGAGAGAAATACTATATTACAATTGTATATTTATTAAGAAAAAAATAAGTCGAGCAAAGCGCACAGCCAGAGTTCCCACACAGTCACACGGACACACGTACGCTAGGAAACAGCTTCCTGATGAAAACGATCTCAATAATAGATAACAGGGACAAGCTGAACAAATATAGGGTGGTATGTGCTATGACCGGTTAAAAATTTCGATGACCTGTGAAATGCAAAGCAGTCTTTCTGATACAGGATGTAGGCCCAACTTGGAAAATATGTAGTTTCATTAGACGCACATACCTCTTGTAACTCTGTCCAACGCTCAACAAAGGAACTGAAGAACATATTTCTGATCTTTAGCTCCGCCCCGCGCCCAGGTGGGCTATGGCCTAGTCAAAAGAGCAAGAAGCCACCCGAGGAGACAAGGTGCTCTTCTACCCAGTTACGGATGGCTTACTTTACCGTATGTGCTCAGAAAAAGGTAAACTACAGACGCGAGTATTGTGTGTTCCGCGTTCGCACGTTGGTCACATTTTAACCACTGCCCATGACAGCCTATTTTCAGGCCATTTTAGCCACACGAATACCACCCAGATGATGTTCAAATATTTTTATTAGCCATGCGTCCATGAAGAAATCCTTTGTTACTGCAGGTCTTGCGACATCTGCCAAAAGAATGCCGCCAAAGGGCGAGTTAAGCCCGCACCGTTGCTGAGAGGACCCCTAAACTCAGAGCTGTTTTCCTGTGTCGCAATTAATCTCACCAGTCCGATACCATCCCCCCCCCTTCCCCGTAGAGTGAAGGTCACAGCCACGTGCTAACTTTAGTGGATTGTGCCACCCGGCTCCACGAGGCCGTGCCATTGAAGAATATAGAGAGCATGTCCTGCGCGGAAGCACTAATTTCTAATCTCCTCCAGCGTTGGCTTACCCAAGGAAGTCCTGCCTGGTCGTGGCTACCAATTCACGTCGTAACTGATGGATTACGTCGGCAAGCTCTTGATGATAAACCCCTTTTTACCACTCATTTTCACCCGGCTGGTAACGGGATATGTGGGGCTCAACGGTTCCCTCAAATCTATCCTCAAGAAACTGTGCACCGAGCAACCCCGAGAATGGCACAGTTTCTTGCCAGTAACCCTTTTCACATACCGGGAAATTCCCCCATTTGAGCTTTCGTATGGACGTAATATTAGAGGGCCCCTCAGCATTCTAGAGGAGTTATTATCCAATTCGAAATTAGACGAGGAGATTCAATCCTCCTACGCTTACCTCCTAGACCTGAGGCAGAGGTTAGAAAAAGTGCGCAGAGATCGCGCATCAGAACACCGAGACAAACTTGGGCAAACATAACACCTACTTGGACTGTAAGTCCCAAGAACGAAAATTTAAACCCGGTGACGAAGTCCTTTTAATACTCCCCACGGAGAACAACAAACTTTTGAGCCAATGGAAGGGCCCCTTCACAGTGATCGAAAGACGCGGCCCCGTCGACTACTTGGTCCAAACCCCGTCTGACACTAAGCTAATCAACGTGAACATGCTTAAAAAGTAGCATCGACGCGCTTGTGCCAATGAACTTGTGGCCCTGAATGAAGAATCCGCCACCCGCTTGACCCCTTGGTCGTGGTACAAGTCGCCTCCGTGGAACAAGACGCGGAATATCTTCTTCACGTCTTACCAGATACCCCCGATTCCTCATCGACTGAGTTGAATATAAACCCTCAGCTTCCGATCTCGCAGAAGACCAATTTACAAGCGTTAGTCAGCCAATTCACCGATGTAATCTCGGATACCCTTAGTTATGCTACCCAGTTCGAGCACAATATTCGGCTCACCACCCAGGAACCTGTCTGTTCGAAGCCGTATTCCCTCTCCATTTACTTAAGAGAAGCGTTCAATGAGGAGGTAGACAAGCTATTGAAGATGGGTATTCCGATTCCCCTCATCGATCAAAATTTGCACATGTTCGAGACTGAACATAAACCCCTCTTTTTCCTATGGAACGTTAAGAACAATAATGGTCGCCTCATGAGGTGGAGCCTCTCTCTCTCCAAGAATTCCAATTTAAATTTGTATACATTAAGGGCTCCGAAAGTTGCCTGATGGACAGCTTAAGTAGAAATCCCCTGGAGTTGTCTCCGGAGTAATTTCACATTAATTAATTGTAACGTTAAATCGATTACTTTTTTATATATTCCTGAATAAGTCTTGTAGTTTTGTACAATTCCTTATAAGAATATGTCATTATTTTTTTATTATTGTGTATATATTTGTATATTTTTGTATTGTGGGACCTTTCTTTTGTCATGAATATCCATTGTCCTTGAATGTAAACCCCCTCGTATCGAGACTATGTTGACCCCGGCTATTGATAACTATTCCTGTCTGACTTATTGTATTATTACCATTATTATATTTTTTTCTTGATGTTGTTCGGTAATAGAAATACCGAGCATTTCTCGAGTCCCTTTAATTTGACTTATTTTTGTGTGGAGTACCCGGTATGTGTCTCTATTGTAAATTTAGCCGTGTAATTACCCTATATTAGTCTAATGTCACTTCCTTAGAAAGCTCCATCTTAGGATGGAGCTTTCTAAGGAAGTGACGCCTGAGAAAGATGTACAAGCCCGGCTAGAGAGCCACAAGGGAGCATTGGGAATTTCGTGCGACCGCGTGATCCGTTTAAGTTCCCTTTCTTCCCCATCATATCACCTGATCGGCGCAAGACCTACAGCGTCAAGGACTTTCGCGTCAGTCTGTGATGCTCGCTGAGAATATCCTCCTCCCCCACCGCCTCTCTTGGCGCGCCAAGTCTAATGAGATCCCCGTCCCCCTTTTGAGGCAGGCCTCTGGTGACCCGCTTCCGCCGAGACAGTATAAATACTTCGGGAAAAGCTTTGAAAAAATATTACCATACAGCCCCGTCTTGGCTAGCAGCAACGCACAATCTCGTACGCCCTGCTTCGCCTCCCAATGGCTTCCAGCTACGAACGCGACGCATCACCTCTACCCAGCCTCGCTCGTAGCTAAGGCCAGAGTTTCCGCCCGATAGACGATAGACACGGACAGGCATCTATCACTCGCGTATCGACTTCGTTCTCGTCTGGAGTAGTTCCTCGGTAATTTCTTAGCGAGGTTAAAGAAGAAGAAATTTTGCAACTGGAACTTTGAAGCGCTCCGCTTACTCGTAGTATCCAAAGCCTCCTGTCAATTAGGTTTTGCGTGAGTCTCCGCGTCATTTGCACTCTCTCTTCTTTCCCTGGAAGCAATCACCGTACATCCGTTCTCGGATTCTCGTCCCTGTCGAGTCATTTGTACCCCCCTTCACCCGTTTAGTACCCCGGGTCTCATCTTATTTATTGTCATTTATTTACTTTTGGTAATAATATTTTCTTTGTATATAGTAAAGTTATTTTTCTACAATCAGTTTCTCTAAACCCAGAAACTCTAAGAATTGATTATTTAGGCCAACCGCACTCGATTTTGTTTATTTAACCCTCGCACTGGGATCTGTATCCCAATTTCTGGCGCGCTCCCTTCTCGAGTGACCGCAGGGTCAATCCTGGGTTAGCATTGATGTTCGACTCTACGACAAGTAGCAAAGAGGAAAAAGAAAGGATTGCTAATGTAGAAGCAGGAAATTTTAACCAGAATTTGACGCAAATATTCTGATTCTAGGATGGAAGAAAGAAAAGAGAAAAGGAAACCTAAACTGGAGCTGAAATAACAGGAGAACTCGACGAACACGTTTGGCATAAGATCTCCGTGAATTGGGTTAGTATAACAAAAGCGGAGGCGATATAGCATGACCTCTTCATTGTTGGATTGGTGGAGAAAATGCGCATACTAGCTAAGAAAAGGTTAAAACATTTCATTTTGGCAATAGACCAATATTGGAAGCGGCAATATCACCTACACATGTAGAAGAAAATCTATGAGATGGAAGGTGGATGAGCGTGTTCGGGAAAAGTCAACCATGCCGATCAAACTAAACCACAACTTATGCAAGAGCAGTCAGATCTCGCAGAAATTGGCTAAAACGAGCAGGCTGAGACTCATGGCCTCATTAATACTGTATACCTCCACCGAATATGAAGAACACTCCTGAGGAAGACGGAAGAATTAAGAGTTTTGACGCCATCTCTAACGCGAGAGCAACGCATTAGCTATTGAAAGAACAGGATCCTTTGGTAAAGAGTTTCACGTTATGATCGGCAGCACTTGCCATCTTCAAGGACTTGCAAATTCATATAAACCTCTTATAAATTCTTGAGGAAGTCATCACCCTCAGAGGGATGCCTATAAAGAAAAGATTATAGAGATATGTCAGTGGAAGTGGAAGAGGAGTGAAAAAAGGTGAAGTGTTTCTATGAAAGCCTCTCTCCGAAAATGAGTGTTCGGAACCTTATTCATTACATGAGCAAGATAGGATTCCTGGGCAAAGATAGGAAGAGAACGTCGAATTATCGATAGGAATTATTATTACTAGCAGTGGCGGCTCGTAGCTAAAATTAGTAGGGGAGCTGCATCAGAATTTTTTAGCATTGTTTTAATATTGTGTAAAAGAAAATAAACATAAAAAGAAAATTTATAAATAAACTTGATAAAATCCTAAACATAACAAAATCAAACATTTTTTACTTACTAATAGCCTAAATTGTTACAGTTCAAGCTTGATTCATTCAATTAAAAACGAAATACATTATTATTGTTTTAATTTGCGCGAAAAGATTAATTAATTACTTCTTGATCTCTAGATGACTGCTAAAGAATTTTTTCACCATCGAAAGAACTGCAAGTGAATTTTATCTTTCAGAATTCATAAAATAAATTAACCGATAAAAATATGAATTAAATTCTTCACTTTGTCACATTCAAGAATATAAACACGTTTTTAAGCACAACACACGCGGAATATAAAAAAACACTACCTTCTGCCAGCACACCAGTGTCGGCACTGCGTGAGCCACAGTGCCTTCTTTCCTTAGCGTGCAGCTTCTTATCTCGGACATGTGAGCATGCGCACAAAAGCCAAACACCTCGTCGCTGGAACTGTGAAGCGCACAGTTCTATACAAGAATTTTTGTATTTTTTTCATAAACTAAGTGATGGCTACTGACATTAAGCTTAAGGATTATATAATGTACAAGTATAAAGAGAGAATTAAATAAAAAATTACTCATTATATTCAATGTTATCAATAAAATCGAGTGGAAATAGGGGGTGCTGGAGTTCCGCAATGCCTATACACGAGCCGCCACTGAATTTACTAGCTAAGCTTTCAATATAGTTGAGGGAGCAAAATGAAAAGCCAAGGGCTCCAGTGGGTAAAGAAACCCGGTAAGGACAAAACATAAATGATAAAGTAAAGAATAATATATAGGAAAGGAATAACAATCCTAAACAAACCAGATAAACCCGTTCAACAGAAACCTTTGAAGCTCCATAGATTTAACAACATGAATAGCAAGCTCATTCCATAGCTTGCTCTCTGCTGGGACGAAAAGACAAGTTTGTTTAGAATTGACTGCATTTCATGAATATCAGCATGAGCAGTATGATAAAAGTTGCTAGAGAGGTAATATAGTTTGCAAAATAAGCTAATTGAACCTTCGTGATAGATAGTGTTATTAATGTTGGTGTAAAAGGAAACAAAATGGTAAGGAGGGATATGAGAATTCCTAAGAGGTAGCCGACACCAAGCCGCAGCATAGCAAATTGCACATGTTTGCCAACCATGGGAAGAGATCTACCCCTGTAAAGATTACTACACCGTCAACGTATGTAGAGTGTGCTGCAAATGGGAGGGGATGACCGATTTTTCACGCATGGAAAGAGGACCCTCAGGATCGAAAAGAGGTTGGAGTAGGAAGAAACTATGTAAAATGTGGGGGAACGGTACCTCAGGAAACCAAGAAGTTCAGAAGAGTGCAAATTTGATGTAATAGAGGAGCATCGAGTAATATCGTGGGCTTTGCGGATGTTAATATTACAGCCAGCGTAACATTATGTCCCGAGAAAAAACTCCTGAAAGAGGTGAATTACGCGGTAAAATGGCTAGAGAACGGTAGGATGAATAGGAGGGAAATGAGAATTCCTGAGAGGTAGCCGACACCAAGCCGCAGCATAGCAAATTGCACATGTTTGCCAACCATGGGAAGAGATCTACCCCTGTAAAGATTACTACACCGTCAACGTATGTAGAGTGTGCTGCAAATGGGAGGGGATGACCGATTTTTCACGCATGGAAAGAGGACCCTCAGGATCGAAAAGAGGTTGGAGTAGGAAGAAACTATGTAAAATGTGGGGGAACGGTACCTCAGTAAACCAAGAAGTTCAGAAGAGTGCAAATTTGATGTAATAGAGGAGCATCGAGTAATATCGTGGGCTTTGCGGATGTTAAAATTACAGCCAGCGTAATGGCTAGAGAACGGTAGGATGAATAGCCCGAGGGCTCAGAGTCCGGCTTAAGGACATGCAGGATGACTACTTTGGGTTAGGCCGAGAATAAAATCCAGCCCTCCTGCCGGGTCCGGTTATGAAAATCTAGGGCGACGTGAAGTGCCAATATGTGAAAGTATTGGAGGAGATACTAATATATTCCATCAGGCCAAGGGCTGATGGACAAGAATAAATGACATATTGCATCTTTTCTAGGGTGAAATGGTTATAGCCTCCATCGGTTGTATGGTAGGAGGAGGTATATAAATTGGGCTAGCCGATAAGGACTTTAAACAGGAGTAAGTCACCATCCGTTAAGATGGGTGGGCACGAGACAGACAGGGAAGATTTTCCCCCCATTTCACCGAGCCGTAAACATACGTTTTAGGGCGGTGGGGAGAGGAATTCCACTGCACGCGTGCAATAAAAGGTGGAACAGATAGATAAGCGTGGAGAGTAATTACGTAATAATTCCAGAGCCTAAATGGCAGTCATTATGTATGAGTATTTAACGTCAAGGAAAACATTAGTACACCAAACTTATTTTTACAAAATGTCAAACGCAGCTGTCGAGAGGATTGAGGTCAGGCGACAGCGGCGGCCAAAAGTCCAACCAGAAGTTCATGTTCAACTCCAACCACTGTTACACGGTCTTGGCCGTGTGGGCCGGAGCACCATCCTGCTGAAATACAAGGTCCGCTTTCTTCGTGAACTTTCTCACCCAGGGCAGGAATTTGGTGGCTAAGATGTCCCTGTATTCGGCCGAGATGAGCCTGTAACCTCCCGCAAACCACGCTGGTGGCATCCTCTCGCCATTCGAAGCCACCACACCGAGCATTATCACAGAGGCTAGGGGGAGGGGGTGTCGTTGACAAGCAGATGACCTCGGAGACGTCCTGCCCAAAGCTTACCACGCCGTCGTTCTGCTTGTTGATGACCAGATGAACCGTGAAGTATTTTTCATCAGAAAAAAAATGAGAATTCGATTGCCGAGACACTTCAAGTGGTTAAGAAGGTGATGACAGCACTCACGACGTTGTTCTCGAATACAGTCAGTAAGCAGAGGCCTTTCCACGCAACCCAAGCTCTTGCGGTCCTCCTCATTGACAGCCCTAGACACTGTGGGCAGCTAGATGTTTTCCTTCGCGAGCGCAGTCACTTTGATCTTCGGAGTACTTTCGAAGGACTTTCTCGCAGCCAAACCGTTGATAACTTGATTTTTGGCTGAACAAGGTCGATCTTTGAGGCCTTCCCCGTACTTGAGCCTATATGCTACTATGAGGAACCTCATTCTTTTCACTTCCATCTCGATACACCTGCACACAATGGAAAAGTCGTTTTAATCAAATATCCTGGAAAAGTAGAACTTTACATTTGTTTGACGGAACAATTTCTATCAGACATATAAACTTCTCAAAAGATGAAAAATAAAACCCCGAGTGTAACATAATTTTTGGAAAACCTGATATGTATACACGGACATTCACAAAATTAAGTGATATTAACCAAGTGAATAATGGAGCCTAACCAAGATTTCTGTAACTGTTACCTTACTTCAATTTTCTCCTCTTTCGTTTTATTTTTGTTACCAAGGATGCCTGGATAAATTATAAATTATAATAAATTTGTATATATATATATGTCAATTCATAAATTTATGAAATTAATAAACGGTTAATTTAAATAAAACCAGTCTTATCATACACATATTTTAAGCGTTAGTCCTCTTTGGAGGAAGTGATGTAGCAGTAATCTGGCACTTTTTATTTCCACCGCATGTTGGGTTAGCGAGTTGCACGCCTTTTAGCGCAAGCTATTTCACTACTCTTAAGAGAACCCATGACAACGACCATGGTGGAAAACTGTTTTATAGAAGTGTAGGTAAATGTGAATATAATCTGCGAACAAGGCCGTGCCAACGGAGGACTAGCTCAGTCTCCCCTGGGATATGCCATTGCTGTCAGATGACAAAAGGTCTAGGGTAGACTAGTAGGTAACTGGAAATTATATACTACCTAAATAGTGCTTAGATACATTGCAAAAGAAGACTAGTAACATTTCATCAGAGACGAAGGAGGGTTCAAGACACAAGAAAGTGAAGGTGGAAGGTAGAGATAGGTGGGTGAGCCGGAGTTAGGACAAGAAAGGACTCCTCATCCATGAGAGATACTTGAGTGAGTGCCAGTAAAGTTCGTAAAGGTAGCCTCAGGAGGACCCCTTGATGTTAAACTTTCCTAAAAGATAAAGTAGTACGGAGTCGGAGAATCAAGTTAGCAAGATCCGAAGGACAATAGTGAGGATGGGTGTAGAGTGGTTATGCAAAATACTGCAATTCCGGAAAAACAAACAACCATCGCATGATTTTCAGTGCGGATAGTCACATAGAATAGGAGTACTTCAATAGACATTGCTATCCATACTGAGGAAGCACTATACAGGATGTGCCACAAAAAAGCAAACTAAAATTTTAAGTGATTATATGTAATTGAAAAGGTACATACTTATATTTTTTTAATTGTGTTATGCTATTTTGTTTATCAAATATTTATCTATGAATGGCAATATTTTTTTCGTTTGCTTTAGTAGAAATAAAACTCCCCAGGGAAAGCCCACCTTGCCTCAAGGACCTAAGCACGCTACAAACAATTTTATTAAAAATTCGAATAATATGGAAGAGACTCACTTCGTGCAAAAACTCTATCCCATCATAGGCCTGTGTGCAAGAGCCCTACCTCATGGACAAAACGTAGACACACTTCTCACCTCAATATCGGGACAGGTACCACGCACAAAGTTTCACCAGACTAGAAGATTCAATTAAAATTTAGCGTAACGTCTGAGGAGCCAAGCAGCCTTTACAAAAAGGTTGAGTTGGACACTCCATCAGATGGAGGGGTTCCACGATTGAGTTTGATTCGAACTCAATACCGTCGATGCGTTGAGGGATAAGCTCACAGGGTGGGGGCGCATAACATACAACTTTAAATTCCCGTTCGCCGTCTCCAATCTCCTTTGCCGTGCAGCTCTAAAGGTTGAACTGATTTCTGTCATGCAGTCAATATGTGGATAAGCGCGCTGGTTTCGAGGAATTTCTACATGTTCAGGAACCCAGCAGAAGACAATCTCGACGTCACCGAAACACGCAGCACCCATGACATCACGAATACTCCAGTCTAGAGATTCCAATGCCTCAAGGTTACTTAGTGCATCTAGTGAGTCACTATGGGTTACCAAACAGTACCCGACTCGGGTACGCCGCGTAATCTCCCGAAGATTAGGAACAGAGGAGTAGCGAAAAGCGTTTCGGGTCGGGCAGAGAGGACGGACGTTTTTGAAAAATTCACAAAATCATTAATTTTAGCTTCAAACAAATTTTATTGACACCACTGTGTTCGTATTGAATTAGCATTTGACAAAATTAAGTGTTGAAAACAACTTATATCATGTGGTGTCCTTTTCATTGATGCATTTGTGAAGGCGTTCTTGGAAGTTGGCTTCCACTCTGTCCAGCATTGCTCTGTTGATTTTGGCGACTTCCACACGAATAGCTTCCTTCAATTTGTCCACTGTACGGGGCTGATAATCATACACACGTGCTTTGATGTTTCCCCACAAGAAATAATCACACATGGAAAATCAGGGGAACGATGGGGCAAGGAGTGTCAGCAAACCTGGAAATGAGGTCTTCATGCAAAATATGCCTTACCGATCGATTGCCGATGCCTAGTTCAGTGGAATGCCTACGAGCAGAGCGATTCGGACTCCGCAGCGAAGCTTGTCTAACACGTTCCACATTTTCCGGGGTCCGTACCGTTCGTGGGGTCCCTACCGGTCTCCTATTCATTAGTGTACCTCGTGTACGAAGTGCATTAACCCAGCGTAAGATTATGTTACGGGTGGGAACAGCCTCATTTCGGCGAATGTTGAAGTGGTGCCGAAATCGACGCTGAACTGCTGTAATAGACTCGTTATTCTTCACGTAAATGTCGTTGTCGTAGGCAACACTCGATGTTCTATCGTCCACAGCGTCATGGCTTCACCTGAAAAGAAAATTAAAAAAATGCTAAGATACCACGGGTAGAATGGTACCTGCCAGACATATGTCCCTCCCCCTGGGGCTGAGTAATAGACATTTCAAAAACGTCTGTTGTCTCTGCCCAACCCTGTATATCCTGCAGGGTGGCTCCTTGGGCCGAACTATTGACGGACAATGATCTGAGAGTTACACCGAACTCTTGCCCTAAACTAAAATGTTTTAAGGCTTGAATGGACTCTTTCGGTAGCATAGACACCGTCGATTTCGGCCACAGACAAAGTGAGGGCCGTTGGCGACTGAGGTAGACATCAAGCTCGCACGTACAAGTGTATTATATTTACTGTTCATGGTGTAAAGCGCGTATTATTTCCTATGGATAGGAAAATAGGCTATCTGTAGGAAAGTTCAGTATGCAATCATACCCTCCTGGATATCGTCGTAGTGGGACGAATCCATCTTCTGCAATAAGTACTTGGAAGAGGAGGAATAAATCTCGTATCCAAAAGCAATCTCTGAGCGGACAAGAGGCAAGTAAAACAAAATGAAAGTTGCCATATTCGCACCCGACGTGGTGAATGCCACAGAAAGTATAATTTTAATGGTACAGGTACAATATACCCTAAGAACTTGTATATTTTCCTTCCAAGTAAGGCGTTGGCCAATTAGAAGGTCAATGAATCGAAGCAACTTCGCCAGATCCCTTAGGAACAGGAACGGATTGGAATGATGCCACTGTAGAGACCAAATTACTCAGCTGTATCCTTAGCAAAAAATACGTATCCGGTGCATTTCGATATGACGAGAGTCGTGATCCTACACTGTTAGAGCCGGTGCTCAAATGAGTTCACCAGAGCAACGCCAAAAGAGATCTAATGGTCTTCTAAGTAGAACGTGTCGAGAATATCCACTGGCAAAACCGAGGTGATACCGTTGATTCTCGCTACAGACAGAGTGACGCTGAAGACACTTCCATGCTGAACACTAGTATTTTGAGTAGTAATTCTCATCCTCTCACCTATATAGATGCCCAATCCTTTTTTTCTTTTTTAGGGTGCCTGGGATGAGTGAATGGATTGAAAATGATAATCAGGGTGAGGGACTCGATGGACTTCCGCGCGCCCCGCATTTCACTTTTATTTCTTTTTCTAAGGAGAAACTGTAAGCCAGGGGTGGGCAACCTTTTCAGAGTGAGGGCCAGATGAGATTTTGGGGAGGAGGCCGCGGGCCGGAGTGACAAACGAAATCCCCAAAGTGACTATATATATATATATATATATATATATATATATATATATATATATATATATATATATATATATATATATATATATACTAGAATACATTAGACAATAATTTTATTGACTTGTATACAACAATTTTATTGACTTTTTCGCAGGGGAAAAAGTCCTAAGCAGTTTTTGTTTAGAATTGCCTCCTCTACAACTATGGTCTCTATGAAATTTTCGTATCTGTGAGGGAAATACATTTTTGACTCACTTTCAGTGCCAGACCTAAGACTCATTTCCCTCTACCTCTACGAGTCTACTGAGACAGATGTTGGCAGAATATATTTTTTTTTTTTTTTTTGGGGGGGGGGGTTGTGGGCCGGATTACAGTATTAATGCCGAGCAAGGTGGTGGGCTAGACGTTAGTCCTTCGCGGGCCGGAGTATAGCACACCCCTGCTTTAAGAAAAATAATTTTAGTGGGTGAAAGAAAGACAGTATTTTGGAACGAACGTCTGTTACAATTTAGTGATGAAATTAGAGTGACAACATTTGCCGAGAAGATTGGGCACATCGTTACTAACACGGAAGTGCTGTATTATATTGAGTGGCCACACATTGACGTATTTTTCATATAGCTCTATATTTCAAACAAAAATATGGTCGAGGTATGCCTGTGAAGACCCGCTCGGAGTAGTAAAGGCTCATACACAAGCACGTCAGGATGATAGTGGACCCGAGGTGGTCTGCGATATGCTTTGGAGATATTAAATGAGTGGAAGGCCGCCTCCTTGATTTTTAGACTGCGTTTACGATTGACCCGGATTTATCTAAAGGCTTTCCAAGTTGCAGTTCAAGGATATATAAAGATCAAGACCCCAAAATATAATTTTAATATATATAAATATATATATATATATATATATATATATATATATATATATATATATATATATATATATATATATATACACACACACAAGGAAAGCAACTACAGGATCTGCGGGTGGTTATACAACCACCACAGGGCTATGCCATTTCTATTTTCTGTCTTTCAAATAAAATTTGAAGACAGAAAGAAAGATGCAGAAACCTGGTGTAGCTGACTATAAATGCATATAGTACAAGAGAAAATAAGAATTGGACGCGGATGAGCAAATGAGAAAAGAAACCGGAGTTTCTTAAAGGCAAGATAGAAGGACATTAGAAGAATCCAGAATCAAAGGGAGCAGAAGGCGGGAGAGTGAAGGCGATCCTTTTACCGAGAAAACAGAAATAACGCCAGGGGAAAAAAGTAAAGATTTCCTGGCCGGGACTCGAACCCGGATCTACTGATTGCCGGTCAGATGCTTTACCGCTAAGCTACCAGGCACGGTAACTATATTTCTCCCAAAGCGTTACCCCCATCAAACCCAGTATCTCCCTAAGCTAGGAACTTCCAAGGAATTTTTATACCACATCCTCTTACCCGCTCACAATTTAAAGGCTCACTGTCTCTGCCCCACCCTGTATATCATGCAGGGTGGCTCCTTGGGCCGAGCTATTGACGGACAATGATCTGAGAGTTACACCAAACTCTTGCCCTAAATTAAAATGTTTTAAGGCTTGAATGGACTCTTTCGGTAGCATAGACACCGTCGATTTCGGCCACAGACAAAGTGAGGGCCGTTGGCGACTGAGGTAGACGTCAAGCTCGCGTGGACAAGTGTATTATATTTACTGTTCATGGCGTAAAGCGCGTATTATCTCATATGGATAGGCAAATAGGCTATCTGTAGGAACGTTCAGTATGCAATCATACCCTCTTGGATATCGGTAAAAGGATCGCCTTCACTGTGCCGCCCTCTGCTTCCTTTGATTCTGGATTCTTCTAATGTCCCTCTCTCTTGCCTTTAAAAAACTCCGGTTTCTTTTATCATTTGCTCATTCGCGTCCAATTTTTATTACTCTTGTATTATATATATATATATATATATATATATATATATATATATATATATATATATATATATATATACCAGGGGCAGTCAATAAGTTTTGCAATTCGGATATAAGGAAACAAGATATGAAGAAAAGTGTTTTATTATTTTTCAATATAACTACCCTCGACTTCAATGCACTTAAGCCACTTGTCCCTGAGGCTTCGAATTACCGAAAACCAGAAATCTTCCGACTGCTGTTCAATCCACTCCTGGACGGCGTGCTGGAGATCGTCAGGGGCCAGATCTAGACTGTAGGGGGATGGTTGAGCTCCTCGAATCCGCACTCGCCTTTGGATACGAGATTTATTCCTCCTCTTCCAAGTACTTATTGAAGAAGATGGATTCGTCCCACCACGCCGATATCCAGGAGGGTATGATTGCATACTGAACGTTCCTACAGATAGCCTATTTGCCTATCCATAGGAGCTAATACGCGCTTTACGCCATGAACAGTAAATATAATACAACTCTGGCCTTGTGAATTTTGATGACGTTGAAGTTGATCATGGGGGGTGAGGTTTCTAGGGACCCAACGGGCAGAGACCTTGGTCATGGCCAAATTGTCGTGTATGGTGTTGATAACACTTCCATGTGATATTCCAAGTTCTCGATCGATTTCTTCGACCTTCACCCGTCAATTTTCGAGGATCATCCTCTCCACACGGGCCGCATTGTCCTCGTTGGTCACGTCTGATGGGTGTCCTGGACGGCGGTCATTTTCAAGGGACTCACGACCATGGCGGAACTCCCTATTCCAGCGAGCAATAGTTGCATAGGAAGGGGCGGTGTCGGTGTACACTGCAACCATGCGTTCATGGATCTCTTTTGCATTCTTGCCTTCCTTGGTCAAAAATTTGATCACTGCTCGGTGCTCAACCTTCTCCATTGTTGAAAAAATTGTGACTAACGTTCTGGGATCAGCTACTGATTCTTAAATAGACGAGGCAGGAGCGTGCGGCTGTAGGTCCTGACTTGTCCTAACTTGTCCTAACACCCCCAGAAACACCCATCCCCCTTCCTCTGTTTTGTCCTACCGATTCGCAAAATTTATTGACCGACCCTCATATATATATATATATATATATATATATATATATATATATATATATATATATATATATATATATATATATATATATATATATATATATATATATAAATATATATATACATGTATATATATATATATATATATATATATATATATATATATATATATATATATAAATATATATATACATGTATATATATATATATATATATATATATATATATATATATATATATATATATATATATATATATACATGTATATATATATATATAAATATATATATATATATATATATATATATATATATATATATATATATATATATATATATATATATATATATACAAAAAGGGAAACAAATTGCTCTATAAGGATAGTTAATTAGATCGTGACAGTTTACAATATATCAGAGCTAAGTGGGGAGTGCAAAAATATCGTTAATTCGAATAATCGATATTATTTAAGTTTGAGCGGGGAGTCAATTCTGAAGGGAATGCAGGTGACTATTGACGTAGGGTGTAATCAGGGTATTACAACGCAAAATCGCTTTACCTAGAAGCTTACAGTTGTTCGGGGTGGGAAAGGCCAACAGCACAGGTCTTCGAGGAGATACTTATGTGAGTCCTGATGAGGACGACTCGTAGATGGGGGGTTTTGACTACTTTTTGTTAAAGAACGAGATTTCCTATGCTCCAGGAAGGTGGAATCTCAAACACAAGACGGTTCTGCGGCTCGGCAGGGAATCTCAGACACGGGGAACGGGAGTCTTTAAGGGGGGTGCGAGATGAGGAGAACCGCATAGTTCTCCGGGAAGAAAGTAGCTCGATAAGCTTCTCTCTGAACAGGGGCCAAAGCTTCACGAAGGGCGATGTACTGGTGAGATTTTAACAACGAGGTACGACTCGAACGGGGGTTGCGAGACTTCGCAGGGGAACAGAGAAGACGGTCTGAACAGAGAGACTGGTGGCTCGTCCGTTAGATAGCACCAGGGCATGGCCGTTCACCGAGGATTCTCGACGTCAGTCTATGCAAACTTACTTCGAGATAACGAGTTAGATCGGACAGCGAAGTTTGCCTCAGGATATGGGGTTGGGTTTGTACGGCCGCGCTCGCGAGGGAAGCACATGCCTGTGAGGTATGATGGCAATAATTCGGCTTTATAGCGTGGGAGGGAGAGCGAGGTGCGTCCCGCATAAGTAAATAAGCCGGATCGAGCGACTCAGCGCGGGACTCCTTCCTTCTCGATGATTCTAAAATTCCCACGACAAGGAGCACATGGTTTGGAGCGAAGGAGCTGAAAGGGGTATTCCGGAGGCTTCCTCTCACGCTAATCCTTCGAGGGACATCCCCTCACACGCCTCCCTTTCCGAAGATGACATTTTACTGATACGTAGAGGAGGAAAAAGGGCCTTCCCAAACATGGGAGGTGTCGTGTACGGGAAAAATTTTGCCCTTGGTCTACGAGTGTATAATAATAGCGGGCATTTAAATTTGAGTCGACACAGTGGTCACCAAATGAAAGAATGACTTTCGTTTAATTCCTGATGCAGGGTACATTTAAAAAGAGCTATCGGCGTTAAACAGCCAACAAAAAAATAAATAAATACCGGAAATAATTAAATGCATGTCACAAAAATTCAATTTACATAAAGAGTCATTCGTGTGAAGGGTAGTGGAACCATATTCAAGACAAAAAAAGACAACGCAAATAAAAAAAATACACAAGGAACAAATATGTACAAAAAAAACCCATTTTTTACAGGGAAACCAAAGAGCATAAAACGTACACAGATAGGATGGAGTCCTAGGATTATTAAAAAGAGGCAAGTACACAGACTCGATTATATAGATGGAAGTACAGGGCTTAACACGATTTACTTTGCAGGGAGAGGACCCTCTACCGGATTCCTACTTAGACTGTCTGCAATAGTTTTCTGTCCCTTTTATGTGCAAAATTCGGAACTAGTATTCCATTAGAAGTAAGCTCCATCGCATAAGCCTTCCGTTCTGGCTTTAACAATTTTTTAAATAACCCAATGGGCGATGATCGTTTTCGATCACGAATTCTTTGCCTAGCAAATACATTTTGAATTTTTGCACACTCCACACGATCGCGACAGCCTCAAGTTCTATTACCGTATAGTTCCTTTCTCGCAACGAGACCTTCCGGCTGGTATACGCAATGGGATATCAAATGCCATCTTCTTCATACTAGAGCAAAACGCAATTGATGCTTCACTACAGGCATCCGTTCGAATTCCAAACGGTTTGCTCGTCTTCGAGAGTGTCAGTATGGGAGCTGACGTTAATTTTTCCTTCAGCTGTTGGAATTGGGCAGTCGACTTGGGGTTTCAGACGAGGTGGTCTGCGGAATGCTTTTTTTAGCTAAGGGAGGACGCTAAAGCGACGGAATTCGGGACAAAGCGCCTGTAAAAGGACGTCGATCCGAGAAAAGAGCGAAATTGTTCCTTAGTACGTGGAATGGGCATGCCGGCGATGGCCTTCACCTTTTCTTGCTGGGGTGCCATTTATTTTTCACCAATGTAGAAACCAAGATATTTAATGGTGTTGTAGGCGAAATGGCACTTGCTGGGGCCTATAGTAAGACCGTGTTCACTAAGCCTACTGAGCAGGGAGCGTAGGAGACTAGATGTTGGTCCCATTTGCGGGGGGCCACGTAAACGTTATCAAAGTAAAAAGAAACGTTATTCAGCCCATCCAGTATCCGGCGCTTCATGCGATTATAGTTACTATAAGCAGTAACTAATCCAAAAGGAAGACGCCCAAATTGCATAAAGCCTTTTCCTGTGGTGAATGTAGCGTATTTCCTGGCACCAAAATAAACTTAACCTCTTGAAATAGATGTAGGCTCTCGTCTATCAGAGGGACACATGCGAAAAGACTAGTCCTGCTTCCTGACCATCACAATGGGGAAGCAAT
This sequence comes from Ceratothoa steindachneri, assembly GCA_963969495.1. Taxonomy (NCBI): domain Eukaryota; kingdom Metazoa; phylum Arthropoda; class Malacostraca; order Isopoda; family Cymothoidae; genus Ceratothoa; species Ceratothoa steindachneri. The sequence goes on along the minus strand of OZ018319.1, from coordinate 238,344,397 downwards.
AATCTGACGTGGAGGTTTCAATGATTCCCAATTTTAGCAGGTTTTCTACTTCGGAGTTAAAAGCAGAACGGAAGTTAACGGGCAAGGGGTATGGTTTAGAGCGGATAGGCTTCTGGGTCTTTAGAGTTATATCATGCTCAAAATAGATAGAGCAGCCAGGTTTCTCGGTGATTACATCCGGCAATTCAGTCTTCTGAGCAGTTTATAGCAGGGGATCTAAGTCGAGTTCTGGGATGGAGCTTTCACGTGAACCGGCGAGCGAAGGGAGAGGGTAGTTGTTGTCAGACTCAACACATAAGGTTTGAATTAATTTAAGAGGCTCAGATGGATAAGAGGCTTCCATTACTGTCTCTTCGTCAGGAGCAATTATATTATTAATGCAGGCGCGGCGGTGGTAGCGCTTAAGCCTATTCACATGAAACAGTTTGTTACCTGGTGGGTTCTGTATTAAGTAATCCATGGGACCGCGCGCTTCTAGGATTGGGAAGGGGCCTGTCCATTGGAACAAGAGCTTATTTGTATCTGTGGGCAGGAGCAGCAGCACCTCTTCACCTAGCTTGAATCGCCTTTCTTTTGAACTAACGTCAAAATAGGTCCTATAGTTTTCTAGGTGTAGGTCTGTATTTTTGTATGCTATATCGGCGCATTCTTCCAGGCGGTTCCTAAGGTATAACAAGTAATAATACGAGGATTTGATCTCCTCATCCAGGCAGGGATTGGCAAAAGGTTCATTTAATATTCTCCTCGGGCCTCGGACGTTTCGGCCATACAAAAGTTCGAAGGGGGCAAATCCTAAAGTTCTGTGCAAGATTTCTCGGCAGGCAAACAAGGCAACCGGCAGGTACTGATGGCATTCTCTGGGCTAGGCATGGCATAACTTTTTCAAGATGGTCTTCAATGAACGATTTAACTTTTCGCAGACGCCGTTAGCGGTGGGGTGAAAATGGGTGGTGAATAGTGGCTTGACCATAAGGAGCTTGCCGACGTATTCCATTAATTCAGAGGTGAACTGTCCACCTCTCTCCGATAAGATCTCCTTCGGGATGCCGACGCGGAAAAAAATAGAAATCAAGGCCTCCGCACAGGTCACACTATCTATCTTCTTAAGGGGGACTGCGGCGAGGAATCTCGTTGCAAACTCGACAAGCGTGAGGACGTATGAGTTTCCTTCGCTAGACGGCAGTGAATTAGGCCAATAAAGTCTATGGTCACTCTAAACAAAGGCTCCGAGACAATTGGGGTCATCTGAAGGGGGGAAGGTGGTATTCGCCATTTTGCTGTAGTCCTTTGACAAATGTCACACGAAAGTATACACGCGTCTATCCTTCTCGGATGCCCGGATTTTGGAGGATAGAGCAGCTATCAACTGATCCCGTAAGACGAAATCAAATAGGGACTCGTAGTCGCGGTTGACTTGGGCTGAGTCCAACCAGAATTGAAAAGTCATCTGGAGGGTGAATTCAAATTCACCTGGCAGAACTTTGCCCTATAGAAATCAAGATTCATATTAATAGCCGATAACACAGGCCTGCGTTTGAAAAAGATTTCTGTTCCCTAGGATTTCTTTGTGGCTTCTTAATGAATCAAACCTCCTGAGCTCAAAAAGGAATGTATTTTTGTTCAATCAGGTCAGATTTTCTCAGTAAAGCATACACCATTTTCATTGAGATTTCCTCATTTTTCCTGAATTTTTTTTTCAGAAACCTTTCTTTCTCTATCTAATAATGCATTATTATTGTTAATCATAGAAACAGGAATAAACGCATGTAAACTATGATCCTTTTAATAAAACAAAAAATTAAAGAATGCAAAATAATAAAGAAAATAATTCTAATTTCCAAGAAAAGACCTTGACGATTTTCTTTTGTGTCTCTCATCACGCTTCAAACACCAAGAGTAGTCAGGAAGCATGTTTACGTCCCATTTACCCTGGTACCTGGATTCCATTGTTTTTATGTCCTGGTGGAATCTTTCCCCCTGTTCTTCACTGTAATCCCCGCAGTTGTCGGGAAAATAATCGAGATGGGACTGTAAAAGGTATATCTTTATAGACATTCGAGCTCCCAAATGTTTGAGACTTATTAGGAGCTGATTGACCAGAGCAACATATTCTGGGCTTCTTTTATTGCCTAGAAAATTGTTAACTAAAGCTTTGAAAGCTTTCCAGGCATCTTTTTCTATCTACATCATTGATGCCTCAAACTGCTGATCTGAGGTCCATCAAAAAATTCCCGCATGGAGCTCAGCGTCACTGATTTGTGGAAATTTTTGAAGAAGAAATTTAAAAGCTTGGCCTTCTTTATTAAGGGTTTTGACATAATTTTTCATCATGCCAAGCTTTAAATGCAGTGGAGGAAGCCGTATTTTGTGAGGAGGTACTAAAGGTTCAACTATTACATTGTTTGATCCAATTCTAAATGCTTCTCATGGAGAAGCATAGTGCATACTCTCTGCACGACTCTCCCATAAGCATAGGCAACAGGGATGCTTCATGTAGCCTGTTTGCATCCTAAGTATAAGAGATACTACCTGAAAAGAAATTTAGCAGGGTATGTAAATTCAAATTGTAATATTTCTAAAAACAAATTCAAAGTAATATTTCTTTAAACAATAAGAATATGAATATGCACTGAAAAATCTTGTATGCCGATGCATTAAATCATTGTATTGGAACTAATTGGATACATGTACATCTTATTTTGAGTTTATTGAGTTATGTTGTATACCTTCTCAATTAGGATAAGTTCCCCATTAACCCCAAAAGATGCATTAACCTATAGGGACACACTTCAACAAAAAAATATAACTAAAAAATGACTCATGATTTCCAGATTTGCATTCTTGTAAAATGTAAGTAGACCAAAAGGTCTATACAAGTATTAACAATTAAAAATGAAAATGTCAATATCAAAGAGCTTAGAAATGCCAAGTGTAAAATGATCTTACCTTTAAGTCACCACATATCCTCCAATTGTGGGTAGAGTAATTCATTGCATCAAGTAATATTTCGATATTTTCATATTTTTCAGTAAGTTGGATTGAATGGCCTATAGGAACGGAAGCTATCTTGTTACCAATATTCAGTAACACAGCTTTTAAACTTCAACTGAAGGAATCTATGAAAAGTCTCCATTCCAATGGGTTGTAGGGAATTCCAGTGGCATCAACAAGTCCTTTGATATTGGCGCAGTATACTAAAGACCTGGAAGAATGCTGTAAAAAATAGCTTCGAAACGTGAGCCAAGAAGTTGTGCATTCTCCCTTGAAAGCCCCAGATTCCTGGTCAAGTCGTTTAACTGAACTTGAGTGAATGGTCTTGCGACCATATCATGTGTGGAAACCTGATAAGACTCAGATGTTTCATAATCTTGATCAACTTCCATATTAATCTCTTCATGGATCTTTTTTTGTTCAGGGGTAGAAGGTATAGGAATTCCTGGACCATGTGGCAGGGGTTTGATGGCAGAAGGAACATCTGGATATGCCACACTATGTTTATTCTTCTTATTTATACCTGTGGAAAATATAATTGCATATTACATAAAGGAATTGATTTAGAGTTGCAGATAGTACATAAATGTTTAGTAAAAGATATGTTCATGCTGAAGTGAACTATGTTAGTTTTTTTAATTTTATGCTAAGTCTATGCATAATAATGACATTTTCAGGAGGCAGTATAATACAGAAAGTTTAAATACTTGATACAAAGCTCACCTTTAAGATTTTTCATGTAAAAATAGCAGTCTGTAGTGTGGTCGTTGCCCTCTCTCCACACCATGGAAACACGAAAAGAGAGAGACTTCTGTTCGCCCTGACTCCAGCGTCTTAAACTTATGTAGCATCCCTTGCAGCAGATATGTGGTGCAAATCTTTTATCTTAATCTCCTAGCCTTACTCCAAATTATGCTTGATACAAAGATTTAATTACAGGAGATATTGTACATTGCTGCTCGGAAAAAGTCACTTTGCCGCAAACATAGCAAAATCTGTCGGAGTTATTCTTACATTTTCTGTTCATTTTTAACTCAACCACTATTATTATTATTATTATAATACTAAGCAATTTCTAACCTGCAAAAATATAAACTTATTAACATAATTACTTAAAATGTGCGCAAAATTTACTGCGAATACAGTAGTGCAAAAACTATTGAAATTTTGATGTAATATAGGCCATGTATAAACTATAAAATTATTATCACTCCCTGTATCGCAAAAACTAGACCTGATAGAGAAAAACGGATGCCAGATTCGGATTTAGGAGGTCAATTTTATTAAGAAACACTACAGAAAACCTAAGGTACATTTCTGACGCAGACCAGTGTAATAGTTCCGACTTGAGGGTGGAGTAGTCGCGAGTGGCTTCGGCGGGGAGCGTAATGAAAATTTCCCGAAGGTGGGTATTGAGGAGGGTGAGTAATCGAGCGACTGCATAGGCTTCAATGTCCCAGTGGTTCACTTCGAAAATTTTCTCAAAGTGAGTTAAGTAAGCGCTGAAAGCCTCGCCTTCCTTAAACACTGGCAACTTTACTGATGAGGTTTGGGGGATTCATTCCTCGAGCTAACGGAAAGGGTTTCCAATTGGTTTCTGTTTAGCTCACGCTAATGCTGACGAATTATTTCTCTTTCTTACACTTCTCTTTGTTCTCTTTTTTCTTCAGCTTCTCTTTGATCTTTTTTGCTGTCATTTCATCTCTTTCTTCCTTTTGAATATAGGAAGACCAATGGCACAGGTCTTCGAGGAGATATTTCTGTGAGTCCTGACCGGAAGGACTCGTAGATAGGGGGTTTTGAGTACTTCTTGTTGAAGAAGGAGATATTCTCTGCTCCAGAGATAGAATCTCAAACACGAGATGGTTCTGCGGCTCGGCAGGGTTAGTCTCAGACACGATGAACGGGAATCTTGAAGGGGGGTGCGAGATGAGGGGGGCCACACAGTTCTCCTGGAAGGTGGCTCGATAAGCTTTCCTCTTAACAGGGGACAAAATTTCACGAAGGGCAATCTGCTGGTGAGATCTTAACGACGAGGTACGACTCGAACAGGGGTTGCAAGACTTCGCGGGGGAACAGACAAAACGGTCTGAAGGGAGGGACTGGAAGACTCTAAATCTCCTTAATGAAAGGCGGACGCAGGGTTAAATAGTCACGTGGCTGGTCCGTTAAATAACCTCAGGATATGGCCGTTCCCAGAGGATTCTAGACGTCAGTCTATTCAAACTTACTTCGAGATAACGAGTTAGATCGGACAGCGAAGTTTGCCTCAGGATATAGGGTTGGGTTTGTACATCCGCGCTCGCCGGTGAACGACATGCCCGTGAGGCATCTCCCTCCCTCCATGGTCGGAAGGAGAGCGAGGTGCATCCCGCATAAGCAAATACAGCTGGGTCGAGCGACTCAGCGCGTGACTGTTTCCTTCTCGATGATTCTAAAATTCCCACGACAAGGAGCACGTGGCTTGGAGCAAAGGGGCTGAAAGGGGTATTCTGTGGGGCTTCCTCTCACGCTGGTTCTACGAGGAGCATTCCCTCACAGATATTGAATGTCCATTGTATGATATATATTTGTATTTTTTTGTGTATTTCGTTCTGGGTTCCCATTTAACGCATTTCTGTGTATATAAAATTCTCCCTTCGAACAACGAAGTGGCCAAAATTGAAAATCATTGGAATATTACATGTGAAGGAAAGCGCAGTAGAGCATCCAACGTGGACTCGAATTAATGCAAGTAGCGTTGTAACAAAAGACAGATGATCTCCGCCGTCTAGCCAATAAGCTAACCTAACATTTTACTAATCCATTAACTTTTACAAGCATTAGTTAAGATAAATTGGGCGGAAACCAGCAAGGATGGAGTGATTTCTCGCCTGCTAAGAGTAGCAATAGCAAGTACGGTAGCCATATGTCAGAAACCTTGGACTATACCTTCAAACAAGATCTTGCTCAACGAAAACAGGTCATTGAAGAAATTGCCACATCTAGAAGTTAAGACCAATTAGCGGCCTTCTGCGACAGAGCGACATGATTCTAACTGGAAAATGTGGACAAAGTGGTCGTGAAAGATTCCGCCGCGGAAGCGATGGTTAGAGATGGTGATACAGTATTCTTGGAAAATGGGAGGGGGTCATTTGATAACATACCTCAAATACTTATGACACGCTTTTGCACTTCTGCCAGAAGGGCTCTTCCCATTTAGGACGACAGCTATAGCCGCCATAACGAGGAGCGAGTGCTTCGAAACGAATCTGGTTATCTCCCGACGAAATTCACACAAAATGAAATTTTTAGGAGGACTACCGTACCATTTATAGTCAAATTCCTCATATCCGAGGGCCGTCCCACACTCGCCTGGCCATCAAAGTGTACGGTGTATAAAACGGTCGTACGTTCGAGGAATATAAATCAGGCCTAAAGCGTAAACCGAAGGAGAGAACTCAACGGCCACCTAAAATATCTTATGCTGGGAGGTAACCACTTATAACGCGAGTCTTGCTTCAAGAAAGGATGAAGGAGCAGAAACACCCTTGGTGCCCCACTCTTTTGCCGGAAGGGAAGCCTTCGATGTGCCAGTTGCTCCTTTCTAATGTTATTTTTTTCTAGTTTAAACTTTTAATTTGTAAGAATGATGTGAATGTAATAGGATTTTTGTTTTAACTTCCACCAGTGAAAGCCCATTGACACGGTGGCTGCCTCAAAAATTTCCAAATTTGTCAGAAGAAAGCATGCAGAGACCTCACAGACGAGGTCAGAGCTGGTCCTCAGCCAGCCTAAGAAACACCGAGGACGAGGTAAAAATAAAGGCAAGGTAAGAGAAGAGGAGGTGGGGGAAACAGAAGCATGATTATGAAGTCTAGTCAGCGACCAGTGGTGCCCGGCCAGCTTTAACCTAAGAGGCGAAAAATAAGGGATGGCTGACCTGCGTAAAGAGGAGACAGATGGAAGGGTAGTAATAAGGTAATAGTTTATTTTATTTTAATGGAAAACAAGCTCGCATCTGCCCAGTCCTAATGGATTCTTAATGGCAGGCACTGTTAAAACGGGGTCACCCGAAAAAAGTCAGAGGAGGCGTGGGAGACACTCAATAAAAATTGGGAAAAGCAAAGGATTAGAAGAAAACAGTACAACACACAGAGACGCACACTTAAATTACGGGCATACAGCACACATTCTAAAAACAAGGAGGGTTGGGGCAATAAACAAATTACATGAGCCAGCCGCAGGGGAGGGCACAGGATAAAAGATAAAACAATAAGCCTAAACACAAAAATGGAAAGAATTTAAAAAATGGATAAAACGCCACTTCGTCATAGAAATGTAAGGAGGGAGGACAACCGAAGGAAGTCCTCTGTTAAAATAAAGCGAAGTCGAGCAGGGAAGGCGACGCCAGAAAGGGTACGGAAGCAAGAATTATGCAGAGAAGCAAGGCGGGGGCAAATTACTAAAATGTGAGCCACAGACAGCTCGCCACCGCAAAAGGGGTAACCAGTGACAACTCGGCCTCCACCCGAAACTAAATAGCCATGGGTGAGTCGCGTGTGCCCAATTCGCAACCAGCAAAGAGCAACCTCCCGAGACTGGAGTCGCTGAGAGCTAGAGGACCAGGAACGGGCAGAGAGTTTAATAAGGGCGAGCTTAGAAGAGGGGAACGAATTCCAGTCTCTCTGCCACAAACAAAAGACATACACACTGATTACGGGGTAGGAACCCCTAAAGGGCAGAGGGGCTGCATCCGGCACCTCAAGGGCGGCCGAGCGGGCCAGCCGATCGGCTGCCTCGCTGCCGGGGACCCCAACATGAGCCGGGGCCCAACAGAACGCCACCCTGTAACGGGAGGCATTTCTAACCAGCCAGGAGCGAATCCGTAAAAGCAAAGGGTGTGTGGACGCAAAAGAACGAACCACCTCCAAAGCAGGCCGGGAATCGCTAAAAACAATAGAATCTGAAGAAATGAGGCATAAAATCAAATTAAAAGCCAAAAGAATAGCCATCAACTCTGTGGGGAAAACGGATGCTACAGGAGGGAGGGCTGACCGAAGAGACTCCGTAGAGGACACTGGAGCGGCCCTAGCACTGATATCTGACTTCGAGCCGTCAGTTTAGATGGGATGCTGGTGAGCATGAGAATATGCATGTTCAAGAAACAGGCACTTTAATAGACGAGGGTGAGTAGACCCTTTCTCGAAATGCCAAAAAGTACAGACCTCAGGGGGGCGAACGCTCTAACACGGAGCTGGCGGGAATGGGAGGGCCAACACCCCGGGAATACCCAGGAAGGCGATATGGTCCTCAACCCGGAGCCCCATAGGCCGGGGTAGAGATTTCCAACGATCAAAAGATGCCGAAAATGACGGGGCAAAAAAGCATTCACGGACTGGGGATGAAGGGTATTGTTGAACACGAAACAAGAATCGTAGGCACACCTGCAGCCGGTGGTATCGCAAGGGAAGCATGCCACCCTCAGCAAAGAGGCTAGGGATAGGCGAGGTGCGAAAGGCTCCACTACTAAGACGGGCCCCAAGTGAATGAACAGAGTCAAGTATCTTCAAGGCTGAAGGAGACGCTGAAGAGTACACCTGGCAACCGTAGTCCAACCGGGATTGCACTACTGCCGAATAAAGCGACCACAAGATGCGCCTATCACCACCCCAAGTGGTGTAGGATTAAACCCTATTCAAATCCATAGCCTTCGAAGAGGACGCCAAGTGAGATTGCTATCTAGCGTTAAACTCAAGAACTTAAAAACGTGGACATATTCAATCGCCGTGCCATCCAAGAAGAGGGAAAGGGGACCAAGGACACCAAGACCTCGATAAAAATGCATGGCCTTCGTTTTGGTGACCGAAAAACAGAAACCCTTCGAGACAGCACGACCCGATACGGCATTAATTGCCAGATGTAATGAAAGGGCAGCAGAAGGCAAGCTGAAAGAGGAACAAAACAACGCCAAGTCATCCACAAAAAGGGAAGCCAAAACCCCCTCCGGAAGAGTAGACACCAGACTATTAATGGTAACAACGGAACATGTCACACTTAAAACACACCCTTGGGGAACACCGTCCTCTTGAATTCGCAAGCCTGAGAAAGCATCCTCAATACGGACTTTAGTATTACGGGACGATAAAAATTCTTGAATAAAAACCTGTAAAAGCCCCACATACCCATCATATAACTGACGTAAAACACCATATCTCCAGGTGGTATTATAGTGTCTCTGGAACGAATTCTCTCTTGTAGTTTCATAGGCTAGGTTAGGTGATCAGCGAGGTTCCTTAAGATAAAAGAAAATATATATATAGCTGGTTTCTTTATTCCTTGGCAAATAGCTGGAATAAGCCTCGAAATGGCGAACAAAAGTACACCTATATAAATAGTCATTTCATCTTCTCATAATACTACAAAATTCAACCAATCAGGATTGAGATACATATAATCGTCATAATTATGTACATTTTTGGAATAACAGACCTTAGCGTTAACAAATTGACCAATCAGCTTTTAGACAACCACAGCAATAATTGTCCAATCAGCGCTATGATAGATTTAAAAAGTTAATAACACTCAAACTGTTTGCACATAAACACGGCTGAAATACATTTTTCCAAATTTTTAAGCATTCAATCAGAGCTCGGATCCAGCACACGATAATGAATGTGTATTCTCGGCAAAGAGGTAAAGTTTAGTGGAATTCGAAAGGCTCCTTCACCGACCAAGTACACTGTGATTTTCGTTCCTTTATTTACAAGATATAATACTGGGGAGTTTATCTTTCCATTTACAAAATAGAGAATACTAAGCGGGAAGTCCATCTTCCAATTTACCAAAGAGATTAATACAAAGAGGGAAGTCTATTTTCCCATTTACGAAAGAGATTAATACAAAGCGGGAAGTTTGTCTTCCCATTTATAAGGTTCAATGTGTGAACCGTTTAAATTTTTCAAACGAATGTTTACTTTGTTCGACCCCCACAGTACTACGGCCCGAAAAAACGGAGTGTTTAATACATAACACTAGTCAACAATGCTTTTGCTACTTGTGTATTATCTTGTGATTTATACTAAATCGAGTATACTGATTCCGATTCTGTAATCAGAATTGTTCTAGCACGTAAGGTTGCTGAGTTACACATATACTCTTTAGTTACACATATGGGCAGTGTTGCTTCGGCTACCGTAGTGAGAGGATGTGTTGTGTGTGTTTGATTCCAGCGTAACACTCCTGCTTTATCACGTTGTCAAATTTAGCCATTATAGTAGTGGTGTTGAAACGGTATTTACATACAGTGATCAATTGCATTTTTCTTTCAGATTTATCTCTCAACTAATTTGTAAATGAAATAAGATTGTACAAAAGTATATAACAGGATATATATAAACTTGAAAACTTGAATCGGCGAGGATGTATAAATAGTCCAGACAACTTTTGTTATATCTGTGGAAGATATACAATTATTACTTTCGTTGTAAAGTTGGTGACCAATACAAGCCATGGGCACCTCGCAAATCTTGTACTGTGTACCAGTTTAGGCACCCCAATAGCATTTCTTTCCAGTAACTTTAACAGCTCGTGAGAGCTATAGGGCGGTAGTGATCTGCGTCCAACCCGTCGCTGCCCAGTTTGATAAAGGAAAGGATGATCCAAATGCGCCATGATGAGGGGTAAAAAACCTTCACCCATATAAGGTTGTACAAATCAAATAAGAAGAGAGTAGAGTGTGGATGTAGGTGTCGAATCGTATCGAAATGGATCTCGTCAAGGACAGGGGAAGTAGATCTGCAAAGGGACAAAGCGCTACGCAGCTCATGGATGCTGAATAGAGCGTTATATGGAAGGTTGGATTTTGTTGTAAAGTTGAGAGAATGAGACTTTTCCTTTGATTTGTAGGATAGAAAAGCCTTATCGTAACGGCTGACACCTGCTGACGGCGCGGAAATGGTCAGCGAAAGCATTGCTGACTGCCACGCTGTCATTCTCCAAGGAACCATGTAAGTTGAGTGTGGGGGTATGATGATCAGCATAACAGCCCCTGATCTTATTAATTTTCTTTCAGATCTTAGCGGTAGGTGTCATAGAGGAAATTGATGAAACGTAACGGCGCCATGAATTTCGGCGAGCCTGACGAAGGGTTCTTTGGCGAAGCGCACGAGCTCAGTTTCGGTCGACCTTGTTGCACAAAGTTGGATTCTTTCGGAATCGGGCATGGGCTAGCTTGTAATTTTTGATAGCTGTGGCACACGTCGATGTCCACCAGGGCATGGTTGAGCGGCCCATGGCGGGTTGCTTCCGTGGGATGGTCTGTGTTGCTGCATTGTAGATAGTCGATGTAAAGTATTCTACTGCCGCGTCCACTCCATTGAAGGTCCCCAAGGATGCACTTGTGAAGGACGCCTCTCGGAAACCTTCCCAATCTGCATGATCTAAGTCCCACTTAAGGGGCATGGTTGTATGAGAGTTAACTTGAAGGGCCGGCAAGACTATAGGGAAGTGCTCACTCCCGTGTAGATCGTCAGGAATTGACCATCGATATTCCGTAAAGCAATCCGGGGAACAAACAGACAGGTCAACACAGCTAAAAGAGTCCGTCTGGACATGATAAGAGGTAAAATGCCATTGGCATTTCAAGTGATGTCACCCTAGTATGGGTGACAGGCGTTAAAATCTCCTAGTAATAAAAATGGGGAGGGCACCTGTTTTAAAAGTTCTAAAATGTCGGGTCTTGACAATCTTAAACAAGGGGGTAGGTAAATAGAGTAAACGGTAAAACGCTTAGTAAGAAAAACCCTCATGGCAACAGCTTGGAGGGTAGTATGTATGGGGATGGGAGAAACATGATGGGATGAAGATACCATGATTGACACCCTCCCCTGAGGAAAGCTTCCAGGAGGAGCAATAGAGTTGAAAGTGAGAAATCCAGGTATCGGCGAAAAGGGACGTATACCCAGTTTATTCTGCTGAAGACAAATAACAGCGGGGTGGAGAGTCGTCAAAAGAATTTTGAGTTCTTCCCACTTTGGAAGAACGCCTTAACAATTCCATTGTAAAATGGAAGATATAATTTGGGACGGTTAGATACCACTGTGGATATATTCTTCTTTTTTGTGGCCGATATTGTATTTGAGGTTCGTCCCAAAGAACTTGGGAGACGAAGAGCAGATTTTGAGGAGCCTGCTTTTGCAGGGGGAGAGATACTATAGGGAGCAGTAACTGAGGCTTTTTTCGAGGGTTTTGGAGAACCGACCGAAGCCCTTAATTGTAATTCTGGCTCACAACCTCGCGGAGAAGGAAGATTGAGAAGGGATTTTCGGCCAGTAGATCCGGATTCATGGATCGAGGGTATTTTCGGTGTCTGAGGAGTTGCTTCAACCGCCGAGATTGGTGATGTTGGTTGGAGTATCAACTGATTCCATCGGATGATGGGTAGAAGGGTGAATGGAACGAACAGGCGATCTGAGCGAGGTGTGTGGAGCTGGGTGTATATCTGCCATCGTTTGGATCAGGATGGGGCCTGAGTCCTGTGACGGTGGGACGGACTTAAGGGCATAGAATGTTCAGCCATAGGGGAAGAGTCCATTGAAGATTCTCGGGGTTTGGCCGAGTCAGCTCCAGAGGCTGCCCACTTATTGGTGGTCGATGACCCAAGTGGAATCCTTCCTCTTACTACTGGGCTTTGGGTCTCGGAGCCGGGTGGACGAACTTTCACTGGTCGATGTTGAGGATTTTTTCAGATAGCGTCTGATTTCTTCAAGTGTCTCACCCTGAGCGTCTCTCCAAGCTATAGCTGCTGGAGAGAAGGGGGACTACATTGGTTATCTCGGTGTGAGAGCGATGCTTCGACTGCATATCCTGAATGTTTCCGACGATGCGAGTAGATGTAGGAGCAAGTGCTTCAGGCTGGTCGGAACTGAAGCGTGATGGTCGGTTTCTTCCAGTGTCACGTAAAACGTCAGAGAAGAGACGGCCAAGTGGTGAGGTTTGTGCTCGAGCACGCTGGCGGGCCTCCCTTATATCTGAACTTAGAGAGTCGCGCAAAGCGACCACTTCCTTTTCATATAAAAATATAGAGCAGAGTTTTGACGCATCACTGTGGTTACCTCCGCAGTTGGCACAGCGAGGTGTTTTGGTGCATTCGGGGCCATGGTAGTAAGAGCTACAATTCGCGCAGGAGCGGGGGTGCCGACAGGCACGGCCAAAACGTCCAAATTGATTGCAATTGAAGCAGCGTCTGGGTAGTATGATGTAGGGACTTACCGTGACACGAAGATACCCAGCTTTAATATACTGCGCCAGTTGTTTTCGTTCAAATGTTAAAATCAGTGTGGCGGTTGGAACTCTAGTGGAGCCTAATGTTTTAGTTACCCTGTGTATGTGTGTCACACGTTGTGTACTGAGCTTGCTCTGAAGGCCAGTGAAGTTGTAGTCCCTTAGTTCGTTTGAACGGACGACACCTTTGACAAAGTTCAGATGCGGATGGGGTGAGAGAGTTACTGGAACTTCAGCTATCGAAGATAGATTTCGCACAAGGTTATGTTGAGAGTGGGATGACACCTCGACTACGACATCACCATTAACTCTTGACCACATCCGGTGGGGTTCACGACAGCGGGACTCAAAAGATTCATTGACGTCAAACACATCGACTTTTGCAATTGGGGTGTCGGATGATGAAATCATGACAAGAAAGCGGGGATAATCTAAACCTGGGTCTACTTCGTTGGAATAGGGGTCCAACGAGCGAGGGAAGGCTGAAAGGGGAGCTAAGGAACGTTTGTCACGAGAACCCTTACGAGAAGGAGAGGTTTTTGGTTTATGGCTAGCCATTGCGCAAAGAAAAAAACTTCGCATTCTCCCTCGGGACTCCCCACCATGGAGGCCTACAAGGGCCCGGCACTACTGCAACTCTACAATCAGTTACGTCCGGTATGTCCTCTTGGAGAATGGATACGGATCCTCCACAGCATCTTTAGAAACCTAAGAGGCTGCCCGAGTTCTGCTACGCACGGAGAAAAGGGGCCAACGATGGGTTTCTTCATGGGCATTCGGTAGACGAAGGCGGTGGAGATGCCCAGCCTCTTCCACCTTCATGACAGAACAATTCGGAATCAATCCATACCGTGTGCTCGCTGAGGGCGAGGTTCTGTTCCATTTGGGTTTAGCCACAGGACAGGGAAGGTTCTCTCTACGAAAGAATTCTCACCTGCTCGGCTTCACTTTATTAAGTGCAAAACTGAAATCACAACGGACGATTTTAAAATCTTAAAAACCACCCCTGATCCCATATCATTAAGGATTCTTGAATCCATGTATATTAAATACCTTTCTCCTTCCTTAAATTCCGATTTTTCTTCTCACCCACTACTTCTACTCTAAACAAAAATATTACCAACCCCCTAACCTTCTCTTTCTTTTTACGCTCCTTGCCCTTTTTCCCCAGTTATCCTCTAACGGTTGATTGTTTAAGGTTCGTTTATCCTGATGTGTTTCCTGTGTTTCCCCAATCGTTAATTTTTAACTCACAACATAATAATCCAAAAATATCAATTACCTGTAAATTTCTCGCTATTCCCTCCCTTACTAAACATTAAATACTTTCCATAAATTCGTCATTTTGATTATCTGTTTAACTCTAACTTAAATTGTTTTCCATGAATTGTATTTTCCAGTACCCGAAGATGGGTGAAAAGTTCACCCGAAACGTTGTATCAAGAAAATGAAATGAATTTCCCTTCCCTTTATACGTCTTTTCGTTCATCCATTAACAAGTTGATGGTGTTGGAATGAGTTCCCCCATGGGTCCTCTTCTTACTGACCCTTTTATGTCCAACTTTGAAGAAGTTGCTTTGCGAGAATGCCTTCCTGCTTTGAAACCGATATTTTACCGTCGTTTTGTTGACGAAACAGTTCTAATATTTAAAACAGAACAACAGTCTCTTTCATTCTTGGATTATTTGAATCATAGCCATTCCAATATAAAATTCACAATTGATAAAGAAAAAGATGGAAAAATACCATTTTTGGATTTTCTCATATCCCGCTCCTCGCCCAACTTCACCACTTCCGTCTAACGTAAATCCTCCTTTTCTGGTCTCGGCATGAACTTTTACAGTTTTTGTGATATTTCATATAAGATCAACAACATCAAAACCCTCCTTCACCGTGGCTTTCAGCTTTCACCTGATTATTTTCTTGTTCATTCAGAATTCAGTTTTCTTATGGGTTATTTTCAAGGGAATTGTTTCCAGCCCTCACTTCTACAAAAATGTATCCGTCATTTTTTTTATAAAATATACCATCCTCCACAAAAAATTTCCTCTGTCCCCAAGGATGTCCGCTATTGTCTTCTCCCTGATATTGGCCCACTCAACCTACCCTTACACCGAAAACTTAATAAGCTTTTGAAAAGATTTTACACACACCAACTTCAAAATAATTTCCCTTAACTTTCATATTGGACAATTTTTCAGAACTAAAGACAGACTAACCACCTGAAATAAGCTATTCAGTTGTCTATAAATTCATTTGCATTTGAGAATGGGATTTCGGTCATTATTGACCGTTGATCCGTAAAGAGTTTAAGGTTCGCTCGGTGGCGGTCAATTGGACATTAATCTTCGGTTTTTCTTCGTGGATTAGCATCGCTTTCAGGATATGAAGGTTGTGAGGTCACTTCTCCTTTTGATAATGGTGTTTTGTACGAAAATTTCTCGTGTTAGTTGAATTCCATGTTGCATGTAGTGGTTCTTGATGGCGCCATTTTGCAGTTGCATGGTGAGTCTACGAGATAGGGATGTGGTTGTCTTTCCAATATATTTATTTGAATTATGAAGCTTGGAATCTTCATGCGGACAGGTGAATTCATAAACTACATTGGAAGTTTTCAATTCTTTTTTCGTACTTGTGTCGTTGATAATGACGTGATTACTTATTTTTGGGGTTTATAATACGAGTATATTGTGACTTGTGGCGTTTCTTCTGGATTCGTGCATTTTGTATTTTGGTGTATAATATTCTTGATTGTTCTTTCGACGATTTTATACGATTTAATCATTTGGTTCATATAGAAGATACGAGGGGCGGTCAATAAGTTTTGCGAATAGGTAGGACAAAACAGAGGAAGGGGGATGGGTGTTTCTGGGGGTGTTAGGACAAATTATGACAAGTCAGGACCTGCAGCCGCACGCTCCTGCCTCGTCTATTTAAGAATCAGTAGCTGATCGCAGATCGTTAGTCACAAATTTTTCAACAATAGAGAAGGTTGAGCACCGCGCAGTGATCAAATTTTCGACCAAGGAAGGCAAGAATGCAAAAGAGATCCATGAACGCATAGTTGCAGTGTACACCGACACCGCCCCTTCCTATGCAACCATTGCTCGCTGGAATAGGGAGTTCCGCCATGGTCGTGAGTCCCTTGAAGATGATCCCCGTCCAGGACGCCCGTCAGACGTGACCAACGAGGACAATGTGGCTCGTGTGGAGAGGATGATCCTCTAAAATCGACGGGTGAAGGTCGAAGAAATCGATCGAGAACTTGGAATATCACATGGAAGTGTTATCAACACCATCCACGACAATTTGGCCATGACCAAGGTCTCTGCCCGTTGGGACCCTAGAAACTTCACGCCCCATGATCAACTTCAACGTCATCAAAATTCACAAGGCCAGAGTTGCACAAGCTGCCCTCCGTGAGTGCGGATTCGAGGAGCTCAACCATCCAGTCCAGATCTGTCCCCTAGCGACTACTTTTTATTCCGCCAGCTCAAGACTGCACTGCGTGGACGCCGGTTTGGGGACGATGAAGATGTCCAGCTCGCCGTCCAGGAGTGGATTGAACAGCAGTCGGGAGATTTCTGGTTGTCGGGAATTCGAAGCCTCAGGGACAAGTGGCGCAAGTGCATTGAAGTCGAGGGTAGTTATATTGAAAAATAATAAAACACTTTTCCTCATATCTCGTTTTCTTATATCCGAATTGCAAAACTTATTGACCGCTCCTTGTATTTATTGGGCGTTTCTTATTGTCTTCATTTTTATTATGTTATTTTCATGTAAGTTTTTTAGGAATGTATTTGTTTATTTGTCCACCATAGTGTTGGAGAAATCATTATTGATGAGGACTTGCTGTATTTTTTTAATTTCGTTATGGAACAATGCCCATGACGAACTGCATTTGTATGCCCGTCTAATGTATGTTCTTATGACACTTTTTATATCTTCCTGGACATTCGCCATCTCCATTGAGGCAATTCCCAGAATTCGTTGGTTTAGTATATACCTGGGTTGTGTATTTATTTTCACTTGCTGTCACTTCAATATCAAGGAACGGAAATTTTCCGTTAGAATTGAGTTCATACGTAAATTTTAGTACAGAGTGCTCCTCCATTCTTGTTTTAAGTCTTTTCAGTTGATTTTCATCTTTAATTACAAGATTTATTTTATTTATTTATTTATTTATTTATTTATTCCATATTAATCCAATGTACAGTATAAACATATTACATTTTAAATCTTAATGACAAGTTACAATAAGTACTTATACATACTCGTATATATGTATGTATATACAAAGATTAGTTATGGGCCCAAAATAAGTCAGTGACTTTTAGGGCAGAAACTTAAAACTTAAGACTAAACATAACATTATCAAGAATAAAATCCCTTCATGTTTACCAACAGAGAACGCCTTTGTTAAAAAAATATAAACAACTTAGTATACATTTGAGAACCTAACCATTGTAAAGATTGCAAATAACGAATAATTATATTATTTAAATTTAGAGATAAATTAAAAAACTATTTTATTTCTAGTGATTATTTCAAAAGATCTGTAGTTAACATAGTCAATAGTCTTATATAAATAATAACATATTTATAATGTATAAATCAAAGTAATAGTACACAGTATAATAGTGTACGGTAACAAATAAATACACAATAAAAAAAACTGAATAGAAATTTAGTAAGCCGAAATTATATTGTTTTTAAGAGCTTTTTGGAATTGAGCTAAATTGGTTTGGGATTTGATATTGTCGTCCAAGCCATTCCATATTTTGATAGATTTGTACAGAAAGATACATTGTGATTTTGATTTTGAATACAAGGGTGAAATAAATTTTGTTCTATTGCGGGTTTGGTGATTATGGGTATTATCAGCTGTTTGTAACATATTAAATATATAGTTATTATAGGAACAATTTATTGTTTTGTAAAGGAATAAGGATGTTTAAAAAACAAAGAGATCATTTAATTTTAGAATTCTGGATTCTTTAAAATATCGATTAGTGTGCTCTTTGTAGTCAAGTTGATGGATGGCTCGAATTGCTTTTTTCTGTAATATGACTAATTTATTAAGATAATTTTGATATTTTCCATACCAACTCTCTATGCCATATGCCAAGTAAGGTTGCACCATTGTCATATATAAAGAGTGGAGAATAGATTTAGGAGGAAACTTATTTAATTTATATAATATTCCAATCGATTTTGATAGTTTTGTTGAGATATGCGTAATATGTTGTTTAGAACTCAGACTTTTGTCAATAAAGATGCCTAGGAATTTGATATGAATAGTTTCATAAATTATTCCGTCGCCCATTTTAATATGGGGGCAATTCAATAGATTGATTGTAAGAGAAAAGAATATATTTGGTTTTATCTACATTTATTGATAGTTTATTAAGATTAAGCCACCTGAAGACATTTTCGAGTTCTTTATTTATTGTAGATGCAATGTTGCTTGGTTTGTCATATGGCACTATCAACCGCGAATAATATAAATTTAAACAGAGAAGATGATTGAACAATATCATTAATATAGATTAAAAATAACAGTGGCCCTAGCACGGAGCCTTGTGGGACCCCAGTTGTAATATTAAGGTGGGATGAGCCTTGACCATTGATGGAGACAAATTGCTTTCTTTCAGTTAAATATGATTTGAACCAATTTTGACAGTTGCCTCTAATTCCGTAATCAATGCTCTAATTTCGAGAAAAATTGAGAATACAATGTGGCCTTTTTCAATGTTATCATATAAATATTGAATGTGGTTAATTATCGCGTGAATCGTTGATTTCTGACGCCTAAAACCATATTGGTGTTTATACGACAGTGAATTAGATTCCAGAAATTTATAAAGTTTATTGAATGCTATTTTTCAAATATTTTAATGAACATTGTAAGACATACAAATAGGGCGGTAATTGCTGACGTTTGTGAGGTCTCCGGCCTTTGGTAACGGTGTAACCCGAGCAACTTTTAGTACACTTGGAAATATACCCTGCGTAAATGATTTTTTAATTATTGATGCAAAAATTGGAGCAACTATATCAGAGATGTATTTTAAAATTTTAGTGGAGATTGAATTAATACCCGATAGTTTATTTTTTAGTGAACTAATGATTTTTTTTTATATCGGCTACGCTTACAGGAGAAAAGAACAAGGAATTTGGTACATTAATCTCATTAAAATACGAAAGAAAAGATTTATCGACTATTTTGCAGGAGTCTGAGATTTTTTTACCTACGTTGACAAAAAATTTATTGAATTCATTCGCTTTTTCCTTATTGTCATCAACTGGTTTGTCGTCAATGATAATTTGTTTAATTTGGTTTGTTCCTTTAGTAATTTAAGGTTTTATCACAGAATTGATTAATTTCCAAGTTTGTTTTATATTTTTTTTCGTTTGATTAAATCGTTCATGGTAATAATTTTTCTTGGCTATTTTAATTTGGTTAGTAACTTGATTCCGAAAATTTTTATATGTGTGTTCTGGAATTTGACTAAGCTTATAAAGAGAAAAGTATTTTTGACGTTTTTTGATGTTATTTATAATTGCGTTTGTTATCCAAGGTTTTGTTTTGTGTTTATATGATATGGTTTTAGATTTTAGACGACAATTAAGTTTAAAAGCATCGTCTAGCCTTGAAATTAACTCTTCGGTTTTGATGAATATTGTTCG
The DNA here is from genome assembly GCA_963969495.1 of Ceratothoa steindachneri. Lineage (NCBI taxonomy): Eukaryota > Metazoa > Arthropoda > Malacostraca > Isopoda > Cymothoidae > Ceratothoa > Ceratothoa steindachneri. Next base: position 238,324,453 of record OZ018319.1, on the reverse strand, counting down.
AGTTGAAAAAAGACTTTTGGATCATGAATATAGGAAGATGGTCCGATATGTCACAAAGGAGAATACCGGAAGAGTAATTTTCAGGGTGAACTCTGAAAATATTGTCAATTAGTGTTGCTGAGTTTTGGGTTATTCTTGTCGGTTTTGTTATAATTGGAAGTAAGGAATGAGAATAAAAAGTATTGAGGAAAGACTGAGTTGATGCGTGGTTTTCAAAGTTTAATAGATCGAAGTTAAAATCTCCTGTAATTATTATGTCGTCATAGTTTGTAACATTGAAGTAATTGATTAATTCAGCAATCTTATCTATAATCATCTCAGGGTCACCAGAAGGAGGTCTATATACGGTTCCAATGATAACTGTTTTACCATTTGATTTTACTTCGATAAATAAAGTTTCAATATAGTTATAGGAAATACAAATTTCGTCAACTTTTTTAGTATTGAGTCTGTCAGATATATACACGCTTATACCTCCCCCCCCCATGGAGACCATGCTAGGCGAGTGCCCCCTGCCTGCCCTCCAGGGGTATAAGGGTCTTGCGACCCCACCACCGCGGGATGGCCGGGCTGGGGGGGTGCGCGGTTTACACCCGGCATGATGTCTCCGTTCTTACTTTCTCTTTAGATACCTCCTTTCAGGCAGTGGCCGTGCAGCTGCACCTGGATAGGAGGTATACTATCATTTCTGCGTACATTTCACTGTCAGCTGACTTCAACGCGGGGAACTTCCGCCACGTCGTGGCACGGTTGCCGAGGCCCTATCTCTTGCTTGGAGATCTGAACGGCAGGCATCCTCTCTGGGGAGATTACTCCATAAATCCCAGGGGACAAGTCCTTGCCGATCTGATCGAAGAGCTTGAGATGGGTGTCCTAAACGTGGATGAGTTTACGCATCACTGTCCGAGAACCGCTTCATTTTCTTGCCTTGACCTATCTTTGTGCTCTTCGGATGCACACCCTGATTTTGATGGGGGGGTGGTCGCTGCCCTCCATGGTAGTGATCAATTTCCCATTCAAATATCATTTTCAGGGCAACTGCCGCCTGAGAGCCCACCTCGGTGGTGCTTGACGCGGGCGCTGTGGCCTGCATTTAAGGAAATGACTAAATTCTCTATCTCAGTCGGGGAGTTTAGGTCGGTAGATGAGGCCGTTGAGTTCTTCTCCGGCAACCTCATCGCCGTGGGCCTGACTACTATTCCTAGAACGTCTGGCCGTTTTGCACACCGACCACTTCCATGGTGGTCGGCCAAGTGTGAGACGGCCATCAAACAGAAGCGTTATGCCCTCATGCGCTATAAGCGCCACCCAAACGATTTCACTGTCGGTGAATTTCGTCGGGCTAGGGCTAGGTTCCGGTATATTTCGAAGCACGCCCGCCGCTCTTCTTGGCGGGCAGACGTGTCTTCACTTAACGGGAAGACCCCTTTAGCTGAGGTGTGGAAGCGAGTCAAAAGGATTCGGGGCAAGTTCTCGCAGGACCCCCCTCCCGTTTTCCAGGAGAATGGGACCGCAATCTCGGACCCCGCGTCCGTAGCGGAATCCTTAGCGACCGCTTTTTCCGCATTCTCTAGCCGGGATGCTGCTCCGCCAGCATTCAATGCACGTCGTGATGTCGTGGAAGGCCGCCGACTGGACTTTACCTCCAGAGGCGGAGAACACTTCAATGACAAGTTTACTGTGAGTGAGTTGCGCTCCGCTCTCGCTTCGTGCGCAGACACCGCCCATGGTCCGGACGATGTCCCGTACGCCATGCTTCGACACCTGGGTGAGTGAGGCATGGCCTTTCTCTTAGATTTGTTCAACATTAACTGGGTGGAGGGTCTTCTTCCAGACTCCTGGCGAATTGCTACTGTGCTCGCCTTTCGCAAAACCGGGAGAGATCACTCTACTCTGATCGGTTTCCGCCCAATCTCTCTAACCTCTTGCGTGTGCAAGTTGATAGAGAAATCGGTAAATGTTAGATTAGCCTTTTTCCTGGACAGCGGAGGCCATCTGTCTTCTGCATAGTGCGGCTACCACAAGTTCCACTCCACGTCGGATGCTCTGCTCCGACTGGAAAATGCCGTCTGCGAGGCTTTCCTTCGTAGACAGCACTACGCCACGGTCTTTTTCGATCTGGAGAAGGCCTATGATACCGCATGGCGATACGGTATCATGGAGACTCTCCACACGATGGGGGCGAGGGGATGCCTCCCAATGTTTATATCTGAATTTTTGCGAGATCGTCGATTCCGCGTACGGGTGGGGGGAGCCCTCTCCGGCCCACAGGAGCAGGAAGAGGGTGTCCCGCAGGGAAGTGTCCTTAGTGTCACACTCTTTACCCTGGGCATCAACGGCATCGCCTCGGTGCTGCTGGAAGATGTTTTTGCTACGCTCTACGTGGACGACCTTTCGATCTCTTTTGGCGCGGCCCAGATGCCAACTCTGGAGCGTCGACTCCAACAGGCATTGAACCGCGTCTCTCGCTTTGCCGAAGCGCACAGGTTTCGGTTTCCTTTGGCCAAGACTAAAGTGGTGCACTTCTGCCGCCATCCACGGCTTCACCCCGATCCACATTTGTTTCTTAATGGGGTGCGCCTGGATGTGGTGGAATCGCACCGTTTCCTTGGTCTTGTATTCGACCGACGCCTCACCTGGGAGGCTCATATTCGCAGCCTTAGGGTCTCTTGTACCCGCGCCATAGACATTCTCCGTTCCGTGACGTTCAGCGCTTGGGACGCTGATAGGGCTACTGCCCTACTTTTTTATCGATCCTTTGTTCGTTCGAAGCTCGACTACGGATGCGAGTTTTATGCATCCGCAGCCGAGCGTTTATTGCGGAAGGTGGATTCGATCCATCACACCGGCCTTCGCCTTGCGACCGTTGCCTTCCGCACTTCCACCATTGAGAGCCTGTTGTTCGATGCTGGGGAGATGCCACTCGCTCTGCGCCGCGTGCAGTGCATCACTCGCCTGTAAGCGCGAGCCCGGCACCTCCCTCAGTCGCCAACAGCTCTCACTGCATCCGCAGCTGATCTCGATGGTGCCTATGCCGCCGAGAGACGCCAGTCATACCCTAAGCCCTTTGGGTTTAGGGCCAGGAAACTCCTTGGAGAGCTAGATATAGCTCTCGGGCCGGTGGCGCCCCTGGTTCTGCCCAGGACGCCACCCTGGAGGGTACCACATTTGGCTATTTGTCGCCACGCCTCTGCTCCACAAGCTTGTACGGCGCCGGGAGTATTGCGTTCGACCTTTTTGGAGCACACATCGTGTCACGCTGGAACCGTGCCAGTGTATACGGATGGCTCCAAGTCCGAAGAGGGGGTCGGCTTCCACGCCGTATCCCCTCTGTTTGAAGTCAGCGGGGCTCTACCAGGCGCTGCGTCTGTCTTCACGGCCGAGCTGGTGGCAATACACCACTTGGTACGGGAGATTACGCGACGTGCCCGGTTTGGAGACCGGATTATGATCTATAGCGACTCACAAAGCGCCCTGAGTGCTCTCGGGGCATTGGAATCTCCGCATCCCCTGATTCGCGATATCCGTGACGCTACGGTTATGGCGAGCCGGGCAGATGTCGAGATTATATTCTGCTGGGTTCCTGGACTTGTAGGAATTGCGGGGATTGAGCGCGCCAAAGAGTCCGCGAGGACTCTGCGACCGGACCAGCGTTTCGTTCTTCCTCACACCGACTACATGGCAGGAATACGGGCAGCTCTTCGGACTGCTTGGCAAAGAAGATGGGAGACGGTCGAAGGCAACTTAAAGTTGCGTGCCATTGCGCCGCGACTGTTCCCATGGACCTATCTTCGAATGCCGCGACTGATCCCATGGACCTATCCCCAAATGCCGCGACGGCTTCAGGTCGCTTTTTGTCGTTTCCGAATCGGACACACTCGTGTGACGCATCGCTATTTGATGGAGCGCTCGCCTGCGCCCTATTGCGACGATTGCGTCTTCCCTCAGACTGTTCGGCACATTCTTGTCGAATGTCCCAGTCTGGGTGATCTTCGCGCACGTTACCTGTCCCGGTACCGGGATGGGCGGGGTCGCTACCGCCTGTCCTTTGTACTCGGGTCGAGTGCGTGCACATTGAATGGTGGACTTGTTGACTATTTGGGGGAGGCCGGCCTTCTCCCTTTCATTTAACTAGGTTTAGTTGTTGTTTTTGTTATTGTTTTGTTATTGTTATTTCTTTTTATTGTTGTTTCCTGTTCAAATTTTTTAAAGTAGCCTAGAACTAGGCTGTTTGTTTACGGCGACTTATGCCTAAGTGGGCAGTCGCCAGATAGCCCCTTAAAAAAAAATATATATATACCTCCCCCTATCTTGTTTACGTCGTGTAGTGAATGAAAAGAGCTATAGTTTGGGACACTGATAAGGTGTTTATTATTATTTGTTAGCCAGCTCTCGGTGAATGCCTAAACGGAAAATTTATAATTAAGTGTTGACAAAAATATTGAAAATTCATCAATGTTTGCGTGCAATGATCGAGTATTAAGATTTAAAATGGACAGGTCTGTTTTTTCAAATGAAAATGTAGTGTTAAATTTATCACAATCATAGTATTGGTTTCTTACGTTATTTTCTTTAAAATTTGAATATAATTCATCAAAATGGTTTATGTCTGGATCGATATTATTGAAGTGATCGAGTTGTTCAAACATAAAGGTAGTTCAATTGGAATTTAAAAAATTAAAGGTTACAAATTGAAATTACGTATAAAATATCTAGAAACAGTTAAAATACTATTTTTATGATAACTTTAATAAGAGAAAAAGGAATAAAGTATGTAATACAATTGAAATAAAAGTAAGTGAATGCAAGGTCAAAACATGGTTTGTTTGTTGTTTTTTTCTTATCTAACGCAGTAATATCGCCGAAGGTATTATTACTGATCGTTCCAGAGACTCTCACCATTAAAGTCTGCAAGCGTCGAATTGAGGTGTTCCGTCAGAAATTTCTGGAGGGCAGCTCGGGTATTAACGAATATACGTAGGTCACGGCGACCGGAGGGTGATAGCAGGAAAATGTTGATGGATCCATCTCTGGTAGTGCAGCCGGCGATCTTTGTGGAGAATTTCTTTTTAGCTTGGCGAGGACAAAAATTTTGTTGTTGCGATTTGGAGTCAGTTGTTCGTTTACATAGAATGAAGGTTTGAATTCTTTGCATGCTGAGAAGATATCACACTTCAGATCACTTCTGCGCAACTTCACAATTATGTTTCTTTTGTTGGGACCTTGTACTTTAGGCCTGGGACCTAGACGATGAGCAACAGAGATGTCAGCTTCTTGCATTTGTATGTGGCAGTTATCTTTAATAAGTTTGCGGATGATATTGCTGCAGTTTTCATTATTGGTAGCTTCAGGTATATTTCCGGAGAATATAATCGTATCTCGTCTTTCATAAGCGTCGGAAGAATCAACCTTTTCTTCTAATTTTTCGATTTTTTTATCTCATTTCTTCGTTAGATTTTTCGAGAGAGATGATTTTTCGTTCTTGTTTGGCAAAAGATGATCAAAAAAACTTAAAGAGAACGTTCATAATATCTTTGGCATCACCTGATAGCGTAGATGAGGAAATATGGGTCTGCAGTTCATTAAAATTAACTGGTTCGTTTAATTTGGTTTTTCCTCTTGTTATTGGAGTATTTTTTTCTTTGTCTGCCTTTCTGAGAGTAGGAGGAGCCATTCTTTCTAAGGATGAATGGAGAAATGTGACACAGTGCTTATGTGCTATGGGAGTTTGTTTAATTACTGGGAGGAACAGTAATGTTTAATTGTTAAAAATTTTACTTTGAAGGTTGTCAGGTTTTGATTGATGAGTGATTGTTTTAATTTAATAATTCAAAGAGTGAAGAGATTAGTTAAACAAGATGGATGTGGCAGCGCTGCACTTCTAATCACTCAGTTGAGTTTAGGACTAATAGCTTTCAAAACAGACTCAGTGGGAACATGGGAATTTTCGACGTAATGCGGTAATATCACTTTATATGTCCAAGTAAATTAACTTACATACGTAGATTTATAATTTTTAGTATTCAATGCAGTTTAAAATCACTAGTATTCACTTTTATTCGATAAATAAGCAATATCACTCTACGACATATATATATATATATATATATATATATATATATATATATATATATATATATATATGATTCTCCGTCAATATTTATTTTTCTAGGCGACCCATCTAGAAGTTTTCAAAAGTGGGTCCGAGTGGTGAGCGCATTGCAACTCCGTTAATTTGTTTGTAGAGTTTTCCGTTAGGTGCGCGAAATGGTGCTTCCATTGTGCACGCCTTCAAAAGATTCTTCAATATGTTGGGGTCTAAGTTAGGAGCAGGTTTGTTCGAGTTTTTATATACTTCGTCAATTATTATGTTTAATGTTTCTTCGGTGGGTACGTTTGTGAAGAGGATTTCTACGTCCAATGAGGCTATGATTCCATCTGGTTTTGTAGTGTGAATTATATCAATAAATTCATCTGTTGATTTAATAGTATATTCATTTGGGATGTAGTCACTGATAATTTTGTTGATTTCTTTTGAAACTTTGTATGTTGGCATGGGAATTTGAGAGATTATCGGTCTTAAGGGGTTGTTATTTTTATGTGTTTTAACATTACCATACATATATCCTGGAGTAAACTCGTCTGTGAGTTTTTGAAAATGTACACCTCCTTTCACTTTATTCGCTTCACTTATTAGCCGGTTGATATCTTTTTTGAGAGTTTCCGTAGGGTCCCTTTAGATTTGTTTGAATTTGGACGTGTCTTCCAGTAGGTCTTGTATTTTTGAGATATGGTCTTCTTTCTTTAGTATAATGTAAACTTTTGATGTTTGTTATGTTGCCAAAGGTAGAAGTAAATTAATGTGATTTATCACTTTCTTTAATTTAACTGACGCGTTTCGATACATCGAGTACCATCTTCAGTTACAATGGGGAATTATTACAAAGTATTCAGTTTATATATATTACAAAATGTATTAACAAAATTAAGAACGAAGCTATTATACACGTATAAGCAAGTTTGACCCAGGTGATAAAAGGTCGATGAAGTAGGTAGCCTTATAGGGGAGCAGGGGGGGGGGTTAAGCTGCTTGCCAGAGGGGATTAGTGGCTAGGGGCAGCTCTGAGTACACCTGTCCCTTTGTTTGTTTTTCTTGCGCTGAGCAGGATTTCATTGGAGTTAGACTGTATGTTTAAATTCGGTTGCTTTTCTTAGATATATATAGCTTCAAGGAAGAGAGGTTGGCGCCTGTTGGGAGCATAATCTAAACTTTTGGTGTTTTCTTCTATCATTTTTCGGTTGAGGAATGTTCCGTGTACTTCCTGTGTAAGTTTTTTAGGTGCACCGTTGTTCAGATGGTATGACATTCTTCTTGAGAGAGTGGTTTCGGTCATGCCTATATACGAATTAGGTAGGAGCGTACAGTCTCCTAGTTTACATGTGTACTCGTATATCAGATGTGTCCTTTGTTTCGATTGTAGTGGGGGTTTGGGGTCATGTTTTATGAAGAGGGTTGAAGTACGTCTATTTTCATAGTATATGATTAGTGCGATCTTTTTCTCGGCGTTTATAGGTTTTATTCCTCGGTCTATAATGTCCTTGATGGCTCTTTCATCTGCTTGGTGTTCGGTGCTCATAGTATTCTTGTAGAACAGTTTTATAATATCCTCATTATCCGTATTCCTGTTCTTATGGGGTTCTGTGAGTTACCATCTGTCCATTTTAATTCTTATGGCTGTTTGTATTTTTTTTATTGGAGAATCCGTTATTTACAAGTACCTGAGTGGCTCTCTCGAGTTCGTTGTGTGTGTCCTTCCATGTGGTGCAGTGGGTAAAAGCACGATTGATGTAGGACGATATCACGCTTGTTCGATAGCACTTAGGACATTCGCTGTCCCCATTCATGCAAAATCCCGGGTTGGTGGGTTAACATAAATTTTAGTTGTTATTGTTTCATTGATATTGGTAGTGAGGATATATAAGAATGGTAATGGTTGTTATAGCTTTATTCGATGGTCCAGTTCCATTGTTGCCTGTCCGTTTTGCACGTAGTGGCGAGAGAAAGGGCAGAGACTAGGGGCTTATTGTCCGTGCAGAAAGTCACTTGGCGACCTTCGATCATATGCCTAAAGTGAAGCACAGCAAGATATGCTGCCAGGAGTTCCCTGTCATAATTAGAGTATGCTCACTGTGTTTTACTCAACTTCCAAGAGAAGAATGCGACTGGCTGGGGAGACCCATCCACCATCTGAATGAGCGCAGCACCAACTGCGAATTGGGAGCTATCCGTCACCAATTGGTACGGAAAGTCATTGGGTAATGGGTGGTGTAACTTAACGGAGTTCGCCAGGGCCTCCTTAGTAGCTTCAAATGCTTTCCGTGCAGCGTCATTCCAGACAAGTTGGCGAGCCTTAGGTTGAAGCCGTGCGAGTTCAGTCAGAGAGGCAGCGATCGCAGCAAAATTAGGCATCATACGTCTATAGAAACCTAACATGCCCAAATATCGACGAAGTTCTTTGAAATCAGTTGGTAAGGGCATTTCGGTGATCTCGGAGAGCTTCCTAGCTTGAGGACACAGTCCTGCAGCTGAGACATGGTGGACCAAGAAATCGGTTTCTTCCTTCATGAACTCGCACTTTTCCATAGAAATATTTTTTAAACTTGATCCATATGCTCGTCTATATTTTCCTAAAATATTAAAATATCGTCGCCATACACAAAACGAACGCAAAGCCTCGAAATAAATTGTCGATATGTCGTTGAAAGGTGCAACTAGCATTCTTTAGACCAAACGGTAACCTTAAAAATTTTCACAACCCAAAGGGACTTGAGACAGCAGTCTTCTTAATGTCTGATGGATTCATTGGAATCTGGTGGTAGGCTCGGACTAAATCCAGGAGAGAGAAAACTGTCTTGCCATGAAGATGATCTAGCATGCTCTGAATCCTTGGTAGGGGATATCTATCCGGTTTGGTTATCGCATTGAGGGATCGAAAGTCACCCACAACTCTATACTCGCCTGGAGTTTTCTTCTGCACCATGTGAATGGATGAAGACCATGAAGATTTCGACAGCCGCATCACACCTTCTTTCAACAGTCTCGAAAGGTGCTTTGGCAATTTGTATTTTCTCCATTGCATTGAAAGAGGCCTTGGGCGGGCGAAATTTGGTCGGGCGCTACCAGTCTCAATGGTGAACAACGGAATTAGCCAGTGGTGAACTAATTTCAACACACTTCGGGTTATATATAGTCTCATATTTGCGGAGAACTGTCCTGCAATTAGGTGGGAGATGCAAATGCGAATGTCCATCTAAATGAACCTCGCAGGGTAGGGATGCCTATTTCCAGTTGGACTTCTCCATGCACTCTTATCTTCCCTCCACTAGCCGTCGCGATGTTAACGTACGATTTGCGCATCACACATAATTGAACTATATTAAATGGAATCAAGGACACGCTCGCGCCAGTGTCTATCAGAAATTCACACTTCCTCTCATTAATACGGGCAGCGACAGTGAGAAGAGTCGGCACGCCGGTCGTCGCATTTACAGCGGCCTGCCGATCTCGTTTTCCGAGTCGGTTGGGGAAGACAGACTAGACGATGGCTGCATTTGAAGGTTCTCACCTCGCTTTGGTCAACTGCACCACGGTTTACAGTACTTTGCACTTGACCCAAAGAATAACTGTGAACGGCACACCACTGGTTTTTGATTACGACTGAAGGGGCTTAACACAAATAGTACACCTTTTGAATAATTATTATCACTATCATAATTATTATCCACAAACCTAGATTGATTACCACTAGGATATACGCCGGCGGGCACTGAACGCGAATTTTTAAATTGCACCGTATTTACCGGCTGGTTGACACTAAGAGCACTTATATCGGGGAACGCACCATTATTACTAGTTTCACTATTATTTATATTATAACACTGTGCCTAGTAAAACGGCATGGGTTCATCAGCCAGTTTTCCCAATTGGGCAAGAGTTAAATCCTTTTGCGTGGCGATGATGGGGGCGATGTTTGGAGGTAACGACTGGATGAATTTGTGTCTCACCAAGTCCTTCCCCCACTCCAACTTGCAGAGGTCTTCCGTAGCTCTTCGAGATTTACCGAGGGTCGTCCAGTCTGCGAAGAAGACGTGATTAACTTCTCGAAGAGCTCAGGTTTCGTCCTTCAAAAAGTCCCACGATTTCTGTTCGTAGGAGCAAGTAATTCTGCGACGAGAGAACTGCAGCTGGGAGACGATCGATCGTCTCGGGAGGCAACACAGCCAGAATATGGTAAAATTTCGTTTCTTCTCGTTGTATTCTTGAGATATAAAATTACGCCTCCACAATGTTGAACCATCCTGAGACTGCTACTTCATTAAAAACAGGAGGTCTGAAGGAGATCGCGTTCGCGATTTACACTTCTTTGTGTGGAAGAAAATAAGCAGCTTTTTCGAAGAAGAGGGGTCACCAGTTAAGGGTCTCGGTAACGAATTCTCTATTGTAGTTTCGTAGGCTGGGTTAGGTGATCAGCGAGCTTCCATGAGATAAAGGAATATATATATATATATATATATATATATATATATATATATATATATATATATATACATATATATATACAGTAAACCCTCGATATAACGAACTATATGAGGCAGGGTGACGTTCGTTAAAGCCGAAAATTCGTTAAACACGATGGTCCTTAAAAGTGATGGAAATAATGAACCAGGTTCGTTCGTTAATTTGTATATAAAGAGAGGAAGAAGGAGGAGGAAGAGAACGCCAGAACAACCTCTCCCGCGCGATGTTCACAGCCGACTAAACTGTGAGCCAGTAAGTGGATGTGCCAGGGCACGGATCGTAACGCTTGCCTGACTGAAGGAAATTTGGTTCGTTATATCCCAAATTCGTTATATTGAGGTTCGTTATATCGAGGGTTTACTATATATATATATATATATATATATATATATATATATATATATATATAATAGCAATGCCCTCTGGGCATTCCTATAATAAAATCATCCTGGGAAACTTAAATATATATATTATGTATAAAATTCAAATCATTCAATTATTTTATGTAACTTTTAATAATTTAATTATCCCGTGACGAGAAACTGATTTCAATTAAAGCATTGATTCAAACAACATCTCTTAGAATTTCACGCACATACAAACGCACGCATTTCACCACTTGAGAAATAACGCGAATTGAGTCTTATTTGTGTTCGCCTCTTCGTGCTCGACTCTACTTCCAATCAAGGTCAGTTAAAAACCCTCTCACACTTATTCTCTGCAAACTGCCATACGAGAGTAGGTCCTAATTCTTGTTACTTCTCTCATTGCAGATCCCAATTCACATACCATCATAGTCACTTTTAATTCACTTCACATCATACTTTACATAATCATTTCATATATTAGTTACTTTACATCTTGTTACTTAATCATATTTACTTTACCATATCTTACGTTGTATTCATAATTCAATTCTCTCATTCTGCATTCGTTGAATTTGCAAATATATTTATTTTGTTTATTTGTTTTTCATTCAAACCTAGTTCACAAGTTTTCTAAATTCATTTCACGTGAGTCGTTAGGCCAAATTATTAGCAGACGACGATTTCCATCCAAACTCAACAAATTAAGTTTAAAAGAAAGACCAGGTGGCAGCTGCCCAATACTAATGGATTCTTAATAGCAGCACTGTTAAAATGGGGTCGCCCGAACAAAGCCAGAAGAGGCGTGGGAGACACTCAATAAAAATGGGGAAAAGCAAAGGGTTAGAAGAAAACAGTACAACACACTTAAATTATGGCATACAGCACTCATTCTAAAAACAGGGGCGGCTGGGGCAATAAACAAATGACATGCGCCAGCGGCAGGAGAGGGCACAGGATAAAAGATAAAACAATAAACCTAAACACAAAAATGGAAAGAGTTTATAAAAGGGATAAAACGCCACTTCGTCATAGAAATGTAAGGAGGGAGGACAACCGAAGGGAGTCCTCTGATAAAATAAAGCGAAGTTGAGCAGGGAAGGCGACGCCAGAAAGGGGAGGGAACCACGAATTTCGTAGAGAAGCAAGGCGGGAACAGACTACTAAAATGTGAGCCGTAGACAGCTCACCGCCGCAAAAGGGACAGCCAGGGGCAACTTGGCCACCACCCAAACTAAATAGCCATGGGTGAGTCGCATGTGCCCAATTCGCAACCTCCTAAGACCGGAGTCACTGAGAGCTAGAGGACCAGGAACGGACAGAGCGTTTAATAGGGGACAGCTTAGAAGAGGGAAACGAATCCCATTCTCCCTGCCACAAACAAAAGACATACGTCTTGATTATGGGGTAAGAATCCCTAAAGAGCACAGGGGGTTCATCCGGCACCTCGAGGGCGGCCGAGCGAGCCAGCCGATCAGCCGCCTCGTTGCCCGGGACCCCAACAGAACGCCACCCTGTAACGGGATGCATTTCTGACCAGTCAGGAGCGAATACGTAAAACCAAAGGGTGTCTGGACCTAAAAGAAAGAATTGCCTCTAACGCAGGCCGGGAATCGCTAAAAACAATAAAATCTGAAGAATCGAGGAATAAAATCAAATTAAAAGCTAAAAGAATGCCTGTTAACTCTGCGGTAAAAACGGATAGTACAGGAGGGAGGGTGGACAGAAGAGACTCCGTAGAGGACACCGCCGCTGCCCGAGCATCCAGGTCCGACTTCGAGTCGTCAGTATAGATGGGACGCTGGTGAGCATGAGAATACGCATGTTCAAGAAACAGACACTTTAATAGACGAGAGTCAGTGGACCCTTTCTCGAAGTGCCAAAAGTAGTACAAACCTCAGGAGAGCGGACGCTCCAACACGGATCCGGCGGGAATGAGGGCTAACACCCCGGGAACAACCAGAGAGGAGAGATGGTCCCCAACCCAGAGCCCCAGAGGCCGGGGTAGAGATGCCCGCCGATCAAAAGATGCCGAAGAGGACGGGGCAAAACGGCACTCATGGACTGGGGATGAAGGGTATTGCTGAACACGAAACAAAAATCGTAGGCACACCTGCAGCCGGTGGTATCGCAAGGAAAGCACCCCACCCTCAACAAAGAGGCTAGGGATAGGCGAGGTGCGAAAGGCTCCACTACTAAGACGGGCTCCAAGCGAACGAACAGGGTCAAGTATCTTCAAGGCTGAAGAAGACGCTGAAGAGTACCTCTGGCAACCGTAGTCCAGTCGGGATTGGACCAGGGCTGAATAAAGTGACCATAAGGTGCGCCTATCACCATTCCAAGTGGTGTAGGATAAAACCTTAAGCAAATCCATAGCCTTCGAACAGGACGCCCTCAAGCGACGCAAATGGGGTACCCAAGTGAGCTTGCTATCAAGCGTTAAACCCAAAAACTTAAAAATGGGGACATATTTAATCGCCTTCCCACGGCAATAATTGCCAGCTGTAATCGACGGGCAGCAGTAGGCCAGCGGGAAGATGAACAAAACAACGCCAAGTCATCCACGAAGAGGGAAGCCAAAGCCCCCTCCGGAAGAGTAGACACCAGACTATTGATGGCAATGGCGAAACATGTCACACTCAAAATACACCCTTGGGGAACACCCTCCTCTTGAATCCGCAAGCGTGACAAAGCATCCCCAATACGGACCTTAAAATTACGGGACAATAAAAATTCTTGAATAAAAACCGGTAAGAAGCCCCTCATACCCCAGGTGGTATCTTAGGCCTTCTGAATGTCGAAGAACACCGCTAACACCAGATGCCTGGAGGAAAAGGCCCGTAAAACGGATTCTTCCAAACGAATGAGGTGGTCAAGAGTACTACGATCGCTGCGAAAACCGCACTGGAATAGGGAGAGGAGCGAGTTGGACTCCAAAAACCAAGTGAGGCGAAGTTGACCCATCTTCTCGAATAATTTACTGAGGCAGCTCGTAAGAGCAATCAGGCGATAACGATTGGGGTCCAAGCCGTCCCTACCGGGCTTGAGAAAGGGTAGAACCGCCACACGCTAGGAGGACGGATAGATTCCTTTGACCGAAAGCAGGTTGTGGAGGTCAACCAAAAATAACTCTGAGTGGGGATGAAGACGACGGAGAAAGTTGTACTGTATACAATGATCACCGGGAGATGTGGAGCCACAGTGAGACAAAGTATCCCGCAGCTCATAGACGAAAAAGAGAGCATTATAAGAGTAGGTGGCGCACGTGTTAAAATTTTTTTTTTAATTTAAGAGCTCATCTGGCGACTGCCTACTTAGGCATTAGTCGCCGTATTCAACACTGCCTAGTACTAGGCATTTCTAAAATAAGATGCAAAAAAAAACAAACAGATTAAAAAAAATGGACAATAAGCAAGCTGGACGCAGGAACGTGTAACATACTGAAATAACTTTTTTTATATATATCTATCTTATCTGGCGAATGCCTTCTAGGGCATAGGTCGCCGTACTCAAGCTAGCCCAAATCTAGGCTATATTAAAAGCCAAATTAAAGAAAAGAACAAAAAAAAAGCAAGGGAAAAACAAACAAATCGACAAACTATAGAGGTAGCTCCGTCGAAGGGATAAGGCCCGCCCTCCCCTGGCGAAGAAGACAGCGGTCCGTGGTTGAATATTAAATAACGGGGAGAAGGCCGGCCTCCTCAAAAAAAAAGTCTAAAAGTCCACAGGTTGGTGTACACGAACCCGTCCCGAGTACAAGGGACAGGTAACGTGCGCGAAGATAACCTAAACTGGGACATTCAACAAGAGTGTGCCGAACAGTCTGGGGAACGACGCAGTCGTCACAATAGGGCTCAGGCGAGCGCTCCATCAAATAGCGATACATCACACGAGTGTGTCCGTTTCGGAGAAAACAGAAAGCGACCTGAAGCCGTCGCGTAATTGGGGGATAGGTTCATGGGAACAGTCGCGGTGCGATGGCAAGCAACTTTAAGTTCCCTTCGACCGTCTGATATCTTCTTTGCCAAGCAGTCCGAAGAGCTGCCCCTGTTCCTACCATGTAGTCTGTGTGAGGAAGAGTGAAACGCTGCTCCGGTCGCAGAGTCCTCGCCGACTCTTTGGCGCGCTCATTCCCCGCAATTCCTACATGTCCAGGAACCGAGCAGAAGATGATCTCGACATCCGCCCGGCTCGCCAAAACCGTGGCGTCACGGATTTCACGAACCAGGGGATGCGGAGATTCCAATTCCCCCAAGCACTCAGGGCGCTTTGTGAGTCGCTATAGATCACAATCCGGTCTCCGAACCGGGCACGTCACGTAATCTCCAGTACCGAGTGGTGTATTGCCACCAGCTCGGCCGTGAAGACAGACGCAGCGCCTGGTAGAGCCCCGCTGACTTCAAAAGAGGAAAAATGGCGTGGAAGTTGACCCCCTCTTCGGACTTGGAGCCATCCGTATACACTGGCACGGTTCCAGCGTGACACGATGTGTGCTCCAAAAATGTCGAACGCAATACTCCCGGCGCATTACAAGCTTTGGGAGGAGAGGCGTGGCGACAAATAGCCAAATGTGGTACCCTCCAGGGTGGCATCCTGGGCAGAACCAGGGGTGCCACCGGCCCGAGAGCTATATCTAGCTCTCGAAGGAGTTTCCTGGCCCTAAACCCAAAGTGCTCAGTGTATGACTAGCGTCTCTTGGCGGCATAGGCACAATCGAAATCAGCTGCGGATGAAGTAAGAGCTGTTGGCGAATGAGGGAGGCGCCGGACTCGCGCGTACAGGCGAGTGATGCAATGCACGCGGCGCAGAGCGAGTGGCATCTTCCCAGCATCGACCAACAGGCTCTCAATGGGGGAAGTGCGGAAGGCACCGGTTGCAAGGCGAAGGCCGGTGTGGTGGATCGAATCCACCTTCCGCGATAAACGCTCGGCTGCGGATGCATAAAACTCGCATCCGTAGTCGAGCTTCGAACGACAAAGGATCGATAAAAAAGTAGGGCAGTAGCCCTTTTAGCGCCCCAAGCGCTGAACGTCACGGAACGGAGAATGTCCATGGCGCGGGTACAAGAGACCCTAAGGCTGCGAATATAAGACTCCCAGGAGAGGCGTCGGTCGAATACAAGACCAAGGAAACGGTGCGACTCAACCACATCCAGGCGCACCCCATTAAAAAACAAATCTGGGTCGGGGTGAAGCCATGGATGGCGGCAGAAGTGCACCACCTTAGTCTTGGCCAAAGAAAACCGAAACCTGTGCGCTTCGGCATGGCGAGAGACGCGCTTCAATGCCTGTTGGAGTCGACGCTCCAGAGTTGGAATCTGGGCCGCGCCAAAAGAGATCGAAAGGTCGTCCACGTAGAGCGTAGCGAGAACATCTTCCAGGAGCACCGATGTGATGCCGTTGATGCTCAGGGCAAAGAGTGCGACACTGAGGACACTTCCCTGCGGGACACCCTCTTCCTGCTCCTTTGGGCCGGAGAGGGCTCCCCCCACCCGTACGCGGAATTGACGATCTCGCAAAAATTCAGATATACACATTGGGAGGCGTCACTTCGCCCCCATCGTGTGGAAAGTCTCCATTAAACCGTATCGCCATGCGGTATCATAGGCCTTCTCCAGATCGAAAAAGACCGTGGCGTAGTGCTGTCTACGAAGGAAAGCCTCGCAGACGGCATTTTCAAGTCGGAGCAGAGCATCCGACGTGGAGTGGAACTTACGGAAGCCGCACTGTGCGGAAGACAGATGGCCTCCGCTGTCCAGGAAAAAGGCTAATCTAACATTTACCAATTTCTCCATCAACTTGCACACGCAAGAGGTTAGAAAGATTGGGCGGAAACCGGTCGGAGTAGAGTGATCTCTCCCCGGTTTTGCGAAAGGCGAGCACAGTAGCGATTCGCTAGGAGTCTGGGAGAAGACCTTCCACCCAGATCCTGTTGAACAAATCTAAGAGAAAGGTCATGCCTCGCTCCCCAGGTGTCGAATCATGGCGTACGGGACATCGTCCAGACCATGGGCGGTGTCCGCGCCCGAAGCGAGAGCGGAGCGCAACTCACTCACAGTAAACTTGTCGTCAAAGGGTTCTCCGCCTCTGGAGGTAAAGTCCAGCGGCGGCTTTCCGCGACATAACGACGTGCATTAAATGCTGGCGGAGCAGCATCACGGCTAGACAATGCGGAAAATGCGGTCGCTAAGGATTCCGCCACGGACGCGGGGTCCGAGATTGCGGTCCCATTCTCCTGAAGAACGGGAGGGGGGTCCTGCGAGAACTTGCCCCGAATCCTTTTGACTCGCTTCCACACCTCAGCTAAAGGGGTATTCCCGTTAAGTGAAGACACGTATGCCTGCCAAGAAGAGCGGCCGGCGTGCTCCGAAATATCCTGGAACCTAGCCCTAGCCCGACGAAATTCAGCAAAAGTGAAATAGTTCGGGCGGCGCTTATAGCGCATGTAAGCATAACGCTTCTGTTTGAGGGCCGTCTCACACTCGGCCGACCACCATGGGAGTGGTCGGCATGCAAAACGGCCAGACGTCCTAGGAATAGTAGTCAGGCCCACGGCGATGAGGTTGCCGGAGAAGAACTCAACAGCCTCATCTACCGACCTAAACTCCTCGACTGAGATAGAGAATTCAGTCATTTCCTGAAATGCAGGCCACCGCTCCCACGCCAAGCACCCCTGAGGTGGTCTCTCAGCCGGCAGTTGCACTGAAAATGATATTTGAATGGAAAAGTGATCACTACCATGGAGGTCATCAACCACCCCCCAATCAAAATCAGGGTGTGCATCCGAAGAGCACAAAGATAGGTCAAGGCAATAAAATGAAGCGGTTTTCTGACAGTGATGCGTAAACTTATCCACGTTTCGGACACCCATCTCAAGCTCTTCGATCAGATCGGCAAGGACTTGTCCCCTGGGATTTATGGAGTAATCTCCCAAGAGAGGATGCCTGCAATTCAGATCTCCAAGAAAGAGATAGGGCCTCGGCAACCGTGCCACGACGCGGCGGAAGTCCCCCGCGTCGAAGTCAGCTGACGGTGGAATGTACGCAGAAATGATAGTATACCTCCTATCCAGGTGCAGATGCACAGTCACTGCCTGGAAGGAGGTATCTAAAGAGAAAGGAAGAACGGAGACATCATGCCGGGTGTAAACCGCGCATCCCTCAGCCCGGCCATCCCGCGGTGGTGGGGTCGCAAGACCCTTATACCCCTGGAGGGCAGGCAGGGGGCACGCGCCTAGCATGGTCTCCTGCAAAATGAGAGCTAACGGGGAACGAGACGAGACGAGCCTCCGCAGCTCCTCCCAGTTGGCCCGGAGTCCACGGCAATTCCATTAAAGGAATATGCCCTCCATCCTAGCTCGGAGGAGACGCGGGGGCCCTCCTCGAACTGAAGACCCTCACGGGAAAGGCCGTACGCTTCCCGGGGGCAGAACCCCGGGCGCTGTTGGCCGGACAAAGCGCTGAAGGCGCTGTCGCATTCGAGAACTTATTGGGGGAGGTTGAGCTCGCCATGCGAGTCTTTTCCTCCCTCCGCCTCGAAACCTTAGGCGGGCGTTGTGGATTCGGAGGCGGGGGGCCCTCTTTTCGAGGAACCACCGTCTCCGAGCCACTCGCTCCACCTTTAGGCGTGGGCGAAGGAGCCGAATCTCCTTTGTTGTTGTCCTCCTTTCGGGGGACAGCATTAGGAACCCTGGAAGATGGCCTAGCGACCATCTTCAAGGGTGTTGCCTCCCGTGAGTCTAACGACTCTGTGGAGGCGCGTGGCCGTTTCGCCTTACGGGAAACGGTGACGCTGGGATAGGACGGGGGAGCCCTGGTTTTAGCAGGGGCTGTGTGTGAACCCTTTTTGCAGCCAGCTTCACCAGGAAAGCGCCCGAGTGGAGTAGAGCCCACAAAAGCGCTCCGAATGGGCGCGGAAACAACCGTGCTTGTTGGCCTGGATAGGCCAGGAGGAGAGGGTGCCTTTCTAACTATTTAGGCATATGACGTCCCAGGCAAAGCCGGGCGCGCCAGGACCAAGTACTTAGCCTCGCGGAATGAGAGTCGATCCTGGGCCTGAACGGCCAGGATTTCTTTCTCAAGGAGATATGCACCACATTGCTTTGAAGAAGCGGGGTGCGGCTCTCCGCAATTGACATACTTGGCCACACACGATTTGGACTTATCGTGTGCGACCTTGGAGCAATTTACACAGACTTCGGGTGACCCTGACTTTGCACGTCTACATGAGCGATTTGTATGGCCGAAGCGGTGACAGTAATAGCACCGCCGCGGCAGTGGCACGAATGCCTTCACGTAGTGGCGGTACCAACCGGCACGCACCGACTCAGGGAGCTTGTCACAGTCGAACGTGATGAAGAGTGTAGGGGTGGGTCTCGAGGCCCCTCCCTGTTTTCTCATCACACGTTCGACCTTGACCGCCCCATGGTCGGCCAGCTATAGGGTGATGTCCTCAATGGAGTAGTCACGAGTTCCCTCGCATAAACCACTCCTTTCACAAAGTTCATGGTAGAGTGCGGCGTGACACTCACCGGGGTGCCATAAAGTGTCCGAAGAGCACTTATCTTGGCCGCCTCGGTAGGGTTCGCCGCCTTCGCCAGAAGGCTCCCGTCCGAGAAACGGGTCACTTTCGGCTCTCTACCAATTGCACTAGCTAATCCTCTCCTCTGATGGATCATGTTGCCCTTGGACAACATGGTGCCATCAGTGGAGCGAATAACGAGAAAGCGTTTGAAGCCAGCGGGCTCGAAAACGCAAGGTAACCTCTGAATGAGGGGCGCCGATGTCATCGAGGCTCCGCCCTGTGCACTTTTTGTCTTAGTCAGGGGCTCCGCAACCGGCGGGACAGATGGCCCGGATGTGCCGATCTTTGCTTGGTCGCTTGCCAGAGTGGCAGCAGACCCATCCGTCCCCTCAGCCCCCGCGGATGGAGAGGGGCCCCGAGTCTTCTTCATCTTTTTGGTCTTGGTCATTTTCTTTTTTGGAGAGGATGGCTGGGAATGAACCCGCTTCTCACCCCCGCCGGTAGAAGCCCCCAGGCCAGATGGACCGGCCTCAGCCAGGTCATTCTCCGAAATGGAGACGGTCCTGGTAGTCGTGGGGGCACCGGTCGGAGGAGATTCCTCCCCTCCTTGTACTGCTTCAGAAACCACTGCCGTTTGAGGAGGACCTTGCATAGGGGCGGATTCGGGTTCGGTGCTTGGCGCCGAGCCCGGATTATTCCCCATGGAAGGCCCTACCGTCTGTGGATGGGTTTCCTCAAAGACCATGGCTATCTCAGGTGGGGCCTTCAGTTGGCCATCCCCCCCCCCCCAAGACAACGCGTTCCCGTTGGCAGTATCATCACTAGTCTTGTGTGGGGAGGCATGGGCCTTGACCCCGGCAAGGTTCAATATTCTTGCCAGCAGGTCTTTTGAGGGAAGCGACTGAAGGGGCCTGGCTTCCCTCTCCCCCCTAAGGGGGTTTGCAATACCGAGCCGCTTCGATGTGGAGCGGCTGGCTAAGGGCTGCCTGCTGGCTTTCTTGGCAGTCCCCTTGGAAAGAAGAGAGGGGACTGCCCCTGGTAAAAGGGACGTGCCCGAAAGCACCCCTAGAGAAGGGGGTGAGGGGGAGTCCCCTTCACCCGTAGGCGTACAGGAAGAGTAAGCCTCCTCTCCGGTTGAAGAGATATGGAGGGTCCCCTGCGCAAGCACAGGGGGGGGAGACCCCGATTTTTTTTGCTGGAGCTGCCCGAGGGCGGCTCCGTCGCGGTTTCAGGGGAAGTTGGGGGTTGGTTTTTTTTTATTTTCATCATTGGGCATGGTGACCCTTTTTGTGCTACGGGACGCAATAGCTCATCACCTCTTGCAGTTGCCAGCACTGAAAGAGGTGCTTACAGGCCTGGCAGAGCCAGGCGCCGCCATTTTGGACCCCCTCCTTCCGCCTGGTGGCCTGACAGTCCATCGGCATGGCGGCTCCACCTTGAACATGGCGTAAAATCAAGGATAGACGGTAAAGTGAGGAAAAAGGATGTGAGGAAGGTATGGGTGGGGATGAAGCAGGTTGTTAAAAACGAGCCACCCCAGACCGGAGCTCATGGGTTAGAGAACATTGTCCCCTACCCCCTCAGCCCCGATGCGGGACGGTTGGCTCAGAGGAAGGTCAGCATCTACCCTGTGAAACTAGAGGCCAACCAGAGAAAGTTGTGAGAGAGGTTGTATGAAAAGCGAGGAAACAAGGGTTTTGAAGGAAGGAAAAGAGGCTAAGCTGGGAGGGGACGGGGTGCTGGATCCCGTCAGCACGGTGGCCAGGATGGCCAATCGCCGCGCACCTTAGGGGCAACGACTCAGGGAGCTTGTCACAGTAGATTTTTTTATTTTTTTTTTAATTAAGGGGCTATCTGGCGACTGCTGACTAAGGCAGAAGTTGCCGAAAACAAACAGCCTAGTTCTAGGCTACTTTAAAAAATTGAACAGGAAACAATAAAAAGAAATAACAATAACAGTAACAAAGCAATAACAAAAACAATAACAAAAACAACAATTAAACCGGGTTAAATGAAAGGGAGAAAGCCGGCCTCCCCCAAAAAGTCAATAAGTCCACCAGTCAAAGTACACGCACTCGTCCCGAGTACAAGGGACAGGCGGTAGCGACCCCGCCCATCCCGGTACCGGGACAGGTATCGTTCGCGAAGATCACCCAGACTGGGACATTCGACAAGAATGTGCCGAACAGTCTGGTGGACGACGCAGTCGTTGCAATAGGGCACAGGCGAGCGCTCCATCAAATAGCGATGCGTCACACGAGGGTGCCCGATTCGGAGACGACAGAAAGCAACCTGAAGCCGCCGCGGCATTGGGGGATAGGTCCATGGGAACAGTCGCGGCGCAATGGCACGCAACTTTAAGTTCCCTTCGACCATCTCCGATCTTCTTTGCCAAGCAGTCCGAAGAGCTGCCCGTATTCCTGCCATGTAGTCAGTGTGAGGAAGAGCGAAACGCTGGTCCGGTCGCAGAGTCCTCACGGACTCTTTGACGCCCTTATCGGCGCGCTCATTCTTCGCAATTCCTACAACATGACCAGGAACCCAGCAGAAGATAATCTCGACATCTGCCCAGCTCGCCAAATCCGTAGAGTCACGGATTTCGCGAACCGGGGGATGCGGAGATTTCAATGCCCCGAGAGCACTCAGGGCGCTTTGTGAGTCGCTATAGATCACAATCCGGTCTCTGAACCGGGCACGGCACGTAATCTCCCGTACCGAGTGGTGTATTGCCACCAGCTCGGCCGTGAAGACAGACGCAGCGCCTGATAGAGCCCCGCTGACTTCAAACAGAGGGGATACGGCGTGAAAGCCGACCCCCTCTTCGGACTAGGAGCCATCCGTATACACTGGCACAGTACCAGCGTGACACGATGTGTGCTCTAAAAAGGTCGAACGCAATACTCCCGGTGCAGTACAAGCTTTGGGAGCAGAGGCGTGGCGATAAATAGCCAAATGTGGTACCCTCCAGGGTGGCGTCCTGGGCAGAACCAGGGGCGCCACCGGCCCGAGAGCTATATCTAGCTCTCCAAGGAGTTTCCTGGCCCTAAACCAAAAGGGCTTAGGGTATGACTGGCGTCTCTCGGCGGCATAGGCACCATCGAGATCAGCTGCGGATGCAGTGAGAACTGTTGGCGACTGAGGGAGGCGCCGGGCTCGCGCGTACAAGCGAGTGATGCACTGTACGCGGCGCAGAGCGAGTGGCATCTCCCCAGCATTGACCAACAGGCTCTCAATGGGGAAAGTGCGGAAGGCAGCGGTCGCAAGGCGAAGGCCGGTGTGGTGGATCGAATCCACCTTCCGCAATAAACGCTCGGCTGCGGATGCATAAAACTCGCATCCATAGTCGAGCTTCGAGCGAACAAAGGATCGATAAAAAAGTAAGGCAGTAGCCCTATCAGCGTCCCAAGCGCTGAACGTCACGGAACGGAGAATATCCATTGCGCGGGTACAAGAGACCCTAAGGCTGCGAATATGAGCCTCCCAGGTGAGGCGTCGGTCGAATACAAGACCAAGGAAACGGTGCGACTCAACCACATCCAGGCGCACCCCATTAAGAAACAAATCTGGGTCGGGGTGAAGCCGTGGATGGCGGCAGAAGTGCACCACTTTAGTCTTGGCCAAAGGAAACCGAAACCTGTGCGCTTCGGCAAAGCGAGAGACGCGGTTCAATGCCTGTTGGAGTCGACGCTCCAGAGTTGGCATCTGGGCCGCGCCAAAAGAGATCGAAAGGTCGTCCACGTAGAGCGTAACGAGAACATCTTCCGGCAGCACCGAGGTGATGCCGTTGATGCTCAGGGCAAAGAGTGTGACACTGAGGACACTTCCCTGCGGGACACCCTCTTCCTGCTCCTTTGGGCCGGAGAGGGCTCCCCCCACCCGTACGCGGAATCGACGATCTCGCAAAAATTCAGATATAAACATTGGGAGGCGTCCCCTCGCCCCCATCGTGTAGAGAGTCTCCATGATACCGTATCGCTATGCGGTATCATAGGCCTTCTCCAGATCAAAAAACACCGTAGCGTAGTGCTGTCTACGAAGGAAAGCCTCGCAGACGGCATTTTCAAGTCGGAGCAGAGCATCCGACGTGGAGTGGAACTTACGGAAGCAGCACTGTGCGGAAGACAGATGGCCTCCGCTATCCAGAAAATAGGCTAATCTAACATTTACCAATTTCTCCATCAACTTGCACACGCAAGAGGTTAGAGAGATTGGGCGGAAACCGATCAGAGTAGAGTGATCTCTCCCCGGTTTCTGAAAGGCGAGCACAGTAGCGATTCGCTAGGAATCTGGGAGAAAACCTTCCACCCAGATCCTGTCGAACAAATCTAAGAGAAAGGCCATGCCTCGCTCACCCAGGTGTCGAAGCATGGAGTACGGGACATCGTCCGGACCATGGGTGGTGTCCGCGCACGAAGCGAGAGCGGAACGCAACTCACTCACAGTAAACTTGTCGTTGAAGGTTTCTCCGCCTCTGGAGGTTAAGTCCAGCCGGCGGCCTTCCGCGACATCACGACGTGCATTGAATGCTGGCGGAGCAGCATCACGGCTAGAGAATGCGAAAAAAGCGGTCGCTAAGGATTCCGCAACGGACGCGGGGTCCGAGATTGCGGTCCCATTCTCCTGGAGAACGGGAGGGGGGTCCTGCGAGAACTTGCCCCAAATCCTTTTGACTCGCTTCCACACCTCAGCTAAAGGGGTCTTCCCGTTAAGTGAAGAGACGTATGCCCGCCAAGAAGAGCGGCGGGCGTGCTTCTAAATATACCGGAACCTAGCCCTAGCCCGACGAAATTCAGCCACAGTGAAATCGTTCGGGCGGCTCTTATAGCGCATGTAGGCATAACGCTTCTGTTTGAAGGCCGTCTCACACTCGGCCGACCATATGGGAGTGGTCGGCGTGCAAAACGGCCAGACGTCCAAGGAATAGTAGTCAGGCCCACTGCGATGAGGTTGCCGGAGAAGAACTCAACGGCCTCATCTACCGACCTAAACTCCTCGACTGAGATAGAGAATTCAGTCATTTCCTGAAATGCAGGCCACCGCGCCCGCGCCGAGCACCACCGAGGTGGGCTCTCAGGCAGCAGTTGCCCTGAAAAGGATATTTGAATGGGAAAGTGATCACTACCATGGAGGTCATCGACCACCCCCCAATCAAAATCAGGGTGTGCATCCGAAGAGCACAAAGATATGTCAAGGCAAGAAAATGAAGCGGTTCTCGAACAGTGATGCGTAAACTCATCCACGTTTAGGACACCCATCTCAAGCTCTTCGAACAGATCGGCAAGGACTTGTCCCCTGGGATTTATGGAGTAATCTCCCCAGAGAGGATGCCTGCCGTTCAGATCTCCAAGCAAGAGATAGGGCCTCGGCAACCGTGCCACGACGCGGCGGAAGTCCCCCGCGTCGAAGTCAGCTGACGGTGGAATGTACGCAGAAATCGTAGTATACCTCCCATCCAGGTGCAGCTGCACAGCCACTGCCTGAAAGGAGGTATCTAAAGAGAAAGGAAGAACGAAGACATCATGCCAGGTGTAAACCGCACATCCCCCAGCCAGGCCATCCCGTGGTGGTGGGGTCGCAAGACCCTTATACCCCGGGAGGGCGGGCAGGGGGCACGCGCTTAGCATGGTCTCCTGCAAAATGAGAGCTAACGGGGAACAAGACGAGACGAGCCTCCGCAGCTCCTCCCAGTTGGCCCGGAGTCCACGGCAATTCCATTAAAGGAATATGCCCTCCATCCTAGCTCGGAGGAGACGCGGGGGCCCTCCTCGAATTGAAGACCCTCACGGGAAAGGCCGTACGCTTCCCGGGAGCAGAACCCCAGGCGCTGTCGCCTTCGAGGACTTATTGGGGGAGGTTGGGCTCGCCATGCGAGTCTTTTCCTCCCTCCGCCTCGAAACCTTAGGCGGGCGTTGCGGCTTCGGAGGTGGGAGGCCCTCTTTTTGAGAAACCACCGTCTCTGAGCCACTCGCTCCACCTCGGGGCGTGGGCCAGGAGCAGAGGGTGCCTTTCTAACTATTGAGGCATATGACGTCCCAGGCAGAGCTGGGCGCGCCAGGACCAAGTCCTTTGCCTCACGGAATGAGAGTCGATCCTGGGCCTGAACGACCAGGATTTCTTTCTCAAGGAGATATGCACCACATTGCTTCGAAGAAGCAGGGTGCGGCTCTCCGCAATTGACACACTTGGCCACACACGATTTGGACTTATCGTGTGCGACCTTGGAGCAATTTACACAGACTTCGGGTGACCCCGACTTTGCACGTCTACATGAGCGATTCGTATGGCCGAAGCGGTGACAGTAATAGAACCGCCGCGGCAGTGGCACGAATGCCTTCACGCGGTAGCGGTACCAACCGGCACGCACCAAATCAGGGAGCTTGTCACAGTCGAACGTGACGAAGAGTGTAGGGGTGGGTCTCGAGGCCCCTCCCTGTTTTCTCATCACACGTTCGCCCTTGACCGCCCCATGGTCGGCTAGCTCTAGGGTGATGTCTTCTATGGAGTAGTCAACGAGTTCCCTCGCATAAACTACTCCTTTCACAAAGTTCATGGTAGAGTGTGGCGTGACACTCAACGGGGTGCCATGAAGTGTCCGAAGAGCACTTATCTTGGCCGCCTCGGCGGGATTCGCCAGAAGGCTCCGATCCGAGAAACGGGTCACCTTCGGCACTCTACCAATTGCACTAGCTAATCCTCTCTTCTGATGGATCATGTTGCCCTTGGACAACATGGTGCCATCAGTGGAGCGAATAACGAGGAAGCGTTTGAAGCCAGAGGGCTCGAAAACGCCAGTTAACCTCTGAATGAGGGGCCCCGATGTCATCGAGGCTCCGCCCTGTGCACTTTTGGTCTTTGTCATCGTCAGGAGCTCCGTACTCGGGGGGGCAGAGGGGCCAGATGTGCCGATCTTGGCTTGGTCGCTTGCCAAAGTGGCAGCAGACCCATCCGTCCCCGTAGCCCCCGCGGATGGAGATGAGCCCCGAGTCTTCTTCGTCCTTTTCATTTTTGGAGAGGAGGGCGGGGAATGAACTCGCTTTTCACCCCCGCAGGTAGAAGCCCCCAGGCCAGATGGACCGGCCTCAGCCAGGTCCTTCTCCGAAATGGAGAAGGTCCTGGTGGTCGCAGGGGCATCATCCGGAAGAGATCCCTCCCCTCCTTGTACTGCCTGAGAATCCACATCCGTTTGATGAGGACCTTGCATAGGGGTGGATTCGGGTTCGGTGCTTTGCGCCGATCCCGGATTCCCCCCCATGGAAGACCCTACCATCTGAGGCTGGTTTTCCTCAAGGAGCATGTCTATCAGAGGAGGGGCCTCTAGTTTGCCATCCCCTCCCAGGACATCGCAGGTCCCCTTGGCAGCGTCATAAGTCTTTAGTGGGGAGGCACAGGCCTTGACCCCGGCAAGGTTTAATATTTTTGCCAGCAGGTCTTTTGAGGGAAGCGACCGAAGGGGCCTGGCTTCCCTCTCCCCCCTAAGGGGGTTTGCCCTACCGAGCCGCTTGCACGAGGGGCGGTCGGCAATGGGCTGCCTGCTGGCTTTCTTGGCAGTTCACTTAGAAAGCAAAGGAGGGACTGCCGCTGGAGATAGGAAGGTGCCCGAAAGCACCTCCAGAGAAGGGGGTGAGGGGGAGTCCCCTACACCCGTAGGCGTAGGAGAGGAGTAAGCCTCCTCTCCGGTTAAAGAGGTATGGAGGGTCCCCTGCGCAAGCACAGGGGGGGAAGACCTCCATCTTTTCTGTGGAGCTGCACGAGGGCGGCTCCGTTGTTTTAGGGGGAATTAAGGGGAGATGTGTTTTTTTTTCATCATTGGGCATGGTGACCCTCTTTGTTTTACGGGACGCAATCGCTCACCACCTCTTGCAGTAGCCCGCAGGGCAAGAGGTGCTTACAGGCCCGGCATATCTAGGCGCCGCCATTTGCGACCACCCCTCCCGCCTGGTGGCCTGGCAGTCCTTCGGCATGGCGGCTCCACCTTGAACACGGCGTAAAAAGGATAGATTTTGAAGAGGAGAGGAAAAGGGATATGAGGAAGGTATGGGTGGGGATGAAGCAGGTTGTTAAAAAAAACCCATCCCGAACCGGAGCTGAGGGGTTAGGGAACAATGTCTCTCCCCCCTCAGCCCTGATCCGGGACGGTTGGCTTGAGAAGAAGGTCAGCATCTACCCTGTGAAATTAGAGGCTGACCATTGAAAGTTGTGGGAGAGGTTGTATGAAAAGCGACGAAGTAGGGGAGAAATACAGGCTATCTGAAAGAAGGAAGAGAGGCTAAGCTGGGGCCAGACGGAGCGCTGGATCCCGTCAGCACGGCGGCCAGGATGGCAAATCGCCGCGCACCTTACGGGGCACCGATTCGAAGAGATTGTCACAGTCGAACGTGACGAAGAGTGTAGGGGTGGGTCTCGCGGCCCCTCCCTGTTTTCTCATCACACGTTCGACCTTGACCGCCCCATGGTCGGCCAGCTCTAGGGTGATGTCCTCAATGGAGTAGTCAAGGAGTTCCCTCGCATAAACTACTCCTTTCACAAAGTTCATGGTAGAGTGCGGGGTCACACTCACCGAGGTGCCATGAAGTGTCCGAAAAGAATTTATCTTGGCCGCCTCGGCGGGATTCGCCAGAAGGCTCCCGTCCGAAAAAACCGGTCACCTTCGGCTCTCTACCAATTACACTAGCTAATCCTCTCCTCGGATGGATCATGTTGCCCTTGGCCTACATGGTGTCATCAGTGGAGCGAATGACGAGGAAGCGTTTGAACCCAGCGGGCTCGAAAACGCCAGGTAACCTCTGAATCAAGGGCCCCGATTTTATCGAGGCTCCGCCCTGCCCACTTTTAGGCTTTTTCCTATTCGGGGGCTCTGCACCCGGGGAGCGCAGAGGGGCCGGATGCCGCGATCTTGGCTTGGTCACTTGCCAAAGTGGCAGCAGACCCATTAGTCCCTGCAGCCCCCGCGGATGGAGAGGACCCCCCCCCCCCCAAGTCTTTTTCGTGCTTTTCTTTTTTGGAGATAAGGGCGGGGAATGAACCCGCTTCTCACCTCCGCCGGCAGAAGACCCTAAGCCAGATGGACCGGCCTCAGACAGGTCCTTCTCCGAAATGGAGAAGGTCCTGGTGGTCGCAGGGGAACCGGTTGGAGGAGATCTCTCCCCTCCTTGTACTTCCTCGGAGACCCCAGCCGTTTGAGGAGGACCTTGCATAGGGGCGGATTCAGGTTCGGTGCTTGGCGCCGAGCCCGGATTCTCCCCCATGGAAGGCCCTACCATCTGAGGCTGGGTTTCCTCAAAGACCATGTCTATCACAGGAGGGGCCTCCAGTTGGCCATCCCCTCCCAGGACATCGCAGGTCCCCTTGGCAGTGTCGCTAGTCTTGTGTTGGGAGGCACAGGCCTTGACCCCGGCAAGGTTTAAAATTCTTGCCAGCAGGTCTTTTGAGGGTAGCGACCGAAGGGGCCTGGATTCCATCTCCCCCCTAATGGGGTTTGCCCTACCGAGCCGCTTACACGAGGGGCGGTCGGCAATGGGCTGCCTGCTGGCTTTCTTGGTAGTCCCCTTAGAAAGAAAAGGAGGGACTGCCGCAGGAAATAGGGAGGTTACCGAAAGCACCATCAGAGAAGGGGGTGAGGGGGAGTCCCTTTCACCTGTAAGCGTAGGAGAGGAGTAAGCCTCCTCTCCGGTTAAAGAAATATTGGGGGTCCCCTGCGCAAGCACAAAGGGGGGGGGACGGACATCCATTTTCTCGGTCGAGCTGCCCGAGGGCGGCTCCGTCGGTTCACAAGGGGTAATGGGGAGAGATTTGGGTTTTTTTTTATTTGCATACATGGGCATGGTGACGCTTTTTTCTACGGGACGCAATAGCTCACCACCTCTCGCAGTTGCCCGCACTACAAGAGGTGCTTACATGCCTGGCAGAGCCAGGCGCCGCCATTTCGGACCACCCCTCCCGCCTGGTGGCCTGGCAGTCCATCGCCATGGCGGCTCCACCTTAGACGCGGCGAAAAAATGAGTGTGAAGAAGAAAGGAAAAGGGATGTGAGGAAGGTATGGGTAGGGATATAGCAGGTTGTTAAAAAAAACCCCATTCCGATCCGGGACGGTTGGCTTGAGAAGAAGGTCAGCATCTATCCTGTGAAATTAGAGGCTGACCATTGAAAGTTGTGGGAGAGGTTGTATGAAAAGCGACGAAAAAGGGGATTTTTTTTTTTTTTTTTAATTAAGGGGCTATCTGGCGAATGCCGACTAAGGCATAAGTTGCCGTAAACAAAGAGCCTAGTTTTAGGCTACTTTAAAAAAATAAACAGAAAACAATAAAAAGAAATAACAATAACAATAACAAAGCAATAACAAAACAATTACAAAAACAACAGCAACAATTTAATCGGGTTAAATAAAAGGGAGAAGGCCGGCCTCCCCCAAAAAGTCAATAAGTTCACCAGTCAAAGTACATGCACTCGTCCCGAGTACAAGGGACAGGCGGTAGCGACCCCACCCATCCCGGTACCGGGACAGGTGTCGTGCGCGAAGATCACCCAGACTGGGACATTCGACAAGAATGTGCCGAACAGTCTGGGGGACGACGCAGTCGTTGCAATAGGGCGTAGGCGAGCGCTCCATCAGATAGCGATGCGTCACACGAGTGTGTCCGATTCGGAGACGTGAGAAAGCAACCTGAAGCCGCCGCGGCATTGGGGGATAGGTCCATGGGAACAGTCGCGGCGCAATGGCACGCAACTTTAAGTTCCCTTCGACCGTCTCCCATCTTCTTTGCCAAGCAGTCCGAAGAGCTGCCCGTATTCCTGCTATGTAGTCGGTGTGAGGAAGAGCGAAACGCTGGTCCGGTCGCAGAGTCCTCGCGGACTCTTTGGCGCCCTCATCGGCGCGCTCATTCCCCGCAATTCCTACATGTCCAGGAACCCAACAGAAGATAATCTCGACATCTGCCCGGCTCGCCAAAACCGTGGCGTCACGGATTTCGCGAACCAGGGGATGCGGAGATTCCAATGCCCCGAGAGCACTCAGGGCGCTTTGTGAGTCGCTATAGATCACAATCCGGTCTCCGAACCGGGCACGTCGCGTAATCTCCCGTACCGAGTGGTGTATTGCCACCAGCTCGGCCGTGAAGACAGACGCAGCGCCTGGTAGATCCCCGCTGACTTCAAACAGAGGGGATACGGCGTGGAAGCCGACCCCCTCTTGGGACTTGGAGCCATCCGTATACACTGGCACGGTACCAGCGTGACAC
This sequence comes from Ceratothoa steindachneri, assembly GCA_963969495.1. NCBI lineage: Eukaryota > Metazoa > Arthropoda > Malacostraca > Isopoda > Cymothoidae > Ceratothoa > Ceratothoa steindachneri. The sequence continues at coordinate 238,293,753 of OZ018319.1, read as the reverse complement.
GATGTGTGCTCCAAAAAGGTCGAACGCAATACTCCCGGCGCAGTACAAGCTTTGGGAGCAGAGGCGTGGCGACAAATAGCCAAATGTGGTACCCTCCAGGGTGGCGTCCTGGGCAGAACCAGGGGCGCCACCGGCCCGAGAGCTATATCTACCTCTCGAAGGAGTTTCCTGGCCCTAAACCCAAGGGGGTTAGGGTATGACTGGCGTCTCTCGGCGGCATAGGCACCATCGAGATCAGCTGCGGATGCAGTGAGAGCTGTTGGCGACTGAGGGAGGCGCCGGGCTCGCGCGTACAGGCGAGTGATGCACTGCACGCGGCGCAGAGCGAGTGGCATCTCCCCAGCATCGACCAACAGGCTCTCAATGGGGGAAGTGCAGAAGGCACCGGTCGCAAGGCGAAGGCCGGTGTGGTGGATTGAATCCACCTTCCGCAATAAACGCTCGGCTGCGGATGCATAAAACTCGCATCCGTAGTCGAGCTTCGAGCGAACAAAGGATCGATAAAAAAGTAAGGCGGTAGCCCTATCAGCGTCCCAAGCGCTGAACGTCACGGAACGGAGAATGTCCATGGCGCGGGTACAAGAGACCCTAAGGCTGCGAATATGAGCCTCCCAGGTGAGGCGTCGGTCGAATACAAGACCAAGGAAACGGTGCGACTCAACCACATCCAGGCGCACCCCATTAAGAAACAAATCTGGGTCGGGGTGAAGCCGTGGATGGCGGCAGAAGTGCACCACCTTAGTCTTGGCCAAAAAAAACCGAAACCTGTGCGCTTCGGCATAGCGAGAGACGCGGTTCAATGCCTGTTGGAGACGACGCTCCAGAGTTGGCATCTGGGCCGCGCCAAAAGAGATCGAAAGGTCATCCACGTAGAGCGTAGCGAGAACATCTTCTGGCAGAACCGAGGTGATGCCGTTGATGCTCAAGGCAAAGAGTGTGACACTGAGGACACTTCCCTGAGGGACACCCTCTTCCTGCTCCTTTGGGGCAGAGAGGGCTCCCCCCACCCGTACGCGGAATCGACGATCTCGCAAAAATTCAGATATAAACATTGGGAGGCGTCCCCTCGCCCCCATCGTGTGGAGAGTCTCCATGATACCGTATCGCCATGCGGTATCATAGGCCTTCTCCAGATCAAAAAACACCGTGGCGTAGTGCTGTCTACGAAGGAAAGCCTCGCAGACGGCATTTTCCAGTCGGAGCAGAGCATCCGACGTGGAGTGGAACTTACGGAAGCGGCACTATGCAGAAGACAGATGGCCTCCGCTGTCCAGGAAATAGGCTAATCTAACATTTACCAATTTCTCCATCAACTTGCACACGCAAGAGGTTAGAGAGATTGGACGGAAACCGGTCGGAGTAGAGTGATCTCTCCCCGGCTTGCGAAAGGCGAGCACAGTAGCGATTCGCCAGGAGTCTGGAAGAAGACCTTCCACCCAGATCCTGTTGAACAAATCTAACAGAAAGGCCATGCCTCGCTCACCCAGGTGTCGAAGCATGGCGTACGTGACATCGTCCGGACCATGGGCGGTGTCCGCGCACGAAGCGAGAGCGGAACGCAACTCACTCATAGTAAACTTGTCGTTGAAGGGTTCTCCGCCTCTGGAAGTAAAGTCCAGCCGGCGGCCTTCCGCGACATCACGACATGCATTGAATGCTGGCGGAGCAGCATCACGGCTAGAGAATGCGGAAAAAGCGGTAGCTAAGGATTCCGCCACGGACGCGGGGTCCGAGATTGCGGTCCCATTCTCCTGGAGAACGGGAGGGGGGTCCTGCGAGAACTTGCCCCAAATCGTTTTGACTCGCTTCGACACCTCAGCTAAAGGGGTCTTCCCGTTAAGTGAAGACACGTATACCCGCCAAGAAGAGCGGCGGGCGTGCTTCGAAATATACCGGAACCGAGCCCTAGCCCGACGAAATTCACCCACAGTGAAATCGTTCGGGCGGCGCTTATAGCACATGTAGGCATAACGCTTCTGTTTGAGGGCCGTCTCACACTCGGCCGACCACCATGGGAGTGGTCGGTGTGCAAAACGGCCAGACGTCCTAGGAATAGTAGTCAGGCCCACGGCGATGAGGTTGCCGGAGAAGAACTCAACGGCCTCATCTACCGACCTAAACTCCTCGATTGTGATAGAGAATTCAGTCATTTCCTGAAATGCAGGCCACCGCGCCCGCGCCAAGCACCACCGAGGTGGTCTCTCAGGCGGCAGTTGCCCTGAAAAGGATATTTGAATGGGAAAGTGATCACTACCATGAAGGACATCGACCACCCCCCAATCAAAATCAGGGTGTGCATCCGAAGAGCACAAAGATAGGTCAAGGCAAGAAAATGGAGCGGTTCTCGGACAGTGATGCGTAAACTCATCCACATTTAGGACACCCATCTCAAGCTCTTCGATCAGATCGGCAAGGACTTGTCCCCTGGGATTTATGGAGTAATCTCCCCAGAGAGGAAGCCTGCCGTTCAGATCTCCAAGCAAGAGATAGGGCCTCGGCAACCGTGCCACGACGCGGCGGAAGTTCCCCGCGTCGAAGTCAGCTGACGGTGGAATGTACGCAGAAATGATAGTATACCTCCTATCCAGGTGCAGCTGCACAGCCACTGCCTGAAAGGAGGTATCTAAAGAGAAAGGAAGAACGGAGACATCATGCCGGGTGTAAACCGCGCATCCCCCAGCCCGGCCATCCCACGGTGGTGGGGTCGCAAGACCCTTATACCCCGGGAGGGCAGGCAGGGGGCACGCGCCCAGCATGGTCTCCTGCAAAAAAATAGCTAACGGGGAACAGGACGAGGCGAGCCTCCGCAGCTCCTCCCAGTTGGCCCGGAGTCCACGGCAATTCCATTGAAGGAATATGCCCTCCAGGCCTAGCTCGGAGGAGACGCGGGGGCCCTCCTCGAATTGAAGACCCTCACGGGAATGGCCGTACGCTTCCCGGGGGCAGAACCCCGGGCGCTGTTGGCCGGACAGAGCACGGGAGGCGCTGTCGCCTTCGAGGACTTATTGGGGGAGGTTGGGCTCGCCATGCGAGTCTTTTCCTCCCTCCGCCTCGAAACCTTGGGCGGGCGCTGCGGCTTCGGAGGCGGGGGGGCCTCTTTTCGAGGAACCACCGTCTCCGAGCCACTCGCTCCACCTCGGGGCGTGGGCGAAGGAGCCGAAGCTCCTTTGTTGCTGTCCTCGTTTCGGGGAACAGCTTTAGGAACCCCTAAAGATGGCCTAGCGACCATCTTCAGGGGTGTTGCCTCCTGTGAGTCTAACGACTCGGTGGAGGCGCGTGGCCGTTTCGCCTTGCGGGAAACGGTCACGCTGTGGGAAGAGGGGGGAGCCCTGGTTTTACCCGGGGCTGGGTATGAACCGTTTTTGCCGCCAGCTTTACCAGGGGAGCGCCCGGGTTGGGTAGAGCCCGCAGAAGGGCTCCGAATATGCGCGGAAACAACCGTGCTCGTTGGCCTGGATGGGCCAGGAGCAGAGGGTGCCTTTTCAGCTACTGAGGCATATGACGTCCCAGGCAGAGCTGGGCGCGCCAGGACCAAGTCCTTAGCCTCGCGGAATGAGAGTCGATCCTGGGCCTGAACGGCCAGGATTTCTTTCTCCAGGAGATATGCACCACATTGCTTCGAAGAAGCAGGATGCAGCTCTCCGTAATTGACACACTTGGCCACACACGATGTGGACTTATCGTGTGCGACCTTGGAGCAATTTACACAGACTTCGGGTGACCCCGACTTTGCACGTCTACATGAGCGATTCGTATGGCCGAAGCGGTGACAGTAATAGCACCGCCGCGGCAGTGGCACGAATGCCTTCACGCGGTAGTGGTACCAACCGGCACGCACCGTCTCAGGGAGCTTGTCACAGTCGAACGTGACGAAGAGTGTAGGGGTGGGTCTCGAAGCCCCTCCCTGTTTTCTCATCACACGTTCGACCTTGACCGCCCCATGGTCGGCCAGCTCTAGGGTGATGTCCTCAATGGAGTATTCAACGAGTTCCCTCGCATAAACTACTCCTTTCACAAAGTTCATGGTAGAGTGCGGCGTGACACCCACCGGGGTGCCATGAAGTGTCCGAAGAGCACTTATCTTGGCCACCTCGGCGGGATTCGCCGCATTCGCCAGAAGGCTGCCGTCCGAGAAACGGGTCACCTTCGGCTCTCTACCAATTGCACTAGCTAATCCTCTCCTCTGATGGATCATGTTGCCCTTGGACAACATGGTGCCATCAGTGGAGCGAATAACGAGGAAGCGTTTGAAGCCAGCGGGCTCGAAAACCCCAGGTAACCTCTGAATGAGGGGCCCCGATGTCATCGAGGCTCCGCCCTGTGCACTTTTGGTGTTAGTCTTGGTCAGGGGCTCCGAACACGAGGGGGTAGAGGGGCCGGATGTGACGATCTTGGCTTGGTCGCCTACCAAAGTGGCAGCAGACCCATCCGTCCCCGCAGCCCCCGCGGATGGAGAGGAGCCCCGAGTCTTTTTCGTCTTCTTTGTCTTTTTCTTTTTTGGAGAGGAGGGCGGGGAATGAACCCGCTTTTCACCTCCGCCGGCAGAAGCCCCCAGGCCAGATGGACCGGCCTCAGCCAGGTCCCTCTCCGAAATGGAGAAGGTCCTGGTTCTCGTTGGGGCACCTGTCGGAGGAGATCCCTCCCCTCCTTTTACTGCCTCGGAGCCCTCAGCCATTTGAGGAGGACCTTGCATAGGGGCGGATTCGGGTTCGGTGCTTTGCGCCGAGCCCGAATTCCTCCCCATGGAAGGCCCTACCGTCTGAGGCTGGGTCTCCTCAAGGACCATGTCTATCACAGGAGGGGCCTCCAGTTGGCCATCCCCTCCCAGGACATCACAGGTCCCCTTGGCAGTGTCGCCAGTCTTGTGTGGGGAGGCACAGGCCTTGACCATAGCAAGGTTTAAAATTCTTGCCAGCAGGTCTTTTGAGGGAAGCGACCGAAGGGGCCTGGCTTCCCTCTCCCCCCTAAGGGGGTTTGCCCTACCGAGCCGCTTCGATGCGGAGCGGCTGGCTAAGGGCTGCCTGCTGGCTTTCTTGGCAGTCCCCTTGGAAAGAAAAGAGGGGACTGCCGCTGGGAAAAGGGAGGTGCCCGAAAGCACCTCCAGAGAAGGGGGTAAGGGGGAGTCTCCTGCACCCGTAGGCGAAGGAGAGGAGTAAGCCTTCTCTCCGGTTAGAGAAAAATGGAGGGTTCCCTGTGCAAGCACAGGGGGGGGGACCTCCATTTTTTTGCTGGAGCTGCCCGAGGGCGGCTCCGTCGTTGAGCAAGGGGGAGTTAAAGGGTTTGGTGTTTTGAAAATTCATCCATGGGCATGGTGACCCTATTTTTGCCACGGGACGCAATAGCTCATCACCTCTTGCAGTTGCCCGCGTGCAAGAGGTGCTTACAAGCCCGGCAGAGCCAGGCGCCGCCATTTGGGACCACCCCTCCCGCCTGGTGGCCTGGCAGTCCATCGGCATGGCGGCTCCACCATAGACACGGCGTATAAATGATAGATTTTGAAGACGAGAGGAAAAGGGATGTGAGGAAGGTATTGGTTGGGATGAAGCAGGTAGTTAAAAACCAGCCACCCCAGACTGGAGCTCAGGGGTTAGGGAACCTTGTCCCCCACCCCCTCAGCCCCGATGCGGGATGGTTGGCTGAAAGGAAAGTCAGCATCTACCCTGTGGAATTAGAGGCTGACCAGAGAAAGTTGTGGGAGAGGTTGTGTGAAAAGAGAGGAAACAAGTGTTTTGAAGGAAGGAAGAGAGGCTAAGCTGGGGCCGGAATGAGTGCTGAGTCACGTCAGCACGGCGGCCAGGATGGCAAATCGCCGCGCCCCTTACAGGGGTCATTTCCTGAAATGCAGGAAACCGCGCCCGCGCCAAGCACCACCGAGGTGGTCTCTCAGGCGGCAGTTGCCCTGAAAAGGATATTTGAATGGGAAAGTGATCACTACCATGGAGGTCATCGACCACCCCCCAATCAAAATCAGGCTGTGCATCTGAAGAGCACAAAGATAGGTCAAGGCAAGAAAATGAAGCGGTTCTCGGACAGTGATGCGTAAACTCATCCACGTTTAGGACACCCATCTCAAGCTCTTCGATCAGATCGGCAAGGACTTGTCCCCTGGGATTTATGGAGTAATCTCCCCAGAGAGGATGCCTGCCGTTCAGATCTCCAAGCAAGAGATAGGGCCTCGGCAACCGTTCCACGACGCGGCGGAAGTCCCCCGCGTCGAAGTCAGCTGACGGTGGAATGTACGCAGAAATGATAGTATACCTCCTATCCAGGTGCAGCTGCACAGCCACTGCCTGAAAGGAGGTATCTAAAGAGAAAGGAAGAACGGAGACATCATGCCGGGTGTAAACCGCGCATCCCCCAGCCCGGCCATCCCGCAGTGGTGGGGTCGCAAGACCCTTATACCCCGGGAGGGCAGGCAGCGGGCACGCGCCTAGCATGGTCTCCTGCAAAAAAATAGCTAACGGGGAACGGGACGAGACGAGCCTCCGCAGCTCCTCCCATTTGGCCCGGAGTCCACGGCAATTCCATTGAAGGAATATGCCCTCCAGGCCTAGCTCGGAGGAGACGCGGGGGCCCTCCTCGAATTGAAGACCCTCACGGGAATGGCCGTACGCTTCCCGGGGGCAGAACCCCGGGCGCTGTTGGCCGGACAAAGCGCTGTCTCCTTCGAGGACTTATTGGGGGAGGTTGGGCTCGCCATGCGAGTCTTTTCCTCCCTCCGCCTCGAAACCTTAGGCGGGCGTTGCGGCTTGGGAGGCCCTCTTTTCGATCCACCTCGGGGCGTGGGCGAAGCTCCTTTGTTGCTGTCCTCCTTTCGGGGAACAGCTTTAGGAACCCCGGAAGATGGCCTAGCGACCATCTTCAGGGGTGTTGCCTCCTGTGAGTCTAACGACTCTGTGGAGGCGCGTGGCCGTTTCGCCTTACGGGAAACGGTCACGCTGGGGGAAGAGGGGGGAGCCCTAGTTTTAGCCGGGGCTGGGTGTGAACCCTTTTTGCCGCCAGCTCTACCAGGGGAGCGCCCGGGTTGGGTAGAGCCCGCAGAAGGGCTCCGAATGGGCGCGGAAACAACCGTGCTCGTTGGCCTGGATGGGCCAGGAGCAGAGGGTGCTTTTCTAACTATTGAGGCATATGACGTCCCAGGCAGAGCCGGGCGCGCCAGGACCAAGTCCTTAGCCTCGCGGAATGAGTCGATCCTGGGCCTGAACGGCCAGGATTTCTTTCTCAAGGAGATATGCACCACATTGCTTCGAAGAAGCAGGGTGCGGCTCTCTGCAATTGACACACTTGGCCACACACGATTTGGACTTATCGTGTGCGACCTTGGAGCAATTTACACAGACTTCGGGTGACCCCGATTTTGCACGTCTACATGATCGATTCGTGTGGCCGAAGCGGTGACAGTAATAGCACCGCCGCGGCAGTGGCACGAATGCCTTCACGCGGTAGCGGTACCAACCGGCACGCACCGACTCAGGGAGCTTGTCACAGTCGAACGTGACGAAGAGTGTAGGGGTGGGTCTCGAGGCCCCTCCCTGTTTTCTCATCACACGTTCGACCTTGACCGCCCCATGGTCGGCCAGCTCTAAGTTGATGTCTTCTATGGAGTAGTCAACGAGTTCCCTCGCATAAACTACTCCTTTTACAAAGTTCATGGTAGAGTGCGGCGTCACACTCACCGTGGTGCCATGAAGTGTCCGAAGAGCACTTAACTTGGCCGCCTCGGCGGGATTCGCCAGAAGGCTGCCGTCCGAGAAACGGGTTACCTTCGGCTCTCTACCAATTGCACTAGCTAATCCTCTCCTCTGATGGATCATGTTGCCCTTGGACAACATGGTGCCATCAGTGGAGCGAATAACGAGGAAGCGTTTGAAGCCAGCGGGCTCGAAAACGCCAGGTAACCTCTGAATGAGGGGCCCCGATGTCATCGAGGCTCCGCCCTGTGCACTTTTGGTCTTTGTCATCGTCAGGAGCTCCGTACCCGTGGAAGCAGAGGGCCCGGATGTGCCGATCTTAGCTTGGTCGCTTGCCAAAGTGGCAGCAGACCCATCCGTCCCCGTAGCCCCCGCGGATTGAGAGGAGCCCCGAGTCTTCTTCGTCTTTTTGGTCCTTTTCTTTTTTGGAGAGGAGGGCGGGGAATGAACCCGCTTCTCACCCCCGCCGGTAGAAGCCCCCAGGCCAGATGGACCGGCCTCAGCCAGGTCCTTCTCCGAAATGGAGAAGGTCCTGGTGGTCGCAGGGGCATCATCCGGAGGAGATCCCTCCCCTCCTTGTACTGCCTGAGAATCTACAGCCGTTTGATGAGGACCTTGCATAGGGGCGGATTCGGGTTCGGTGGTTGGCGCCGAGCCCGGATTCCTCCCCATGGAAGGCCCTACCTTCTGAGGCTGGTTTTCCTCAAGGACCATGTCTATCACAGGAGGGGCCTCCAGTTGGCCAACCCCTCCCAGGACATCGCAGGTCCCCTTGGCAGCGTCATAAGTCTTTAGTGGGGAGGCACAGGCCTTGACCCCGGCAAGGTTTAATATTTTTGCCAGCAGGTCTTTTGAGGGAAGCGACCGAAGGGGCCTGGCTTCCCTCTCCCCCCTAAGGGGGTTTGCCCTACCGAGCCGCTTGTACGAGGGGCGGTCGGCAATGGGCTGCCTGCTGGCTTTCTTGGCAGTCCCCTTAGAAAGCAAAGGAGGGACTGCCGCTGGAGATAGGGAGGTGCCCGAAAGCACCTCCAGAGAAGGGGGTGAGGGGGAGTCCCCTACACCCGTAGGCGTAGGAGAGGAGTAAGCCTCCTCTCCGGTTAAAGAGGTATGGAGGGTCCCCTGCGCAAGCACAGGGGGGGGGACCTCCATCTTTTCTGTGGAGCTGCACGAGGGCGGCTCCGTTGTTTTAGGGGGAATTAAGGGGAGATGTTTTTTTTTTCATCATTGGGCATGGTGACCCTCTTTGTTTTACGGGACGCAATCGCTCACCACCTCTTGCAGTAGCCCGCACTGCAAGAGGTGCTTACAGGCCCGGCAGAGCCAGGCGCCGCCATTTGGGACCACCCCTCCCGCCTGGTGGCCTGGCAGTCCTTCGGCATGGCGGCTCCACCTTAGACACGGCGTAAAACAGATAGAATGTGAAGAGGAGAGGAAAAGGGATGTGAGGAAGGTATGGGTGGGGATGAAGCAGGTTGTTAAAAAAAACCCATCCCGAACCGGAGCTGAGGGGTTAGGGAACAATGTCCCCTCCTCCCTCAGCCCCCATCCGGGGTGGTTGGCTTGAGAAGAAGGTCAGCATTCTACCCTGTGAAATTAGAGGCTGACCAGAGAAAGTTGTGGGAGAGGTTGTATGAAAAGCGACGAGGTAGGGGAGAAATCGGGCTATCTGAAGGAAGGAAGAGAGGCTAAGCTGGGGCCGGACGGAGCGCTGGATCCCGTCAGCACGGCGGCCAGGATGGCAAATCGCCGCGCCCCTTACGGGGGGCTGACCAGAGAATGTTGTGGTAGTGGTTGTATGAAAAGCGACGAAGTAGGGAAGAAATACAGGCTGTCTGAAAGAAGGAGAAGAGGCTAAGCTGGGGTCGGACGGGGTGTTGAGTCCCGTCAGCACGGCGGCCAGAATGGCAAATCGCTGCGCCCTTTACGATGGGGGGAAAGATGATTGGTACAGAAGACGAAGTAGGGGTTAGCAGAAGTAGAAAAAGGATGCCAATCTGGGGCTGGACGGGGCGCTGATTCCTATCAGCACGGTGTCCAGGAGAGCAAAGCGCCGTGCCCCTTACGGGGGATATGGTAATAATTATTAGAGTTTTCTTGAATATATATTTCCGTTTTTCATTGAACCACTTGGTGCTTTGCTTTAGGTTTACAAAGACCTAAGAGTATATTAAAAAAAAAAAAAATTGTTTCTGTGAACTCAAACAAAATTGCTCGTTACAAAATTAAGTCTCCTTTAAGCAATAATTCAACTAACAAAAAGTTTCCTTGAACATACCCAAACTAATAGGAAAAACAGATTCTGATTAAATTACATTTCAAAATATAATAAATCTGTTGATGAGCCTTTATCATTAATCCATCATCAACAGCAACAACTTGACCATGAAATGGTTGAGAAGTGTGCGTCATAGGATATAATGGGCAAAATTAGGGTTGCCATGTGCCTTTGTCCCTGCAAAAAAATTTGAGTCAAGGTAGAGCCATTGTTACAAAATCTTATTTGAGGACCTTCCTTTATTGGGGATTGTGGCAATATTTTGCGACATGTATTTGCTAAAAAATTATTCAACAAATTAATGCTAGATTTTGATAAAAGTTAAAAGTTTTTTACAATTTTCAATCATATTCTTGAATACTTTCCTGAGACTAGCAAGAACAACCTTTATTTGCCATCACATTTTAGATTGATCTACAAAAAACGAAACATACTAACAAGCCTTATTAAAGCTACATATACAAAAACGAGCCAATTATATCCGGCTTTGGAATGGTAACTAGACTGCATTTCATCTCGCTAAAGAGAGAAACAACGTTTGGCGTCTTTAGTAGAATCCTCTAGCGACATCCCAGATTGAAAGCAACCATACTGAAGAGTAGGACTTGTTTTAGAGAGGCGGCATGACAACAAAGCTTAAATGTAAACTATATAGTTACGTTAAATTTCTATATATTCAACATATTTTGTCACAGCACAAATTGGTTATTAAACAACCATTACTTAGCACCAAAAAGGATGGCCAGGTAAAAATTGCTGCATCTTGTAGAAAACCTTCATTAGTTTAGGAATGGTTGTAGTATACAATTCTGCAGAAATCCTGTTAGTTAAGTAGTAAAAAAGTCAGGAAGAAACTACCAGTAGCTCAGTTTATTGCATTCTAGGAAAACAATTAAATTTAAATTCTTTGTCAATGAGTATTTCATCCTATATAAAATGCTTATTTAATCCTCTCATAGGGAAATTAATACCCGACAACAGGAATTGGGTACTTTGGTTTGAGCAGACAAGAATTGTGTAAAAAAGGAAAAATCATAAAATGTAATAAACCTCTTTCAACAAATAATATTAGGCCGCCATGAAAATAGATGAGAGTAGCATAACTAGACATTTTTATTATTACACTCAAAATACACAACCTCACTGACGAGAAGGAAACAAAAGCAGAGAATCTTAATATAAAACATTGGTCCCCTTTTTAAAAAAAATAAGAAAAAATGCAGAATTTTTTAAACAAACTAGTATTCGAAAGTGAAATGGAGCCACCTGCTGGGTAAAAAAGGATACATTTTTTTTAACCAAACACTGTATAACCCAATATGAATATCAAAATAACAGCTAAATTATTCATATCATGCTTAACAAGATCATCGGAATAAACCAACCCTTTGAACATAAACCAATCTCTTACTTCCCAAACTTTAGGGCCGGATGGCAGTGGAACACATTAAAATCATTTCGTATAAAATCTTTCTAAAGTAACAAAAGTAAACATGTTTATCACTAGAGTATCAATTGCTAAGTTGTACAACGAATAATAAGGCCAAATAGTGCATAGTGAAGACATCCTTACCCCAATTTTAAAAAGAAAGGAAATTACACATTATACTTTTGTTTTCCTTTTTCATTAATCACGCAGATGTGCTGAAAAGAAAAAAATCACAATAATCAAATACTTTCCCACAAAGATGGGAGGGCGTAAACAATTACCGCTAAATTACCCTTCCATACCTTTTTATTCTTTATAAAAAAAAAATAGTGATACAAAAAAAACGATATGAACTAGTCTAGATAATTGCCATTTGGTGGGAGAGAAAAAGAGGATAGCCTCACCCCCAAATAATATTGACTTTCTTCAATGCAAGATGGGGGTGACAGTCGATTAACGGGAGATTTTTTTTTTTATTATTAAAGGGGCTATCTGGCGAATGCCCACTTGGGCATAAGTCGCCGCAAAGAAACAGCCGAGTTCTAGGCTACTTTAAAATAAAAATTTTAACAGAAACAACAATAAAACGGGATAACAATCAAGAAGCAAGCTCCGGCGTCGGGGGAATGTCCCCCTCCCCCCGGCGCAGGAGCCTGCGACCTACAAAAAAAACAATACAAACAAAACAACAATAAGTTAAATACAAGGGTGAAGGCCGGCATCCCCCCAAAAGTATATCAGTCCACCAGGCATGGTGCACGCACTCGACCCGAGTACAAGGGACAGGCGGAAGCGCCCCCGCCCATCCAGGTACCGGGACAGGTAACGTGCGCGAAGATCACCCAGACTGGGACATTCGACAAGAATGTGCCGAACAGTCTGGGGGACGACGCAGTCATCCCAATAGGACACTGGCGAGCAGCGCTCCACCAAATAGCGATGCGTCACACGAGTGTGTCCGATTCGGAGACGACAGAAAGCGACCTGAAGCCGTCGCGGCATTGGGGGATAGGTCCATGGGAACAGTCGCGGCTCAATGACACGCAACTTTAAGTTCCCTTCGACAGTCTCCCATCATATTTGCCAAGCAGTCCGAAGAGCTGCCCGTATTCCTGCCATGTAGTCGGTGTGGGGAAGAGCGAAACGCTGGTCCGGTCGCAGTCCTCGCGGACTCTTTGGCGCCCTCATTCCCCGCAATTCCTACATGTCCAGGAACCCAGCACAAGATAATCTCGACATCTGCCCGGCTCGCCATAACCGTGGCGTCACGGATATCGCGAACCAGGGGATGCGGAGATTCCAATGCCCCAAGAGCACTCAGGGCGCTTTGTGAGTCGCTATAGATAACAATCCGGTCTCCGAACCGGGCACGTCGCGTAATCTCCCATACCGAGTGGTGTATTGCCACCAGATCGACCGTGGGGAGAGACGCAGCGCCTGGCAGAGCCCCGCTGACTTCAAACAGAGGGGATACAGCGTGGGAGCCGACCCCCTCTTGGGACTTGGAGCCATCCGTATACACTGGCACGGTTCCAGCGTGACACGAGGTGTGCTGCAGAAAGGTCGAACGCAAAACTCCCGGCACCGTACAAGATTTGGGAGCAGAGGCGTGGCGACAAATAGCCAAATGTGGTACCCTCCAGGGTGGCGTCCTGGGCAGAACCAGGGGCACCACCGGCCCGAGAGCTATATCTAGCTCTCGAAGTAGTTTCCTGGCCCTAAACCCAGAGGGCTTAGAGTATGACTGGCGTCTCTCGGCGGCATAGGCACCATCGAGATCAGCTGCGGATGCAGTGAGAGCTGTTGGCGACTGAGGGAGGCGCCGGGCTCGCGCGTACAGGCGAGTGATGCACTGCACGCGGCGCAGAGCGAGTGGCATCTCCCCAGCATCGACCAACAGGCTCCCAATGGGGGAAATGCAGGAGGCACCGGTCGCCAGGCGAAGGCCGGTGTGTTGGATCGAATCCACCTTCCGCAATAAACGCTCAGCTGCCGTGAAGCCGTGGATGGCGGCAGAAGTGCAACACCTTAGTCTTGGCCAAAGAAAACCGAAACCTGTGCGCTTCGGCATAGCGAGAGAAGCGGTTCAATGCCTGTTGGAGTCGACGCTCCAGAGTTGGCATCTCGGCCGCGCCGAAAGAGATCGAAAGGTCGTCCACGTAGAGCGTAGCAAGAACATCTTCTGGCAGCAGCGAGGTAATGCCGTTGATGCTCAGGGCAAAGGGTGTGACACTGAGGACACTTCCCCGCGGGACACCCTCTTCCTGCTCCATTGGGAGGAAGAGGGCCCCCCACACCCGAACACGGAATCGACGATCTTGCAAAAATTCAGATATAAACATTGGGAGGCGTCCCCTCGCCCCCATCGTGTGGAGAGTCTCCAAGAGACTCACACTAAACCTGTCGTTGAAGGGTTCTCCGCCTCTGGAGGTAAAGTCCAGCCGGCGGCCTTCCGCGACATCACGACGTGCATTGAATGCTAACGGAGCAGCATCCCGGCTAGAGAATGCGGTCGCGGGGTCCGAGATTGCGGTCCCATTCAACTGGAGAACGGGAGGGGGGTCCTGCGAGAACTTCCCCGAATCCTTTTGAATCGCCGCCACACCTCTGCCAGAGGGGTCTTCCCGTTAAGTGAAGATAAGTATACCCGCCAGGAAGAGCGGCAGGCGTGCTTCGAAATATACCTGAACCTAGCTCTAGCCCGACGAAATTCAGCGACAGTGAAATCGTTAGGGCGGCGCTTATAGCGCATGTAGGCATAAAGCTTCTGTTTGAGGGCGGTCTCACACTCGGCCGACCACCCACAAATCAAAATAAGGCTGTGCATCCGGAGAGTACAGAGATAGATCAAGGCAAGAAAATGAAGCGGTTCTCGGGCAGTGATGCGTAAACTCATCCACATTTAGGACACCTATCTCAAGCTCTTCGATCAGATTAGAAGGTACTTGTCCCCTGGGATTTATTGAGTAGTCTACCAAGAGAGCATGTCTTCCATTCAGATCTCCAAGCAAAAGAAAGGGCCTCGGCAACCGTGCCACGACGCGTCGAAGTCAGCTGACGGTGGAATGTACGCAGAAATAATAGTATACCTCCTATCCAGGCGTCAGCTGCACAGCCACTGCCTGAAAGGAGGTATCTAAAGAGAAAGGAAGAACGGAGACATCATGCCGGGTGTAAACCGCGCATCCCCCAGCCCAGCCGCCATCCCGTGGTGGTACGGTCGCAAAACCCATATACCCCGGGAGGATGGGCGGGGGGCACGCACCTAGCATGGTCTCCTGCAGAAAAATAGATAACGGAGAATGGGACGAGACGAGCCTCTGCTGCTCCTCCCAGTTGGCCAGGGGTGCGCGGCAATTCCCTTGAAGGAATATGCCCTCCAAGCCTACTTCGGATGAGAGACGCGGAGGCCCTATTCGAAGAGAAGACCCTCATTCAAATGGCCTTACGCTTCTCGGAGGCAGAACTCCGGACGTTGTTTGCCGGACAATGCGCTGAAGGCGCTGTCGCCTTCGAGTACTTATTGTGGTAGGTTAAGCTCGCCATTCAAGTCTTTTCCTCCCTCCATCTCGAAACATTATGCGGGCGTTGTGGCTTCGGAGGCGAGAGGCCCTCTTTTCGAGGATCCACCGTCTCCGAGCCACCCAGCCCACCACTAGGCGTGGGCGAAGGAGCCGAAGCTAGTTTGTTGCTGTCCTCCTTTCGGGGGGGTAGCTCTAGGAACCCCCGACTTGACAAAGGGCAGCACAACCCCCACACGCCCAGGAGGACGGATAGATTCCATTGACCCAAAGCAGGTTGCAGAGACGATGGAGAAGACGGAGAAAGTCGTAGTGGATGCAATCATCACAGGGAGAGGAGGAGCCACACTGAGATAAAGCATCCCGCAGTTGATTGACGGAAAAGAGAGCATTATAAGAGTAGGAGGCGCACGTGGTAAAATCTAAAAGGCGAGACTCTATGGCGACCTTATGATCGAGAAACCGTCGAGGATAGTTACCATCGCTACTCACCGAAGCAAAGTGGCCAGCCAGAGCTAGCTTCACTGACCAACCGGCCATCGGACACAAGCGAGCCTCCGATGTCCAGAGTGGGGATAGCTTGACCAGCGTAGCGAGCACGGATCTTATTGACCCGCTTCCAAACCCGAGTCAGCGGCGTGGGCGAAGAAATGTAAGATACGTACCTGCGCCAAGACTCACGGCGGGCACGACGGAGGGTCCTTTGGCGGATGGCACGAGTTCGGTTGCGATCGACCCAATTCGAGACGGTCGGGTTCGGTCTATAACGGGAATGAGCCAACTGATAGGCACGGTGGGGGACAGTGGACGCCCCGCAACAGAGCACCTCAGTGGAACAAAGCGCTCAGCAGCCTCTCAAATATGAGACCGTTGAATCTACGGTATCGAAGGAAACCCGGGAGGCATCACTAAAAGAAGCCTCCCGGAACCCAACCGAATTTGCTCGCCGCAGATCCCAACGAGGAGGAAGGGAAAGGCAAGGGCCAGGAAGAGAGTGGCCGACAGGACGATCGGGAAGTGATCACTCCGGGAAAGGTCGTCCCGAATCGTCCACCGGAAATCGAGCAAACAGTCGGGCGAACATAAAGACAAGTCTACAGCACTGAAAGTATCCGTTTGAACATGGTAAGAAGTAAAATCGCTGGAATTTAAAAGACAAAGGGAATCGGATAATAAGGGGGACTCAACCACTCCGCCCCGGGGATTAGGGGCAGTATCACACCAAGATGGGTGGCGAGCATTAAAATCACCAAGGGTATGTACACAGAACAAACAGTTAAAAGCTTGGAAATAAATCCCTCGCAGCAACAGCCTGCAAGGTAGTACGGAGGGTAAGGAGGGAATTGGATCAGATGGAGAGGAAGGAACAGGGTCAGAAGGTGAGGAGGGAACAGGGTCAGAAGGAGATGAAGGAACATGGTTAGGAGGCGAAGGAAACGAAACTGGGGTAGGAGACATAGAAGACTGCACAGAGCTAATAGGCAAGGAAGAAGGGACCGGGTGAACTTCAGCCTGGACAATGACATCGGTGATGCCAACTCGGGAGGTCAGCGAAGACCGGGGAGGAGAAGACATCAAAACAGAGGACGCCTCAACAACCGACTCGGAGGCCAAACCAGCCTCATTAGAGGCAGCGCGCTTGGACTCCAACGGGGTGAGGATAAACCGCTCCGTTTGCACTGAGGCAAAGGAACGGAAGGAACAGCGGGGGCAGACGCCTAGAGGAACTGCCGGATATGCTACATCGGTCTCACGGTCCGCGATAGAGGGAGGAACATGAGAAGAGACCAATGGCAAAGGAGAGGGCGCAACGGAGGAACCGCGAGGAGGGACCAAAGGCAGAGGAGAAGGAGCAACAGAGGGACCGCGAGAAGACAAAAAGGAGTGGGACGACCGGGAGGAGGGCGGGACCCCACCTCCTGGAGAACGTCAGAGAAGAGACGGCCGGAGGGGGCGATCTGCCCCCGCATCCTACGACGGGGCTCACGGAAGTCCAGCCTGAGGGAGTCCCGAAGAGCCAGGACCTCCTTCTCAAAAAGAAATACGGGACAAGAACGCGAGGCCGCGTTATGGGAACCTCCACAATTAGCGCAACATTAATGATTGGCACAAGAGGAGCCATGATACGCCAACGCACAGGCCACACAGCGACGAGCCTGCCTACAAGTGCTGTTCATATGGCCAAACTGGTGGCAATTAAAACAACGTCTGGGGAACTCGACATAACGGGACACAGGGACACAAAGCTAATCAGCACGAACAAACTGGGGCAGATCCTGACGCTCAAAGGTAACGATGAGCGTACTCGTGGGAACCTTAGCGGGACCAACAGACCTAGAAACCCTATTAACGTCCGTAAGCCTCTGGGACGAAAGTTTATCTTTTAGTCTGGAAACATCATATTGCAATAATTCATTGGACGAATCAGTCCCTTAACAAAATTAAGCCGAGGCTGGGGCACAACCGAAACCGGGACCTCCGAAAGGGAGAACAAATCCCGCACGGCGCCACACTGCTGTCGCGAAGATACCTCAACCACTAAATTACGATTACCACGGGCCTACATACGGCGGGGCGCACCACAGCGGGACTCAAACTCATTCAAATCAAACACGTCCAATTTAGAAAGCGGAGACCTGGAACTGGAATTCAGCACCAGGAAACGAGGATAATCCAAATCAGGATCTATCTCTTCTGCGAAAGGATCTAACAAGCACGGAAAAGAAGGCTTATTTACAGGCGTAGTACGAGAACTAGTGGGGGATAATTTTTTTATTATTATCCATATAAAGTAGAATATGAAAGGAGGTGCGAACTCGCGCAGCGCAGTCACTGTCTACCGTCCAAACACCTACTCGGAGCGGCGGACCAACCAGGAGGGTAAGCGCGTTGCCCCTGACCCAACCATCGTTTTAAAAATGGCTGGCCAGCCTCAGAAATTTACCGGTTGGGAAAGCAAAGACCCCCAAGAACGCCACTCCGGTTAAGGCACCCACCAACCAACACAGGCAGGACCTAGCCATGGGGTCGCGCCCCCTGACGGACAGCTCTGATACACCGAGATCGACAAACAAACGTAAATGGAAGGACGATGCAGGGTGAAAGAGAATTGGTACAGAAGACGTAGTTGGGGTTAGCAGAAGTAGAAAAAGGATGCCAAGCTGGGGCTGGACGGGGCGCTGAGTCCCGTCAGCACGGCGGCCAGTAGAGCAATCGCGTGCCCCTAACGGGAACTATTAGACTATATTAAAAAACAAATAATAATATATAAATAACACACATCGATAAAAAAGGACAGAGGCGAAAAAAGAATAACAATGAGAAAAAGCAAAAAGGCAAGAAGGAAAGTAGCAAAAATAATCCCAATACCCAAACGAAACAGACACAAACAAAAGAGACTCCTACAGACCAATAGCGGTGCTTTCCCCCATAACCAAAACACTATATCACATCCAACATCCGAAAGACACCATACCAACATGAGTTCAAACACATGCACTTAACCATCACAGAATTACACACAATAAACAATCACAAATCGATTCAACAAGAAAATTCCACCACATAGAACCATAGCAGTCCCCCTTAACATATGCAAAGCATTCGACACAGTAGATCTGCACAAACTAATTAACAAGACCACAAACTCTCCATACCCACCACCCGTACATAGCAAACTACACAAAGGGACGACCTCAATACACCCAAATACAAAACACAAAATCCGGAGTTACCAAAGGAGGAGTAATTTCTATACCTTAGATATACCAACTCTCCCCCCACTAACAGTAAAAATTGTCACCTGCGCAGGCGACATCACAATACTCTCTTCACACAACATGAAACCGCTGCACAACAGATACAACCTTACCTAAACAAAATACACACATAGACAATCGAAAACTAACTAAAGCTAAACGCCACCAAAACAATGACCACTCTCTTCACACCGGACACTGCAGAATACAACACAACCCTAAATCTAAACATACAAAATATAACACTACCCACCACAAAAGAACCGAGGATCCTTTTCCTCCCTTTCGACCCCAAACTCACATACTCAAAACACAATAGTCAAGGCCACAAAACACTCAAAGTCATCAAGGCACTCACAACTACACACAGGGGGAAAAACCAAGGAAACTCTCATTAACACATACAAGACAATCACAAGACCAGTACTAGAATACGCCAACACAATCTGGTCTCCAATCATTTAAGAAACCAACACCAAAAAACTACAGACAATACAAAACACAGTCCCCTGCACTACCACAGGATGCACTCTTGACAAAAACCCCCAACATCTACATGACGAGACGAAAATCCTACTAATCAAAAATCGCCCAAACTACATACATCACAACTTAGGCAGAAAACGCAACATCCAAATCATTCCCACCACCACATCACCAGACAACCTCCCAAATCACCGACACAAAAACAGACTATTTTCGATAACAACAACTACACCACCAACTTACACAGACCCTAACACAACAGAAGACACAATCAAGCCAACTTTAAAACAGACCTGTGACTGGTGGATCTCTGGGAGATACCCCGGGAGGCGGCGGGTCTGCTCCTGCGATGGTTCGGGGAGCTGGGGTGGGGCCTAAAATAGGTGTGAGGGTCCCCGACCCACTGTCGCGCCGGGGACGAGGTCACCACCACCACCACCCCTCCTTCGCATAAACTACTACTTTCACGAAATTCATGGTAGAGTGCGGCGTCACACTCACCGGCGTGCCATCAAGTGTCACATTCGGCTCTCTACCAATCACGGTAGCTAGAGTTCTCCTCTGATGGATCATGTTGCCCTTAGCCAACATACTGCCAGCAGTGGAGCGAATAACGAGGAAGCGTTTGAAACCAGCGGGCTCGAAAACGCCAGGTAACCTCGGAATAAGGGGCCCCGACGTAATCGAGGCTCCCTCCACTCTGCAAACTTTTAGTCTTAGTCTGGGACTCCCCACCTGGGAGAGCACCGGAGCCGGACGTGCCGATCTTGGCTTTGTCGCATAGCGAAACGGCAGCGGCCACTCATTCCCCGTAGCTACCGAGGAAGGTGAGGAGCCCACGTCTTTTGCCTGTTCCTTTTCTTTTTAGGAGAGGAGGGTGGGGGAATGAACCCACTTCTGCCTTCCGACGGCAGGAGCCCCAAGGCCAGATCGACTGACCTCAGCAAGATCATTCTCTAAAATGGAGATGGTCTTGGCTGTCACAGGGGCACCAGCCGGGGGAGGAGATCCCTTCTCTCTGTGTGAGGCCTCGGGGGCCCGAACCCTCTGAAGAGCAGTTTGCATAGGGGCGGATACGGGTTGTGTGCTTGGCACCGAGCCCGGTTTCGACCCCATGGAAGATAATACCGTTTTGGGCTGGGTCACCTCAGAGACCATGTCCATCTCGGGGGAGGGGGGGCTTTGAGACATCACAGATCCCATTCGAGGGTTCTTTTTCACCTTTCAATGCCGGCGAACCCCCAACCGTCGAGGAAGAGAGGGGGAAAGATAGACTGACCACACTGCAAACTACTCGCGCAGGCTAGCAAGACATTATATGGAGCACGGGACGACGGGCCCTGTCATCACTTACTACCTTAAGCGTCTTGGCCTTATCGAGCCGGTGGGAGCGGTCAATTATGGGCCGCCTGCCTGCTTTCTTGGCAGTCCCCTTGGAAAGTAATGGGGGAACTGCCGCTAGAAAAAGTGACAGAAGGGGGTGAGGGAGAGTCCCCTGCACCCGTAGGCAAAGGAGAGGAGTAAGCCTCCTCTACGGAAGAAGAAAGTTGGAGGGTCTCTTGAGAGAGCACAAGGGGATACCTCCATTCTTTCAGTGGAGCTACCTGAAGGAGGCTCTGGTCATGGTAGAGGGAAAGGTAAAGTGAGAGAATTTTTTCATTGGGCATGGTGACCCTATGCACACGCTCATCACCCCGCTCTACGAGGGGTGAATACGGGGTCGGCAGAACCAGCTACCGCCATTTGAGGCCACTACTCCCGCCTAGTGACCTAAAGCCCATCGGCATTGTGGCTCCACCTTAGGCATGGCGTGAAAAATTATAGCTAGTGAAATGGCAAAGAAAAGGTATGTGTGGGTGGGGATGAAGCAGGTTGTTAAAAACCGACCACCACAAACCGGAGCTCAGGGGTGAGGGGGTGGGCACGCCGGATCCCATTAATATCACGATCGTCGGATCTTCCCGGTATCTGGAGAAGGCCCAGACAGTCTTACCCTTCTACGGAGGTTGTGGTGGCTCACCTGCTACCATCAGGGGTGGGGGAACGAGAAAGCGCGTTTTCTGACTCGCCATGGTTTTGGGGTCACTGGAGAAAGACAAGGAACTCTGCCGTAAGTAGAGAGTGGCCTAGAGGCAACTCTCCAACATAGAATAAGGGGGGAGACCGAAGTAATTGAGAGGGAGAAACGACTTGGCCGCTTCAAGAATCTTGGAGAGGGCCAGCTCCATCAGAGAGGTGGAGCTGCCTAAAAAGCGGCTCCGAAGATGACACAAGGGAAAACCCTTTGCCGCCCAAAAAGGTTGGAGGATTGCCCCCACCGGTCAGTGGTGCGTCACTATTTACCTCGTCTGCCTCAACACCAAGGTTGGGCGAGGATTTTGAAACGGGTATATAGTCACATACATGTTGCCAAATTTGTACAAATTTTCCAACACACGAAAGTTCGAAATTTTCGACCCATAAAGTGAAAAAAAAAAGCGCGGAGGCTAAATCTCGCGTCCAGCCTAACCAACTCAGATTTTCGGACTTTTCTGGTCTCCACCCTGGTGTGTTAAAGATTATTGTTCGCATTTGTGCAGCGACACACACCGACCAGAACTGGACCAGTGATCATCAAGGGCCGCAGCTCCCAACTGAGCAGTCAGAGAGGAAGGGCGACAGGGTGGATGTCCTTACTAAGTCGTACTAATCATAGCAGAGAGAGACAGGTCCTGAAGATCCGTTGAGGTAGACATAGACGGGACCCTGAGACTTTTTGTTGGCCTGGCAGTCAAGGTAGTACAGCCTTAGACACCCGAGAACAGCCGCAGGAAGGTGGTCAGCCCATTACAGACGGGGAAGAGGTTTGGGGACAAAACCACACTTCTCATTAATCACATCCCAACGACCAGGACTCCTCAATTCCTAGTTTCTTGCGACATCGAAGCATTGTTTACACAGGAAAGAGTTGAGGAGATATTCATCGTAAAGAGAAATGCTTAAGAGGGAACAAGGATGAATTACAACTTTCAATGGCACCGTCGGAGTTCAAGGCTTCCCTAATTTACATTCGGCCTTGAGAGACAGCTGCTCCTAGTACCAGGTCCAGGTCGGCAAAAGGTTGAGGGGATAGTCGTAGTATAAAAATTACAAAGTAGCGCTGAAAGGGAGCGACAAGGAAGCAGACCAACAACTTTCCCACACCCTGTCAAAGTTCAATTTAACCCATGATAGGACTTCCCTAATTTGTACTGAGGCCGGGAGGATATGCAGTTCGTCCTGGTATCAAGTGGAACAGGCTACACACGGTACCCCCTGCGAGGAGAAGAAGGAAGTAAAAAAGTGGGTGGGTCTCAACTGTGGAATAAGTATGGGAAGAATTTGGAATAGGAAGTGTCGTTAGGTTGAGTAGAGCAGGTGATTGTCATAAGGACTGTATTTTATGCTGTTTTGAATTTATTTATTTTAGATTTGGCACAAGAAAATGGGACGTGAATTCATTCTCCTATGAACGCATTCAATGTCCTCGAGTCGGGTTGGGTGCCTCAACATTGCCTATCCTATCCAACCCATTTCCCCCCTATTACATTGAGGCACACATGATAACACGCATTCATTGACAGTGGGGGTAGGTCAAGTATTTTCTGTGAACAAGTTCAACGCTTCTTTCACACAAAGATGGGTCTATCTCTATGTCGGAAAGATTAAGAGGAGAGACAGATGATAAATGTTCGTGAGCCAAAATGGCGGCCCATTTGATGCCTGCAAGGAGCAAATCAGTAAAGTAAAGTTTCTCAAAAGCATGCATTTGCCGCCCCTCTTGCAAGGTAACTGAAGATTGGTTTAAGGTTTAAGGTAAGGAACTAGCGGGTTGCTGCCCAATCCAAGTGGATTCTATATGGCAGCTAGGATAAAACGAGGCGAATTATCTATAAAAGGTGGAGGAGACCATTTTGCGATAAAATTTTAAAAACGAAGTGTTAAAAGATTCCTCTGCCAATATGAATCGAAGACGGGTGTGTTGAGGGATAGTTAAAAGGGTCGGGAAACAGGACACCCGGAGGGTCGCGAAATGGGTGCAATCTAATAAAATGTGGGCAACCGATTGGTCCCTACCACAAAACCGACAGCAAGGGCTGATTTGAACAGCACCCGAAACAAGATGGCCGTGATAAGTCTTGTGTGGCCAATGCAAACTCGGCAAAGGGCTACCTCCAACGACCGCATTCTATGACGGCTCGAGGGCCAAGAGTAAATAGAATTTTTAATTTTGTACAGTTTGGATGATGAACAGTCATCCCATTCATTCTGCCACAGTTGAAAAATATATTTTCTTATTGAAGGAAAGTAGTCCCTGAAAGGCAGAGCAGTGTTCTCAGGGACATAGAATATGCTAAGCGGGCCAGCCGATCAGCCCTCTCGTTGCCCAGGACCCCCACATGCCCAGAGACCCAGCAAAAAATAATTCTATATCGGGAAGCATTTTGGACCAGCCAGTTGCAAATTTCTGTGACTAAGGGATGGGACACATTAAAAGATCTAATTGATTGTAAAACACTCCTTGAGTGGGAAAAAAGGACAAAATCATTAAAAGGTAAAATTTGGATGAGTCTAAAGGCTAAAAGGATTGCTGAAAGTTCAGCGGTAAAAATGGATGCTGCTGGCGGCAAAGATAAAGTTAGGAATTCTCCTCCTGGGTAGATGGGTGCGGCGCCCACGCCACTGTCCAACTTAGAGCCATTCGTGTATAATGGGCAGCATTGTTTGTGCGAGGTCGAATGCTCTAAGAACAGGCTCTTAGTGATGCGAGGGTCCATGGAAGACTTCTACAGGCTCCAGGCTCTCCCCACATACTGTGGAGAGAGGAGCACGCCAACTAGGAGTCAGTAAGGATGGAAGGGTAAGGACCCTTGAAGCACTCAGGTTAGAGAGATGATCTCCTATGCGAAGATTCAAGGGGTGGGGTAAAGATGGCAACTTATCATATGCCGCCGTTGATTCGGCAGCATACAGGCATCTGTATGAATTTCGGCGAGCCTGACGAAGGGTTCTTTGGCGAAGCGCATGCGCTCGGTTTCGGTCGACCTTGTTGCACAAAGTTTGGTTCTTTCGGAATCGGGCATGGGCTAACTTATAGTTTTTGACAGCTGTTGCACACGCCGAGGTCTACCAGGGCACGGTTTAAAAGAGTCCGTCTGGACATGATAAGAGGTAAAATCGCCAGTGTTTAAAACACAAAGAAAGTCAGATAATAAAAGACTCTAAAACACTGCCTTTGGCAATTCGAGTGTGGTCACCCCAGTATGGGTGACGGGCGTTAAAATCTCCTAGTAATAAGAATGGGGAGGGCAACTGGTCTATAACTTCTAAAAGGTCGGGTATTGACAATGATAAACAAGGGGGTAGGTAAATAGAGCAAACGGTAAAAAGCTTAGTAAGAAAAACCCTCACGGCAACAGCTTGGAGGGTAGTATGTAGGGGGATGGGAGATACATGGTGGGATGAAGATACCATGATTGACAGCCCCCCATGAGAGGAGCTTTAAGCAGGATCAATAGAGTTGAAAGTGAGAAAGCCGGGTACCGGTGGAAAGGGCCGTATACCAAGTTTATTCTCCTGAAGACAAATAACAGCGGGGTGGAGAGTCGTCAAAAGAATTTTGAGTTCTTCCCACTTTGGAAGAACGCCTTGGCAATTCCATTGTAAAATGGAAGATATTATGTGGAACGATTAGATACCACTGTGGGTATCTTTTTCTCTTCTGTGGCCGATATTGTACTTGAGATTCTTCCCAAAGAGCTTGGGAGACTGAGAGCAAATTTTGAGGAGCCTGCTTTTGCAGGGGAGAAGATCCTAGTGGGAGCAGTAACTGGGACTTTTTTCGAGGGTTTTGGAGAACCAACCGAGGCCCTTGATTGTAATCCTGGCTCACAACCTGGCGGAAAAGGAAGATCGAGAAGGAATTTCAGACCGGTAGATCCGGATTCATGGATCGAGGGTATTTTGGGTGTCTGAGGGGTTGGTCCAACCACCGCGATTGGTGATGTTGAGTATCAAGTGCTTCCATCGGATCATGGGTAGAAGGGTGAGTGGAACAATCTGAGCGAGGTGTGTGGGTGTATATCTGCCATCGTTTGGATCAGGATGGGGCCTAAGTCCTGTGACGGGTGGGACGGACTTAAGGGCATAGAATGTTCAGCCATAGGGAAGGAGTCGATTGAAGATTCTCGGGGTTCGGCCGAGTCAGCTCCAGAGGCTGCCCGCTTATTGGTGGTCGATGACCCAGGTGAGGAATCCTTCCTCTTACCACTGGGTTTTGGGTCTCGGGGCCGGGTGGATAAACCTTCACTGGTCGATGTTGAGGATTCTTTCAGATAGCGTCTGATGTCCTCAAGTGTGTCACCCTGAGCGTCTCTCCCAGCTAGAGCTGCTGGAGAGAGGGGGGCTACATTGGCTATCTCAGTGAGAGAGCGATGCTTCGACTGCATATCCTGAATGTTTCTGCCGCTGCGAGATGTAGGAGGCAGTGCTTCAGGCTGATCGGAACTCGAGCGTGATGGTCAGTTTCGTCCAGCGTCACGTAAAACGTCAGAGAAGAGACGGCCGCCCGAGTGGTGAGGTTTGTGCTCAAGAACGCTGGTGGCCCTCTCTTATATCTAGACGTAGGGAGTCGCGTAAAGAGAGGACCTCCTTTTCATATAAAAATATAGAGCAGAGTTTTGACGCGGCACTGTGGGTACCTCCACAGTTGGCACAGCGAGGTGTTTTGGTGCATTCGGGGCCATGGTAGTCAGAGCTACAATTCACGCAGGAGCGGGAGGGCCGACAGGCACAGCCAACATGTCCAAATTGATTGCAATTGAAGCAGCGTCTGGGTAGTTCGATGTAAGGACTTATCGGGACACGAAGATACCCAGCTTTAATATACTGCGGCAGTTGTTGTCGTTCAAATGTTAAAATCAGTGTGGCGGTTGGGACTCTAGTGGAGCCTAATGTTTTAGTTACCCTGTGTATGTGTGTGACACATTGTGTACTGAGCTTGCTCTGTTTTTTTTTTTGTTTTTTTATTTAAGGGGCTATCTGGCGATGAGCTTGCTCTGAAGGCCAGTGAAGTTGTAGTCCCTTAGTTCGTTTGAACTGACGACACCTTTGACAAAATTCAGACAGGGATGGGGCGAGACAGTTACTGGAATTTCAGCTATCGAAGATAGATTTCGCACAAGGTTGTGTTGAAAGTGGGATGACACCTCGACTACGACATCACCACTACCTCTTGACCACATCCGGCGGGGTTCACCACAACGGGACTCAAAAGATTCATTGACGTCAAACACATCGACTTTCGCAAGTGGGGTGTAGGATGATGAACTCATAACAAAAAGGCGGGGATAATCTAAATCTGGGTCTACTTCGTTGGAATAGGGGTCCAACGAGTGAGGGAAGGCTGAAAGGGGAGCTAAGGAACGTCTGGCACGAGAACCCTTACGAGAAGGAGAGGTTTTTGGTTTATGGCTAGCAATTGCAAAAAGAAGAAAAAAAATCGCATTCTCCCTCAGGACTCTCCACCATGGAGGCCTACAAGGGCCCGGCACTACTGCAACTCTACAATCAGTTACGTCGGGTATGTCCTCTTGGAGAATGGATACGGATCCACCACACCATTTTTTAGAAACCTAAGAGGCTGCCCGAGTTCCCTACGCACGGAAAAAAGGGGCCAACGATGGGTTTCTCCTTGGGCATTCGGTAGACAAAGGCAGTGGAGATGCCCAGCCTCTTCCACCTTCATGAAAGAACAATTCGGAATCAATCCATAAGACGAGCAGAGGTCGGGCATCTATAAGGGCCACTAGATAGGTGAATGAAGAGGGGGAAATAAAGGGCAGTGGAAGAACGTAATAGGGGAGGAAAGAACGTAATAGGGAAGCAAAGAACGTAATAGGGGAGGAAAGAAAGAGGGGCATATTAAAAGTCTTGTTGGCAGCACCATGGGACCCTTAAGGGGCCCAGGGCTGACCCCTTTCGCCACGAGAAGGCCAGAGCCTCTCTGGAAACAACCCCTGAAGAAAAGATCCCAGAGAGGAAGGGGAAGTGAAGATTGGAGTTGCAATTAAGTTTAAAGAGAATTTCAATGCATTATTTTAACAATGGCCTAGGTCTAGGTCATGGCATGAGTTACATTTAGACGGCTTATATGATGCGCAACTAATATCATATTCCTATTCCCCACCCACAGGCAGGATGACTCCAAGGAATCATAATCCACCATTACCAAAGAATACAATCCACATCCGCACAAAACAACAACAATCCATTCTCTAGGTCTAAACCGCCGCCCCAATGCCATACAACTAGATATCAATCGACCCGGAAGAAACATCCCTTCCACGGCTCGCCTTGGCAAAAATCCTTTGCGGTCCCATCCTAAAACAAAATGCATACAAAGACTGCACAGGCCTGACCGACACAAACATCAGCCCCTATGGCCACCAAAAACCAGACACACCACCACATAGTCACATTGGTTATGGCGTAGCCGAATAGAAAACAGAGCTTCCGATTACAGCGAAATTAAGCCACATCAGGCGTCGTTTCCGGTGGCCTTCACCGGGGGCTGTTATAAGCTGTAGGTAATGGTGGTTCGGATCTCATGTTAATCAGTAGGCCATGAATGAAAAGTAAAAGGCCTCCTTTTAAATTAGTGCAAATCGATGGTAAAGCTAATACCATTTTCCTCCCTGAAAATCGCCGACCAAAAGTGCAACCGAGACAAAACCTGCATCTCTGGATCTAACCCTATTCGGTCGGGTGAGTTCGTTACGACCTTAAAGGACTTTTTATCCGAGTCCCCTATGTGCAATGGGTCAAATGGACAGATGTAATGGGTTGGGAGTCATTTCTTATTTAACCCTATGAATGCATCGTCTTAGGTGAGTGCAGGGGGTGGACAATCTCAATTTACTTCAAGATCAACCATTCTATCACCCCCTACCCAATTCTACCTTCAAATTTGTTTTCCATCCTATGGTATTGATGTAAGCGAACACCCAGTTATTGGACAATGGAAAAGCTGAAAGAGGAAGGGAGTTGGAACTGGAGAACACCCATAGCGTCTTTGATCGCGTGTCGGGGATGCAGACTAAGCACAGCTAAAGGATAAAGCCGTCTTCCCCAAAACATCTAACTCGGCGACCTTACCAATGCACTTCTAATCATGAGCGAGTGTCGCAGCTCACGTCCAATTAATTCACGGGGGGGGGGAGGGGGTCATGTGAGTGATTATGCTGATGTTGATTATATTAGAAGTGCAAAAAAAAACAAAAAACAACTTACATTTAGATCACGCATATGTTCGTTGTAATCAAGAGCGTAACCAACGACAAACTTGTTCGGAATCTCAAAACCACAATCTGCAAATAAATACACATAAGGAGCAAAGTATTTTACAGAAAAAAACACCAGTGATAAAAAAGTGGGATTTTATTCTATTATAAAATTATACCCAGTGCAAATACTTGATCTACACATACCTTACAGGCTCAAAATCAACCTCGTTCATTCATCCCAATCAATCCCTCAGTTATCTAATCTAGAACACAAAAGATATGATGTGGTAAAGAAGGGAAGGGTAGTCAATGTTGTTAAACACGAAGAATGCAGATGATTGTTCTGTAGCTAACATGAAAGTATAGAGGTTTGTATGGAATGGAGCGAGATAAGGCTGGTAAAAGCAAAGAGGATGTTTGCTCTGAGACGAACATGAAAGAGGTTTGTATAGAATGGAGCGAGATTGGGGTGTTAAAAGTAAAGAGGATGTTTGCTCCGAGACAAACATGAAAGAGGTTTATATAGAATGGAGTAAGATTAGGGTGGTAAGAGTAAAGAGGATGTTTGCTCTGAGAAACATGAATGAGGTTTGTATAAAAGGGAGTAAAATTAAGGTGGTAAAAGTAAAGAGGATGTTTGCTCCGAGACAAACATGAAAGAGGTTTGTATAGAATGGAGCAAGATTAGGGTAGTAAGAGTAAAGAGGATGTTTGCTCTAAGACAAACATAAAAGAAGTTTGTATAGAATGGAGTGAAGTTAGGGTAGTATGATTAAAGAGGATGCTGTCTCTGAGACAAACATGAAAGAGGTTTATATAGAATGGAGTGAGATTAAGGTGTTAAAGAGTAAAGAGGATGTTTGCTCTGAGACAAACATGAAAGAGTTTGTATAGAATGTAGTGAGATTAGGGTGGTAAGAGCAAAGAGGATGTTTCCCCAAGACAAACATGAAAGAGGTTTGTATAGAATGGAGTGAGATTATGGGTGTATGAGTAAAGAGGATGTTCGCTCTGAGACAAACAAGAAAGAGGTTTGCAGTGGGATGGAGTGAGATTATGGTGCTAAGAGTAAAGAGGATGTGACAGTGCTTTTGAGTGATGAGTGGCATAAATACAATGGTTGGGCATGAATGTGTGAGCTCAAGAATTTTCTGGGTGAAGTTGAGATTTGAAAGAATGAAACAGAGCAGGGTTGTGATATATGGACTCTATATGATAGAAGTGAAGCTGAGAAAGAGAGGACTTAAGACTTAAAACGACTATTGGATGGGAATGGGTATTGGTTGATAGTTTAGTAGTTATGAACGAATGGCTGAAAGAATGAGGAGATTAGTGAAGAAAATGAAAACAGAGGGTAGTAGGGTTCTGTGCTGAAAGAAAAATGTGTTCCAATCACAATCTTGTAGCACAAAGATGTGCAGAAATACACAGGTTGGGCAAGGGAGAGGAGAAGAAATTAAGAATATAAATGATCTAAGACTGGTAAGAAGAGATGAGTTTGGAACTAACTGATCCATGGTTGTGGTGTGCAAGGTTAAACTGGCTGGTGCATTGAGAAAATGTGAGGATGATGAAAAGGGAGAATTAGAATTGAATAGTTATTAAATCACAGTAAAAGGGGAGAGTATGTAAGATTGAGAGTATAAAAGAGGAAGTGAGTGCGAGCATGAAGATAGAGCAAATGTGGAACAAATTTAAAGTGGCAGTAGGTCTTGCAAATGCTTAATATTGCACATGAGAATGAAAGGCGATGCAGTTCAATACATACAACGAAATCGAGTTGAAAAGGAAATTAAAACAAGCAATTAAACAGCAAGAAAGCGGAAAATCAAGCATGCATTTGGAGAGGTGATTTTTTTTAGGGGGGGGGGGGGTAGCCCATCCGGCGAGTACCTACTTGGGCATAAGTCGCAGGACACAACACAGGCTACTTACTACTAGGCTATATTAAAACGATAACGATAAAAAGCAAAAGGACAAGAAGGAAGCATGCTCCGCGTCGGGGGTAGGCCCCTCCTCTCGGCGCAGCGCAGGAACATGGGAACTACATGAAGAAACACCCAAAAAAGGTCAAATAAAAGGGAGGAGGCCAGCCACCTCCAAAAGGTCGTAAGGACGACAAGTCAGTGTGCGACTGACTTGTTGGAGACTGAGGGAGGCGCCGTGCTCGCGCGTACAGGCGAGAAATGCACTGTACACGGCGCAAAGCGAGTGGCATATCCCTAGCATCGACAGGTAGGCTCTCAATGGGGTTAGTGGGAAGGCACCGGTCGTCAGGCGAAGACCGGTGTCGTGGAGCGAGTCCACTTTCCGCAGCACACGCTCGGATGCGGATGCATAAAACTTGCATCCGTAGTCAAGCTTCGAGCGAACAAAAGATCGATAAAAAAGTAAGGCAGTAGCTCTATCAGCGCCGAACGTCACGGAGAGAAGAATATCCATGGCGCAGGTGCATGAGACCCTAAGGTTGCGAATTATGAGCCTGCCAGGTGAGGCGTCGGTCAAATACAAGACCAAGGAAACGGTGCGAGTTCAGCACTTCCAGACGGCCCCCATTTAGAAACAAGTTTGGGTCAGGGTAGATACGTGGATGGCGGGGCAGAAGTGCACCACCTTAGTCTTGGCCAAGGAAACCCGAAGCCTGTGCTTCAGCATAGCGAGAGACGCGGTTCAATGCCTGTTGGAGTCGACGCTCCAGAGTTGACATCTGGGCCGCACCAAAAGAGCTCGAAAGATCGTCCACGTCGAGGGTAGCGAGAACATCTTCCGGTGACGCCGTTGATGATCAGGGCAAAGAGTATGACACTGAGGACACTTTCCTGCGGGACACCCTCTTCCTGCTCCATTGGGCCGGAGAGGGCTCCCCCACCCGTACGCGGAATCGACGATCTCGCAAAAATTCAGATACATATAAACATTGGGAGGCGTCTCGTCGCCCACATCGTGGGCGAGTCTACATTATACCGTATGGCCATGCGGTATCATAGGCCTTCTCCAGATCGCAAAAACACCGTGGCGTAGTGTTGTCTACGAAGGAAAGCCTCACATACGGCATTTTCCAGTCGGAGCAGAGCATCCCACGTGGAATGGAACTTACAGAAGACAGATGGCCTCCGCTGTCCAGAAAAAAAGGCTAATCTAACAGTTACCATTTTCTCCATCAACTTGCACACGCAGGAGGTTAGATTAGAGATATTGGGAGGAAACCGGCCGGGGTAGAATGATCTCTCCCTGGTTTGGAAACAGCGAGTAGCGATTCGCCAGGAATCTGGTAGGAAACCCTCTACCCAGATCCTGTTGAAAAAATCTAACAGAAAAGCCATGCCTCGTTCACCCAGGTATTGAAGCATGGCGTACGGGACATCGTGTGGACCATGGGCGGTTTCTGCGCACAAAGCGAGAGCGGAGCGCAACTGACTAAGAGTAAACCTGTTGTTGAAGGGTTATCCGCCTCTGGAGGTAAAGTCCAGTCGGCGGCCTTCCACGATATCACGACGCGCATTGAATGCTGGCGGAGCAGCATACCGGCTGGGGAATGCGGAGAAAACGGTCGCGAAGGATTCCGCCACGAACGCGGGATCCCAGATTGCGGTTCCATTCTCCTGGAGAACGCGAGGGTGGTCCTGCGAGAACTTGCCCCGAATCCTTTGGACTCGCTTCCACACCTCTGCTAGAGGGGTCTCCCTGTTAAGTGAAGACATGTATGCTCGCCAAGTAGAGCGGCGGGCGTGCTTCGAAATATACCGGAACCTAGCCCTAGCCCGACGAAATTCGGCGACACTGAAATCGTTCGGGCGGAGCTTATAGCTCATGTAGGCATAACGCTTCTGTTTGAGGGCAGTCTCACACTTGGCTGACCACCACAGGAGTGGTCAACGTGCAAAACGGCCAGACGTTCTAGGAATAGTAGTCAGGCCCACGGCGATGAGGTTGCCGGAGATGAACTCAACGGTCTCATCTACAGACCTCAGCTCCTCGACTGAGATAGAGAAATCAGTCAATTTCTGAAATGCGGAACACCGCGTCCACGCCAAGCACCACCGGGGCGGGCTCTCGGACAGCAGTGGCCCAAAAAATGATATTTGAATGGGAAAGTGATCACTACCATGGAGGTCATCGACCAAAAGAGGCTGCGCATTCAATTAGCACAAAGATAGATCGAGACAGGAAAACGAAGCGATTCTCGGGCAGTGATGCGTAAACTCATCCACATTTAGAGCACCCATCTCAAGCTCGTCGATCAGGTCGGCAATGACTTGACCCCGGGGATTAATCGAGTCTCCCCAGACGCGGTGTATACCGTTCAGATCTCCGAGCAGATCTCGACAACCGCGCCAAGATGTGGTGGAAGTCCTCGGCGTCGAAGTCGGCTGACGGTGGAATGTAAATGTACGCGGAAAACAACAATATACTTCGTATCCAGGGGCAACTGCACTTCTACTGCCTGAATAAATATATATATTTCTTTTTTATTAGTCGCCGTATTAAAAACTGCCTAGTACTAGGCTACTTTAAAATCTAATGCAATAACACAAAAAAAACAAAAAAACAACCCAAACAACACAGGAGCGTGCGACCTACAAAGAAAACAATAACAAAAAAACAACAAAACCTAATTAAATAAAAGGGAGAAGGCCGGCCTCACGCAAAAAGTCAATAAGTCCACCAGTCAATGTGCACGCACTCGTCCCGAGTACAAGGGACAGGCGGTAGCGACCTCGCTCATCCCGGTACTGAGAGAGGTAACGTGCGCGAAGATCACCCAGACTGGGACATTCGACAAGAATGTGCCGAACAGTCTGGGGGACGACGCAGTCGTCACAATAGGGCGCAGGTGAGCGCTCCATCAAATAGCAATGCGTCACACGAGTGTGTCCGATTCGGAGACGACAGAAAGTGACCTGAAGCCGTTGCGACATTGGGGGATAGGTCAATGTGAACAGTCGTGGCGCAATATCACGTAACTTTAAGTTCCCTTCGACCGTCTCCGTTTTTTTTGTGTTTTTTTTAATTAAGGGGCTATCTGGCGACTGCCGACTTAGGCATTAGTCGCCGTAAACAAACAGCCTAGTTCTAGGCTACTTTAAAAATTAAACAGGAAACAATAAAAAGAAATAACAATAACAATAAAGAAGCAATAACAAAAACAATAACAACAACAACAAACCGGGTTAAATGAAAGGGAGAAGGCCAGCCTCCCCCCAAAAGTCAATAAGTCCAGTAGTCATGGTGCACGCACTCGTCCCGAGTACAAGGGACAGGCAGGAGCGACCCCGCCCATCCCGATACCGGGCGCAGGCGAGCGCTCCATCAAGTAGCGATGCGTCACACGAGTGTGTCCGATTCGAAGACGACAGAAAGCAACCTGAAGCCGCCGCAGCATTGGGGGATAGGTCCATGGGAACAGTCGCGGCGCAATGGCACGCAACTTTAAGTTCCCCTCGACCGTCTCCCATCTTCTTTGCCAAGCAGTCCGAAGAGCTGCCCGTATTCCTGCCATGTAGTCAGTGTGAGGAAGAGCGAAACGCAGGTCCGGTCACAGAGTCCTCGCGGACTCTTTGGCGCCCTCATTCCCCGCAATTGCTACATGTCCAGGAACCCAGCAGAAGATAATCTCGACATCTGCCCGGCTCGCCAAAACCGTGGCGTCACGGATTTCGCGAACCAGGGGATGCGGAGATTCCAATGCCCCGAGAGCACTCAGGGCGCTTTGTGAGTCGCTATAGATCACAATCCGGTCTCCGAACCGGGCACGTCGCGTAATCTCCCGTACCGAGTGGTGTATTGCCACCAGCTCGGCCGTGAAGACAGACGCAGCGCCTGACAGAGCCCCGCTGACTTCAAACAGAGGGGATAAGGCGTGGAAGCCGACCCCCTCTTGGGACTTGGAGCCATCCGTATACACTGGCACGGTACCAGCGTGACACGATGTGTGCTCCAAAAAGGTCGAACGCAATACTCCCGGCGCAGTACAAGCTTTGGGAGCAGAGGCGTGGCGACAAATAGCCAAATGTGGTACCCTCCAGGGTGGCGTCCTGGGCAGAACCAGGGGCCACACCGGCCCGAGAGCTATATCTACCTCTCGAAGGAGTTTCCTGGCCCTAAACCCAAAGGGCTAAGGGTATGACTGGCGTCTCTCGGCGGCATAGGCACCATCAAGATCAGCTGCGGATGCAGTGAGAGCTGTTGGCGACTGAGGGAGGCGCCGGGCTCGCGCGTACAGGCGAGTGATGCACTGCACGCGGCGCAGAGCGAGTGGCATCTCCCCAGCATCGATCAACAGGCTCTCAATGGGGGAAGTGCGGAAGGCACCGGTCGCAAGGCGAAGGCCGGTGTGGTGGATTAAATCCACCTTCCGCAATAAACGCTCGGCTGCGGATGCATAAAACTCGCATCCGTAGTCGAGCTTCGAGCGAACAAAGGATCGATAAAAAAGTAAGGCGGTAGCCTTATCAGCGCCCCAAGCGCTGAACGTCACGGAACGGAGAATGTCCATGGCGCGGGTACAAGAGACCCTAAGGCTGCGAATATGAGCCTCCCAGGTGAGGCGTCGGTCGAATACAAGACCAATGAAACGGTGCGACCCAACCACATCCATGCGCACCCCATTAAGAAACAAATCTGGGTCGGGGTGAAGCCGTGGATGGCGGCAGAAGTGCACCACCTTAGTCTTGGCCAAAGAAAACCGAAACCTGTGCGCTTCGGCATAGCGAGAGACGCGGTTCAATGCCTGTTAGAGTCGACGCTCCAGAGTTGGCATCTGGGCCGCGCCAAAAGAGATCGAAAGGTCGTCCACGCAGAGCGTAGCGAGAACATCATCCGGCAGCACCGAGGTGATGCCGTTGATGCTCAGGGCAAAGAGTGTGACACTGAGGACACTTCCCTGCGGGACACCCTCTTCCTGCTCCTTTGGGCCGGAGAGGGCTCCCCCCACCCGTACGCGGAATCGACGATCTCGCAAAAATTCAGATATAAACATTGGGAGGCGTCCCCTCGCCCCCATCGTGTGGAGAGTCTCCATGATACCGTATCGCCATGCGGTATCATAGGCCTTCTCCAGATCAAAAAACACCGTGGCGTAGTGCCGTCTACGAAGGAAAGCCTCGCAGACGGCATTTTCCAGTCGGAGCAGAGCATCCGACGTGGAGTGGAACTTACGGAAGCCGCACTGTGCAGAAGACAGATGGCCTCCGATGTCCAGGAAATAGGCTAATCTAACATTTACCAATTTCTCCATCAACTTGCACACGCAAGAGGTTAGAGAGATTGGGCGGAAACCGGTCGGAGTAGAGTGATCTCTCCCCGGCTTGCGAAAGGCGAGCACAGTAGCGATTCGCCAGGAGTCTGGGAGAAGACCTTCCACCCAGATCCTGTTGAACAAATCTAACAGAAAGGCCATGCCTCGCTCACCCAGGTGTCGAAGCATGGCGTACGGGACATCGTCCGGACCATGGGCGGTGTCCGCGCACGAAGCGAGAGCGGAACGCAACTCACTCACGGTAAACTTGTCGTTGAAGGGTTCTCCGCCTCTGGAGGTAAAGTCCAGCCGGCGGCCTTCCGCGACATCACGACGTGCATTGAATGCTGGCGGAGCAGCATCACGGCTAGAGAATGCGGAAAAAGCGGTCGCTAAGGATTCCGCCACGGACGCGGGGTCCGAGATTGCGGTCCCATTCTCCTGGAGAACGGGAGGGGGGTCCTGCGAGAACTTGCCTCGAATCCTTTTGACTCGCTTCCACACCTCAGCTAAAGGGGTCTTCCCGTTAAGTGAAGACACGTATGCCCGCCAAGAAGAGCGGCGGGCGTGCTTCGAAATATACCGGAACCTAGCCCTAGCCCGACGAAATTCAGCGACAGTGAAATCGTTCGGGCGGCGCTTATAGCGCATGTAGGCATAACGCTTCTGTCTGAGGGCCGTCTCACACTCGGCCGACCACCATGGGAGTGGTCGGCGTGCAAAACGGCCAGACGTCCTAGGAATAGTAGTCAGGCCCACGGCGATGAGGTTGCCGCAGAAGAACTCAACGGCCTCATCTACCGACCTAAACTCCTCGACTGAGATAGAGAATTCAGTCATTTCCTGAAATGCAGGCCACCGCGCCCGCGCCAAGCACCACCGAGGTGGTCTCTCAGGCGGCAGTTGCCCTGAAAAGGATATTTGAATGGGAAAGTGATCACTACCATGGAGGTCATCGACCACCCCCCAATCAAAATCAGGCTGTGCATCCGAAGAGCACAAAGATAGGTCAAGGCAAGAAAATGAAGCAGTTCTCGGACAGTGATGCGTAAACTCATCCACGTTTAGGACACCTATCTCAAGCTCTTCGATCAGATCGGCAAGGACTTGTCCCCTGGGATTTATGGAGTAATCTCCCCAGAGAGGATGCCTGCCGTTCAGATCTCCAAGCAAGAGATAGGGCCTCGGCAACCGTGCCACGACGCGGCGGAAGTCCCCCGCGTCGAAGCCAGCTGACGGTGGAATGTACGCAGAAATGATAGTATACCTCCTATCCAGGTGCAGCTGCACTGCCACTGCCTGAAAGGAGGTATCTAAAGAGAAAGGAAGAACGGAGACATCATACCGGGTGTAAACCGCGCATCCCCCAGCCCGGCCATCCCGCGGTGGTGGGGTCGCAAGACCCTTATACCCCGGGAGGGCAGGCAGGCGGCACGCGCCTAGCATGGTCTCCTGCAAAAAAATAGCTAACGAGGAACGGGACGAGACGAGCCTCCGCAGCTCATCCCAGTTGGCTCGGAGTCCACGGCAATTCCATTAAAAGGAATATGCCCTCCAGGCCTAGCTCGGGGGAGACGCGGGGGCCCTCCTCGAATTGAAGACCGTCACGGGAATGGCCGTACGCTTCCCGGGGGCAGAACCCCGGGCGCTGTTGGCCGGACAAAGCGCTGGAGGCGCTGTCGCCTTCGAGGACTTATTGGGGGAGGTTGGGCTCGCCATGCGAGTCTTTTCCTCCCTCCGCCTCGAAACCTTAGGGGGGCGCTGCGGCTACGGAGGCGGGGGGGCCTCTTTTCGAGGAACCACCGTCTCCGAGCGACTCGCTCCACCTCGGGGCGTGGGCGAAGGAGCCGAAGCTCCTTTGTTGCTGTCCTCCTTTCGGGGGACAGCTTTAGGAACCCCTGAAGATGGCCTAGCGACCATCTTCAGGGGTGTTGCCTCCTGTGAGTCTAACGACTCTGTGGAGGCGCGTGGCCGTTTCGCCTTGCGGGAAACAGTCACGCTGGGGGAAGAGGGGGGAGCCCTGGTTTTAGCCGGGGCTGGGTATGAACCCTTTTTGCCGCCAGCTTTACCAGGGGAGCGCCCGGGTTGGGTAGAGCCCGCAGAAGGGCTCCGAATGGGCGCGGAAACAACCGTGCTCGTTGGCCTGGATGGGCCAGGAGCAGAGGGTGCCTTTCGAACTACTGAGGCATATGACGTCCCAGGCAGAGCTGGGCGCGCCAGGACCAAGTCCTTAGCCTCGCGGAATGAGAGTCTATCCTGGGCCTGAACGGCCAGGATTTCTTTCTCCAGGAGATATGCACCACATTGCTTCGAAGAAGCAGGGTGCGGCTCTCCGCAATTGACACACTTGGCCACACACGATTTGGACTTATCGTGTGCGACCTTGGAGCAATTTACACAGACTTCGGGTGACCCCGACTTTGCACGTCTACATGAGCGATTCGTATGGCCGAAGCGGTGACAGTAATAGCACCGCCGCGGCAGTGGCACGAATGCCTTCACGCGGTAGCGGTACCAACCGGCACGCACCGACTCAGGGAGCTTGTCACAGTCGAACGTGACGAAGAGTGTAGGGGTGGGTCTCGAAGCCCCTCCCTGTTTTCTCATCACACGTTCGACCTTGACCGCCCCATGGTCGGCCAGCTCTAGGGTGATGTCCTCAATGGAGTAGTCAACGAGTTCCCTCGCATAAACTACTCCTTTCACAAAGTTCATGGTAGAGTGCGGCGTCACACTCACCGGGGTGCCATGAAGTGTCCGAAGAGCACTTATCTTGGCCGCCTCGGCGGGATTCGCCGCATTCGCCAGAAGGCTGCCGTCCGAGAAACGGGTCACCTTCGGCTCTCTACCAATTGCACTAGCTAATCCTCTCCTCTGATGGATCATGTTGCCCTTGGACAACATGGTGCCATCAGTGGAGCGAATAACGAGGAAGCGTTTGAAGCCAGCGGGCTCGAAAACGCCAGGTAACCTCGGAATGAGGGGCCCCGATGTCATCGAGGCTCCGCCCTGTGCACTCTTGGTGTTAGTCTTGGTCAGGGGCTCCGCACACGAGGGGGTAGAGGGGCCGGATGTGCCGATCTTGGCTTGGTCGCCTACCAAAGTGGTAGCAGACCCATCCGTCCCCGCAGCCCCCGCGGATGGAGAGAAGCCCTGAGTCTTTTTCGTCTTCTTTGTCTTTTTCTTTTTTGGAGAGGAGGGCGGGGAATGAACCCGCTTTTCACCTCCACCGGCAGAAGCCCCTAGGCCAGATGGACCGGCCTCAGCCAGGTCCCTCTCCGAAATGGAGAAGGTCCTGGTTGTCGTAGGGGCACCTGTCGGAGAAGATCCCTCCCCTCCTTTTACTGCCTCGGAGCCCTCAGCCATTTGAGGAGGACCTTGCATAGGGGCGGATTCGGGTTCGGTGCTTGGCGCCGAGCCCGAATTCACCCCCATGGAAGGCCCTACCGTCTGAGGCTGGGTCTCCTCAAGGACCATGTTTATCACAGGAGGGGCCTCCAGTTGGCCATCCCCTCCCAGGACATCGCAAGTCCCCTTGGCAGTGTCGCCAGTCTTGTGTGGGGAGGCACAGGCCTTGACCCCAGCAAGGTTTAAAATTCTTGCCAGCAGGTCTTTTGAGGGAAGCGACCGAAGGGGCCTGGCTTCCCTCTCCCCCCTAAGGGGGTTTGCCCTACCGAGCCGCTTTGATGGGGAGCGGCTGGCTAAGGGCTGCCTGCTGGCTTTCTTGGCAGTCCCCTTGGAAAGAAAAGAGGGGACTGCCGCTGGGAAAAGGGAGGTGCCGAAAGCACCTCCAGAGAAGGGGGTGAGGGGGAGTCCCCTGCACCTGTAGGCGAAGGAGAGGAGTAAGCCTCCTCTCCGGTTAGAGAAATATGGAGGGTCCCCTGTGCAAGCACAGGGGGAGGGACCTCCATTTTTTTGCTGGAGCTGCCCGAGGGCGGCTCCGTCGATGGAATAGGGGAAGTTGAGGGTTGGGTTTGTTTTTTTTTATCTTCATCATTGGGCATGGTGACCCTTTTTTAAACACGGGATGCAATCGCGCACACCTCTCGCAGTAGCCCGCACTGCGAGAGGTGCTTACAAGCCCAGCAGAGCCAGGCGCCGCCATTTGGGACCACCCCTCCCACCTGGTGGCCTGGCAGTCCATCGGCATGGCGGCTCCACCTTAGACACGGCGTAAAAAATATAGATTGTGAAGAGGAGAGGAAAAGGGATGTGTGGAAGGTATGGGTGGGGATGAAGCAGGTAGTTAAAAACCAGCCACCCCAGACCGGAGCTCAGGGGTTAGGGAACATTGTCCCCCACCCCCTCAGCCCCGATGGGGGACGGTTGGCTGAAAGGAAGGTCAGCATCTACCCTGTGAAATTAGAGGCTGACCAGAGAAAGTTGTGGGAGAGGTTGTGTGAAAAGAGAGGAAACAAGTGTTTTGAAGGAAGAAAGAGAGGCTAAGCTGGGGCCGGACGGAGCGCTGGATCCCGTCAGCACGGCGGCCAGGATGGCAAATCGCCGCGCCCCTTACGGGGTCGACCGTCTCCGATCTTCTTTGCCAAGCAGTCGGAAGAGCTGCCCGTATTCCTGCCATGTGTCGGTCACGAATATCGCGAACCAGGGAATGCGGAGATTCCAATGCCCCGAGAGAACTCAGGGCGCTTTGTGAGTCGCTATAGATCACAATCCGGTCTCCGAACCGGGCACGTCGCGTAATCTCACGTACCGAGTGGTGTATTGCCACCAGCTCGGCCGTGAAGACAGACGCAGCGCCTGACAGAGCCCCGCTGACTTCAAACAGAGGGGATACGGCGTGGAAGCCGACCCCCTCTTGGGACTAGGAGCCATCCGTATACACTGGCACGATTCCAGCATGACACGAGGTGTGCCCCGAAAAGGTCGAACGCAATATTCCCGGCGCTGTACAAGCTTTGGGAGGAGAGTCGTGGCGACAAATAGCCAAATGTCGTACCCTGAAGGGAGGCGTCCTGGGCAGAACCAGGGGCGCCACCGGCCCCAGAGCTATATCTAGCTCTCAAAGGAGTTTCCTGGCCCTAAACCCAAAGGGCTTAGGGTATGACTGGCGTCTCTCAGCGGCATAGGCACCGTCGAGATCAGCTGCGGATGCAGCCGAGAGCTGTTGGCGACTGAGGGAGGCGCCGGGCTCGCGCACAGGCGAGTGATACAATGTAGAAGGCGCAAAGCGAGTGGCATCTCCCCAGCATCGACCAACAGGCTCTCAATGGGGGAAGTGCAGAAGGCACCAGTCGCAAGGGAAAGGCCGGTGTGGTGGATCGAGTCCACCTTCCGCAATAAACGCTCGGCTGCGGATGCATAAAACTCGCATCCGTAGTCGAGCTTCAAACGAACAAAGGATCGATAAAAAAGTAAGGCAGTAGCCCTATCAGCACCAAAAGCGCTGAACGTCACGGAACGAAAAATATCCATGGCGCGGGTACAAGAGACCCTAAGGCTGCGAATATGAGCCTCCCAGGTGAGACGATGGTCAAATACAAGACCAAGCTAACGGTGCGATTCAACCACTTCCAGGCACACCGCATTAAGAAACAAATCTGGGTCCGGGTGGAGCAGTGGATGGTGGCAGAAGTGCACCACCTTAGTCTTGGCCAAAGAAAACCGAAACCTGTGCGCTTCGGCATAGCGAGAGACGCGTTTCAATGCCTGTTGGAGTCGACGCTCCAGAGTTGGCATCTGGGCCGTGCCAAAAGAGATCTAAAGGTCGTCCACGTAGAGCGTAGCGAGAACATCTTCCGGTAGCACCGAGGTGATGCCGTTGATGCTCAGGGCAAAGAGTGTGATACTGAGGACACTTCCCTGCGGAACACCCTCTTCCTGCTCTATCGGGCCGGAAAGGGCCCCCCCCCCCACCTGTACGCAAAATCGACGATCTCGCCAAAAATTCAGATATAAACATTGGGAGGCGTCCCCTCGCCCCCATTGTGTGGAGAGTCTCCATGATACCGTATCGCGATGCGGTATCATAGGCCTTCTCCAGATCGAAAAACACCGTGGCGTAGTGCTGTCTACAAAGGAAGGCCTCGCAGACGGCATTTTCCAGTCGGAGCAGAGGATCCGACGTGGAGTGGAACTTGCGGAAGCCGCACTATGCAGAAGACAGATGGCCTCCGCTTTCCAGGAAAAAGGCTAATCTAACATTTACCAATTTCTCCATCAACTTGCACACGCAAGAGTTTAGAGAGATTGGGCGGAAACAGGCCGGAGTAGAGTGATCTCTCCCCGGTTTGCGAAAGGCGAGCACAGTAGCGATAAGTCCAGTCGGCGGCCTTCCGCGACATCACGACGTGTATTGAATGCTGGCGGAGCAGCATCCCGGCTAGAGAATATGGAGAAAGCGGTCGCGAAGGATTCCGCCACGGACGCGGGGTCCGAGATTGCGGTCCCATTCTGCTGGAGTACGGGAGGGAAGTCCTGCGAGAACTTTCCCGTTAAGTGAAGACACGTATGCCCGCCAAGAAGAGCGGCGGGCGTGCTTCGAAATATACCGGAACCTAGCCCTAGCCCGACGAAATCGTTCGGGCGGCGCTTATAGCGCATGTAGGTATAACGCTTCTGTTTGAGGGCAGTCTCACACTCGCCCGACCACCACGAGAGTGGTCGGCGAGCAAAACGGCCAGACGTTCTGGGTATAGTATTCAAGCCCGCGGCGATAAAGCAACCGGAGAAGAACTCAACGGCCTCATCTACAAACCTAAACTCCTCGTCTGAGATAGAAAATTCAGTCATTTCCTGAAATGTAGGCCACCGCGCCCGCGCCAAGCAGCACCGAGGTAGGCTCTCAGGCGGCAATTGCCCTGAAAATGATATTTGAATGGGAAAGTGATCCCCTCCAATCAAAATCATGCTGTGCATCCTAAGAGCACAAAGATAGATCAAGGCAAGAAAATGAAGCGATTCTCGGGCAGTGATGTGTAAACTCATCCACATTTACGACACCTATCTCAAGCTCTTCGATCAGATCGGCAAGGACTTGTCCCCTGAGATTTATGGAGTAATCTCCCCAGAGAGCATGCCTGCAGTTCAGATCTCCAAGAAAGAGAAAGGGCCTCGACAACCGTGCGACGACGCCGCGGAAGTCCCCCGCGTCAAAGTCACCTGACGGTGGAATGTACGCAGAAATGATAGTTGATAGTATACCTCCTATCCAGGTGAAGCTGCACAGCCACTGCCTGAAAGGAGATATCTAAAATGAAAGGAAGAACGGAGACATCATGCCGGGTGTAAACTGCGCATCCCCCAGCCCGGCCATCCCGCGGTGGTGGGGTTGCAAGACCCTTATACCCCAGGAGGGCAGGCAGGGGGCACGCGCCTAGCGTGGTCTCCTGCAGAAAAATAGCTAACAGGGAACGAGACGAGACGAGCCTCCGCAGCTCCTCCCAGTTAGCTCGGAGTTCACGGAATTCCATTGAAGGAATATCCTCCCTAGGCCTAGCTCGGAGGAGACGCGGGGGCCCTCTTCTAACAGAAGACCCTCACGGGAATGGCCGTACGCTCCCCGGAGGCAGAACCCCGGGCGCTGAAGGCGCTGTCGCCTTCGATGACTTATTGGGGGAGGTTGGGTTCGACATGCGAGTCTTTTCCTCCCTCCGCCTCGAAACCATATGCCAGCGTTGTGGCTTCGGAGGCGGGGGGCCCTCTTTTCGAGGAACCACCTTCTCCGAGCCACTCAGCCCACCACTAGGCGTGTGCGAAGGAGCCGAAGCTCCTTTCTTGCTGTCCTCCTTTCAGGGGACAGCTTTATGAACCCCGGAAGATGGCCTGGCGACCAACTTCAGGGGTGTTGCCTCCTGTGAGTCTAACGACTCGGTGGAGGCGCGTGGCCGTTTCACCTTACGGGAAACGGTCACGCTGGGGGAAGGGAGGGAAGCCCTGGTTTTAGCCGGGGCTGGGTGTGAACCTTTTTTTGCCGCCAGCTTTACCAGAGGAGCGCCTGGATTGAGTAGAACCCGCAGAAGAGCTCCGAATGGGCGCAGAAACAACCGACTAGAGAGAATTGTTCGAGAGGTTGTATGGAAAGTGAGGAAGTAAGGTAGAAGTGCAGCTTGTCTGAAAGAAGAGGCTAAGCTGGGGCTGGACGGGCGATGAGACCTGTCAGTATGGCGGCCAGGAAGGCAAATTGCCGAGCCCCTTACCGGGTGGAGAAGAGATAAATGAGAATCCTGAAGGAAACATGAAGATATTGCAAAAGAAATTGAGAAGGGGGCTTGTGAGCAATGAAGTAAAATACAGATGGTGAGACTACTTTGACGAGTTGTAAAGTGGATGTTAAAGATA
This sequence comes from Ceratothoa steindachneri, assembly GCA_963969495.1. Lineage (NCBI taxonomy): Eukaryota > Metazoa > Arthropoda > Malacostraca > Isopoda > Cymothoidae > Ceratothoa > Ceratothoa steindachneri. The sequence goes on along the minus strand of OZ018319.1, from coordinate 238,249,756 downwards.
ATGGAAACGTAAATATGATTGGCTTTGTGAGCATAAATTGAATGTTGTACCAGGCGGTGTAAAAGGAGGAGCAGGCATGTAGAAGTTGTTATTTTTGTGAAAGTTATGAAAAATGAGAAGGCAGCTGGAGCAGATGATATAGTCTATAAGATGCTAAAAAGTGGGTGAGTGTATGATGGACATGGTATGGTAGCTATGTTGTAAGGCATTTGAAAATGGAAGTGGCTGAAAACTGGAAGAGTACAGTAAAGTGCAGTTGTATTAAGGTAAAGGGGATAAAGGTGAATGCAAGAATTACAGAGGGATAAGTGTGTTGAATGTAGTAAGTAAGGTGTAAGGAAAAATTAGGTGTATAAGAATAGCTGAGGAATTGATAGGTGAATATCAAATATTTGCACTCAATTCCAGTCACTACACATCCCACATCATTCCAGAACTGGTCTTTCTCAGCCTCATTCTATCATTACAAGGTCCAAATACTACAACCACACTCACTTTCACCCTTGAAGGTCTCAACTTCACTCACATAATTCACAACCAAACAACAAATATCCCCTACATCACATATACGTACCCCTTACATGCCATACACCCACTTGATCCACACAATGCAGACTAACCAGCCTGCCAATATTGGGGTCCATGACAACTCCACCCATTACCAACATTGCGTGTCACAATCCTAGGATATAGCCTCCGGTGGCACAGCTTCCCAGGTCAGCAGCCCCCTATCCATACTCAATCACCTTTACCAGATATGCCAGAGAACAGCATGGATATTCTTTCTTCCTACCCCACATAAAAGCACACTCAAAACTATATTAGCCATTCCCTTTCTTAACTGGGTATTGACATGCCTGTTCCATAGGAATAGATAGAAATTAAAGCTAGAGTGGCAGGTAGAAGACACTGGATTAATTAAGCAAAAATGGTCATTGGATTATTACACAAGAGAGCCGGTTCCATGCTCATCAGCTCTACCAATTTCAAATGTGTTCAAAGCCACCCTAGGATGGCAAGAGCACAGCACCACCTGAATGAACAGAAACAACTAAATTCATTAAAGAGCTGTGGCCAAGCAGCTGCCTGGAGATTCAACCAAAGACTCTTACAATCAGGGGGGAAGCCTTCCACATCCTCTCGTCTCTTAACGAGAAGAGAGGCCACTTTGACAGACTTGGGTTCACTCTTCTTGAGAAGCTGGATGAGGTGACTCATTGTTTTGCCAGTCTCTATGATGTCCTCAACAACAAGAACAGTTTTTCCCTTCAGGCGGTCCATGTTGTCCCCCCCAATTACGCGAATGTTCCCAGTTGATGAATCATTCTGAAATTATTACTTATTTAAAACAAGTGAAAAACAAAAGGGGGACAAGTCTGTCTAAAAGTTCAGAGAAAGAAGTTTCTAGGCAGAAGTTAGAAAAGAAAATTTGTGTAAGCGACAGTCTGAGTTATTAAAGAGAGAAATTCATGCTGTGTAGAATACCTATAACGTAAATAAATCCAATATATATTGAAATATAAATTCAATACAAATAACTGCTTAATCATCCATGTAATAATAATCAGGAAAACTTGTGTATCTCAATACAGGAAATTTACTAAGCTTAACTTTCAGAGGTCTGTGGGGTTCTTTGATAGGTATATGCTAGCTTATATTATTAGATAAAAATACTGGCTAAAGTAAAAAATTATATAAAAAATAATTCCTTCTCTGCTCAAAAAATAAATGTTAAAATTACGAGGGGCGGTCAATAAGTTTTGTGAATCGGAAGGGCAAAACAGAGGAAGGGGAATGGCTGTTTCTGGGGGTGTTAGGACAAGTCAGGACCTGCAGCCGCACGCTCCTGCCTCGTCTATTTAAGAAGCAGTAGTTGATCGCAGATCTTCAGTCACATATTCTTCAGCAATGGAGAAGGTTGAGCACTGCGCAGTGATCAAATTTTTGACCAAGGAAAGCAAGAATACAAAAGAGATCCATGAACGCATGGTTGCAATGTACACCGACACCTCCCCTTCCTATGCAGCCATTGCTCGCTGGAATAGGGAGTTCCGCCATGGTCGTGAGTCCCTTGAAGATGACCCCCGTCCAGGACACCCATCAGACGTGACTAATGAGGACAATGTGGCCCGTGTGGAGAGGATGATCCTCGCAAATCGCCGGGTGAAGGTCGAAGAAATCGAGCGAGAACTTAGAATATCACATGGGTGTGTTATCAACATCATCCACGACAATTTGGCCATGACCAAGGTCTCTGTCCATTGAGTCCCTAGAAACCTCACGCCCCATGATCGACTTCAAAGTCGTCAAAGTCCACAAGGCCAGGGTTGCACAAGCTGTCCTGCGCGAGTGCAGATTCGAGGAGCTCAATAATCCCCCCTACAGTCCAGATCTGGCCCCTAGCGACTACTTTTTATTCCGCCAGCTCAAGACTGCACTGTGTGGATGCCGGTTTGGGGACGATAAAGATGTCCAGCTCACTGTCCAGGAGTGGATTGAACAGCACTCGGGAGATTTCTGGTTATCAGGAATTCGAAGCCTCAGGGACAAGTGGTGCAAATGCATTGAAGTCTAGGGTAGTTATATTGAAAAATAATAAAGCACTTTTCCTCATATCTCGTTTCCTTATATCCGAATTGCAAAACTTATTGACTGCCACTCATATGTGCCTACAATTTACCAATGTTAAAAGGAAAGAAATAGCTATAGGTAGCCTGGCAAGGATCCAATGCACTCAACATACAAAGCCGTCTGCAATCCCTGCCACATGGATCTAGACTGATGCTAATGCACATTCACAACATGCCAACACAAGTATCGCTCAGAAAAAAAATTGATTGTAGCTCTCACTAGCTTGGTAGTTGGATTTCCATCTCACCCACACCAAAGCAGCTTCCAGAACATCCAAACCCACTTCACTCATCACTCTTTCCAGTCACTTTCACATAATACCCTGTTGCATGCCTAGCCCCCTAACATCCCTGCTCCTTCATGAGGAAAGAGTCACCTGGCCAGGCTGTGGTGTGGACTTCACCTAGCCCTCCTGAGCTATCAGAAAATGCTGTATGTGACCATTTCACAGAATTTTACTTTCCAAGAATGACTGCATCTCCAGAGGGAATGGGAAAAGGCTATACCGATGAATAGTTGAAAGTGATATAATACTGAAGAACCTAGAAGTACAAGGAATCCCACCATGAATGAATTTGTGTGATACTTAAACGATTTAGACAAATGCACCATATTTGGAGCTAAGTGATTTTGTTTATTACTTTTCAAGTTTTAGTTTGTTTCCTTTATATATATTTACAGTGGCAGTTTAGTTCCTTTTTATCACTGTATAATTCACATATATTTTCTATATCATCATAGTCTTGAGGACTAGGTCTTAACCTCTTTATAATTGGTTTAATTTTAATATCTCTAATCATTTCCTCAGTTAATTTAATTTCATCTTCCAAAAGTTCAAATTTGTTATAAAACCCAAGGGATAATCAGATGGAAGACGGTAAAAAATTTGAACTTTTGGAAGATGAAATTAAATTAACTAAGGAAATGATTAGAGATAATATTAAAATTAAACTAATTATAAAGAGGTAAGACCTAGTCCTTGAGACTATGATGAAATAGAAGAAATATGTGAATTATAGTGATAAAAAAGAAACTAAAATGGCAAAAACTGTAAATATAGAGATAGATCAAGTGGTAAATAGCCCTATACCCCTCAAAATAATGGCAAATAGAAGAGTATTGGGAAATAAAGAAAATATAAAAGAAGAGAAAGGGGTATTGCTGGTAGGCAATAGTATTGTATGAAGACAGAATGAAGAATTTGTTAAAAAACACCCCAAACATAGAAAAAGAATTTGTTTGCCAGGTGGAAGCAGCTCTGACATTTTATCTGCATGTAAAAAGGAAATAAATAATATTGGAAATGACACAATAACAATTGTATAAGCAACAGGAAATGACCTTAAATGGAATAGCCTAAACAAACTGTTGAATAACTATACAAATATATTAAAGCAGTTCAAAGAAATATTGCTGAGAGAAAATGAAAAAGTATATTGGAAGGACCATATGTTCTATGTCAATAGAAAGTTAGGAAATCTATGTAAAAAATGGATACGAGACTTATTAATACTAGGCAGTAATTTGAAGGAAGATATGATCTATATCAAGCGGCTGGAGTTAATCTAAACTATAAAGGGGATAAAGTATTGGCTGATATAATAGAAAATTCATTAATGAAGTAGGGAAACATAAAAAAGGGTCAAAAGGCCATATAAATGAAATCAATTGTCTGTCCCCAACTTTAAAAGATAAAAATATGAAGAATAATAAAAAGTATAAAGTTATCCTTACAAGAAATCTAACAAATGTTCAGGGTCTGAGCAGACCAAATCAATTGGACATGGAAAATTTGAATGAGGTCAAAGGAAATGAAAATAGTCTTGACAATATACTAAAAATAATGTTTAGCAATGTAGATGTTATTACTGCTGACAAATTGAAAAAACTCAAAGCAAGATTATCATCCAATAATGAAAAGCCATCTGTTATTGCAATACAAGAAGTAAGACTTAATATGAAATCTGAAAGAACCTTAGTTGAGTATAGAATAGACGATTACAAATTATTGGTGAAAAACGTCACTTCTGCACAGAAAGGAAGAGTTTTACTCATATGTATGTAAGGATGAATATACCATTCATGGGAATAACTTTCAAACAAGGGTATTGTAAATATATAAGTATAGAACTAAAAAGTGAAAAGGAATCTATACTGATAACTTCTATATATAAAAGCTCAAAATATTATTTAAATGAAAACAGTAACCTATTGAAACTTATTTGTGAAATAAGTGACAAAAAAGTGCAGCACAACCTAATAATAGGTGATTTCAACCTACCAAATATCAATTGGTTAAGTTGTACCACACCTGCCTTAGGTAGACTACAATACAAAGAGGTCTGGTGAGAGGTAGTTTGTTGGATCTTATCAGTAAAGAGGAAGAAATAGTTGCGGATATCAAAGTTGAGTGATCTCTAGGGAGAAGTGACCATGCTTGCATAATATTCAAGTGTGATTTTAAATGTGGTGTACCACTGTACAACAAGAAGATATATAATTATGAAAGAGGGAACTATGATTTACTCAGAAAAAGAGCACATAAATTGGAAAGAGTATCTCGGGAAAGACAATGTTGGAGAAATGTGGCATAGGATAAAAACCAAGTTGGAAGAGGTAACAAACCTCTCAGTCCCAGTAAAAATTTGAAAAGATCTCCAAGAGAAAGAGAACAAACAAGAGTTTGCCAATGAATAAGAAGCTGTGGGCAAAAATAAAAAGAAGTGCCTTTGGGCTGGACTAACATATATTAGAAATATAAATACCGATTTTAGAGAACCACAGGAAGTGGAGATGGAGTACCATAGAATATCAAATCAAATTAGAAGTGAGATGACAAGGAAGGAAATGAAAAAGAAAGAAAGAGATATAGCATCTCAAGCAAAAGCAAACCCCCAATTTTTTTTGGAGATATGTAAAAGAAAAGCTAAAAACAAAGGTAGGAATACCAGATTTATCTATGGATATTCAAAATAATAACACATCCAAGAGTAAAAATGATATTGAAAAGGCAGAAGTATTGGCAAATTTTTTTAGCAAAGTTTGTACAGAAAAGACAGTGGATGAAGTTCCAAGATTACCAGTAAGAGACATCCCCTTGATACCTGATATAGAATTCTCAATCTAAAAAACAAAAGTTGCTATTAAGAAATTAAATAAAATAAATTGCCTGAACTGGATAAAATACATTGTAGAATACTGAAGGAGGGATGGGAACAACTTGCGGAGCAGAGCCACTTAGTATACCTATTTCAGGCAATCATTTGATTTTTTTTTTTTTAGGAGCATATCTGGTGACTGCCCACTTGGGCATAAGTCGCCGGAATCACGACAGCCTAGAACTAGGCGACTTTAAAATAAGAATATGAAAAAATAACAATTATAAAAAAGGGAAAAATGTAACAATTAGGAAGCAATCTCCGGCGACAGGGGGCGGTCACCCTCACCCCGAGGCAGGAGCGTGCGAACTACAAAGAAAACAATAACAAAGAAAAATAAAACCTAGTTAAATAAAGGGGAGAAGCCCGGCCTCCTCCAAAAAGTCAACAAGTCAATGTGCACGAACTCGTCGCGAGTACACAGGACAGGCGGTAGCGACCCCACTCATCCCCGTACCGGGACAGGTATCGTGCACGAAGATTACCCAGACTGGGACATTCAACAAGAATGTGCCGAACAGTCTGGGGAACGACGCAGTCCTCACAATAGGGCGCTGGCAAGCGTTCAATTAGATAGCGATGCGTCACACGAGTGTGCCCGATTCGGAGACGACAGAAAGCGACCTGAAGCCGTCGCGGCATTGGGGGATAGGTCCATGGGAACAGTCGCGGCGCAATAGCACACAAGTTTAGTTTTCTTCGACCGTCTCCCATCTTCTTTGACAAGCAGTCCGAAGAGCTGCCCGTATTCCTGCCATGTAGTCGGTGTGAGGAAGAGCGAAATGCTGGTCCGGTCGTAGAGTCCTCGCGGACTCTTTGGCGCCCTCATCCGCGCGCTCATTCCCCGCAATTCCTACATGCCCAGGAACCCAGCACAAGATAATCTCGACATCCACCCGGCTCGCAAAACCCGTGGCGTAACGGATATCGCGAACCAGGGGATGCGGAGATTCCAATGCCCCGAGAGCACTCAGGGCGCTTTGTGAGTCGCTATAGATCACAATCCGTTCTTCGAAACGGGCACGTCGCGTAATCTCACGTACCGAGTGGGGTATTGCCACCAGCTCGGCCATGAAGACAGACGCAGTGCCTGGCAGAGCCCCGCTGACTTCAAACAAGGGGATACAGCGTGGAAGCCGACCCACTCCGTATACACTGGCACGGTTCCAGCGTGACACGGTGTGCTCCAAAAAGGTCGAACGCAATACTCCCCGCGCTGTACCAGCTTTGGGAGCAGAGGCGTGGCGACAAATAGCCAAACGTGGTACGCTCCAAGGTGGCGTCCTGGGCAGAACCAGGGGCGCCCCGGGATGCTAGCAGAGCAGCATCCAATGGAAGCAGTCGCGAAGGATTCCGCCACGGACGCGGGGTCCCCAGATTGCGGTCCCAATCTCCTGGAGAACGGGAAGGGATCCTGCGAGAACTTGCCCCGAATCCTTTTGACTCCCTTCCACACCTCTGCCAAAGGGGTCTTCCAGTTAATTGAAGACACGTATGCCCGCCAAGAAGAGCGGCGGGCGTGCTTCGAAATATACCGGAACCTAGCCCTAGCCCGACGAAATTCAGCGACGGTGAAATCGTTCGGGCGGCGCTTATAGCGCATGTAGGCATAACGCTTCAGTTTGAGGGCCGTCTCACACTCGGCCGACCACGATGGAACTGGTCAGCGTGCAAAACGTCGACGTTCTAGGAATAGTAGTCAGGCCTGCGGCGATGAGGTTGCCGGAGAAGAACTCAACGGCCTCATCTACCGACCTAAACTCCTCGACTGAGATAGAGAATTCAGTCATTTCCTGAAATGCAGGCGCCCGCACCAAGCACCAAGCTCTCAGGCGGCAGTTGCCCTGAAAATGATATTTGAATGGGAAAGTGATCACTACCATGGAGGTCATTGACCACCCCTCAATCAAAATCAAGTTGTGAATCCAAAGAGCACAAAGATAGGTCAAGGCAAGAAAATGAAGCGGTTCTCGGGCAGTGATGCATAAACTCATCCACATTTAGGACACCTATCTCAAGCTCTTCGATCAGATCGGCTAGGACTTGTCGCCTGGGATTTATTGAGTAGTCTACCAAGTAATCTCTCCAGAGAGGATGCCTGCTATTCAGATCTCTAAGCAAGAGAAAGGGCCTCGGCAACCGTGTCACACCGCGGCGCAAGTACCCTGCGTCGAAGTCAGATGACGGTGGAATGTACGCAGAAATGATAATATACCTCCTATACAGGTGAAGCTGCACAGCCACTGCCTGAAAGGAGGTATCTGAAGTGAAAGAGAGAACGGAGACATCATGCCGGGTGTAAACCGCGCATCCCCCAGCACAGCCATCTCGCGGTGGTGGGGTCACAAGATCCTTATACCCCAGAGGGCGGGCAGGGGGCCCGCGCCTAGCGTGGTCTCCTGCAGAAAAATAGCTAACGGGGAACTAGACGAGACGAGCCTCCGCAGCTCCTCCCAGTTGGCCTGGAGTCCACCGAATTCCATTTAAGGAATATCCCCTTCAGGCCTAGCTCGGAGGAGACCCTGGGCGCTGAAGGCGCTGTCGCCTTCGAGGACTTATTGGGAAAGGTTGGGCTCGCCATGCGAGTCTTTTCCTCACTCCACCTCGAAACCTTAGGCGGGCGTTGCGGCTTCGGAGGCGGGGGACTCTATTTTCGAGGAATCACTGTCTCCGACTCAATCAGCCCACCACTAGGCGTGGGCGAAGGAGCCGAAGCTCCTTTCTTGCTGTCCTTTCGGGAGACAGCTTTAGGAACCTCGGAAGATGGCCTGGCGACCAACTTAAGGGGTGTTGCCTCCTGTGAGTCTAACGACTCGGTGGAGGCGCGTGGCCGTTTCGCCTTACGGGATACGGTCACGCTGTAGGAAGGGGGCGGGGGAGCCTTGGTTTTAGCGGGCCTTAGCCTCGCGGAATGAGAGTCGATCCTATGCCTGAACTGCCAGGATTTCTTTCTCAAGGAGATATGCACAACATTGCTTCGAAGAAGCAGGGTGCAGCTCACCGCAAATGACACACTTGGCCACACACAATTTAGACTTATCGTGTGCGGCCTTGGAGCAATTTACACAGACTTCGGGTGACCCCGACTTTGCATGTCTACAAGAACGATTCGTATGGCCGAAGCGGTGACAGTAATAGCAACGCCGCGGCAGTGGCACGAATGCCTTCACGCGCTAGCGGTACCAACCGGCACGCACCGACTCAGGAAGCTTGTCACAGTTAAAGGTGACGAAGAGTGTAGGGGTGGGTCTCAAGGCCCCTCCCTGTTTTCTCATCACACGTTCGACCTTGACCGCCCCATGGTCGGCCAGCTCTAAGGTGATGTCCTTTATCGAGTAGTCAACGAGTTCCCTCGCATAAACTACTCCTTCCCACAAAGTTCATGGTAGAGTGCGGCGTCACACTCACCGGGGTGCCATGAAGTTTCCGAAGAGCACTTATCTTGGCCGACTCGGCGGGATTCGCCGCCTTTGCCAGAAGGCTCCCGTCCGAGAAACGGGTCACCTTCGGCTCTCTACCAATTGCACTAGCTAATGCTATCCTCTGATGGATCATGTTGCCCTTGGCCAACATGCTGCCATCAGTGGAGGGAATAACGAGGAAGTGTTTGAAGCCAGCGGGGTCGAAAACGCCAGGTAACCTCTGAATGAGGGGCCCCGATGTTATCGAGGCTCCGCCCTGTGCACTTTTGGTCTTAAACATAGTCAGGGTCTCCACACACAGGGGGGTAGAGGAGCCGGATGTACCGATCTTGGCTTAGTCACTTACCAAAGTGGCAGCAGACCCATCCGTCCCTGAAGCCCCCATGGATGACGAGGAGGCCTGAGTCTTCTTAGTCTTTTTTTTGTTCTTTTTCTTTTTGGGAGCGGAGGGCGGGGAAAGAGCCCGCTTGTCAGCTCCGCCCATAGGAGCCCCCAGGCGAGATGAACCGGCCTCAGCCAGGTCCTTCTCCAAAATGTTGAAGGTCCTGGTGGTCGCAGGGGCACCGGTTGGAGGAGATCCCTCCCCTCCTTGTACTGTCTCGGAGACCCCAGCCATTTGAGGAGGACCTTGCATAGGGGCGGATTCGGGTTCGGTGCTTGGCGCCGAGCCCGGATTCCCCCTCCCCATGGACGGCCCTACCGTCTGAGGCTGGGTTGCCTCAAGAACCATGTCTATCACAGGAGGGGCCTCCAGTTGGCCATCCCCTCTCAGTACAAGGCAGGGCCCCTTGGCAGTGTCACCAGTCTTGTGTGGGGAGGCACAGGCCTTGACCCCGGCAAGGTTTAATATTCTTGCCAGCAGGTCTTTTGAGGGAAGCGACCAAAGGGTCCTGGCTTCCCTCACCCCCTAAGGGGGTTTGCCTTACCAAGCCGCTTTGATGGGGAGCGGCTGGCTATGGGCTGCCTGCTGGCTTTCTTGGCAGTCCCCTTGGAGAGAAAAGAGGGAACTGCCGCTGGAAAAAGGGAGGTGCCCGAAAGCACCTCCAGAGAAGGGGGTGAGGGGGAGTCCCCTGCACCTGTAAGCGAAGGAGAGGAGTAAGTCTCCTCTCAAAAAATAGAAATATGGAGGGTCCCCTGCACAAGCACATGTGTGGGAACCTCCATTTTTCCAGTGGCGCTGCCCAAGGGCGGCTCTGTCATTGGTACAGGGGGAATGAAGGGGAGATTTTTATTTTTTTCATCAGTGGGTATGGTGACCCTAAATTTTCTACGGGACGCAATAGCTCATCACCCCTCACAGTAGCCCACACTGCAAGGGGTGCGTACAGACCTGGCAGAGCCAGGTGCCGCCATTCAGGACCACCCGACCTGCCTGGTGGCCTGGCAGTGCATGGGCATGGCGGCTCCACCTTAGACACAAGTATGGGTGGGGATGAAGCAGGTTGTTAAAAAAAAACATCCCGGACCGGAGCTCAGGGATTAGGGAACATTGTCCCCTCCGCCCTCAGCCCCCATCTGGGATGGTTGGCTGAGAAGAAGGTCAGCATCTACCCTGTGAAATTAGAGGCCGACCAGAGAAAGTTGTGGGAGAGGTTGTATGAAAAGCGACGAAGTAGGGGAGAAATACATGCTCTCTGAAAGAAGGAGAAGAGGCTAAGCTGGGGTCGGACGGGGTGCTGAGTCCCGTCAGCACGGCAGCCAGGATGGCAAATAGCCACACCCCTTGGAGAACAGCGCAAATTACTGCAATATATAAGCAGGAAGCAAGAGATCTTGCGGGAAATTATAGACCAGTAAGTCGACTAGCATGATTTGTAAATTAATGGAAACATTAATAAAGGAAGCAATAATGCAAAATATGCAACAAAATAAATTATTCAGCAAGTAACAATTCAGATTATTACCAGGGTTGTCAACAGTATTGCAGCTAAATAAGGTTATCGATGATTGGACCCAGATACTGGAAGAAAAAGATGGAATTGATGTGGCTTATTGTGACTTAATGAAAGCCTTTGACAAAGTACCACATAAACAATTAATAGAAAAGGTCAAGAGCTACAATATTGAAACAAAATGTGTGAAATGGATTGGAAATTTTTTAGAAAACAGATACCAGTATGTAGTTGTAAATGGCAAGGAGTGTAACTGGTATGATGTAAAGAGTGGAGTTCCTCAGGGTGCAACATTGGGAGCATTGCTGTTTATTATATATATATATATATATATATATATATATATATATATATATATATATATATATATATATATAATCTTCCAGAGATATTGAATTATGGTAGAAATATTTATTTGTATGCTGATGACACTAAAGTTTATAGACAGATTAAGAGTGACTTAGACACTGCAAAACTTCGAAAATATCAGCGCAATAGATGAGTGGTCTAAGAGATGGCTTTTACCATTCCACCCCCAAATATAAGTTCAGGGAGGATTGATACGGGAACCCAGTGGCATAGCTAGTATTTTTGCTGCCCAGTGCAGCCCTCAAGTTTGTCGCCCCACCCTAGAAGGAATACAATAATACAATACACATTAACCCCTTAAACTTTATTTATATATATATATATATATATATATATATATATATATATATATATATATATATATATATATTCAGACAAAATTAGCTTTTTAAAATCCTTTTAAAAAAAAACAAATTTAATAATTTCTCATAAATGGCTTTCTTTGAATAATTTTAATCAGTTTAAAATTATCACCTCTTTCTACAAAAAAACTTTTCTTGCTTTTCTGTTAGCAAAATCATCAATAACATTGTCAAAATCTATTTCATCTGCAAGTTGTCTCTTTATAGACAACATGGCAAGATTTCTCAACCTCAAGTTGCTCATAGTAGACCTTGAGTAATTTTTTATTAGTTTTAGTTTAGAAAAACTCCTATCGCAGGTAGCAACACTGATAGCAATTGTGAGGAAAATCTGCAGCATTACTACTATATTTGGAACTGAATTCCCAAGATTATATTTATGAATAAACTGCAATAGCTCCAGGGGGCCTTCTTTCCACATATTTGTTTCACCTTGACTAGTAGCAACAGCAATAAAATGCTGCAGTTTTTTTCTTTCAAGTAGGAACTCATCTTTATCAATGGCATCATGATCTATTTGAGTAAGTTGGCACTCATACTGATCATTAATAAGATGCATAGGAGTAAAGAAATTATATTTCTCAGCAAGTTCATGTAGCTGTTGAAATCTCAAATTTATTTCTTGCATCACTCTATCCAGTGAAGAAAACATTTCTCTTCTTAATTCAATGTCATTATGGCAATCCAGCATCTTGTGATCCTTTACCAAAAATGTTTCTTCTTTCTGTTCATATGCTGATGTTCCATGACTATGCCCAGATCATCACAAACTTCTTTGGCATAGTTAACTCCATCATTTACTAGCTTTTTTCTGTTCTTAACCAGAAAATACTCTAATGCCCCGAGTTTTATATCACATTGTTGTAAGTTAAATCCTTTGGTTTAGAGGTAGGCCTGTGTGTCATTAATTTCTAGGAGGACAGGTTCACAGGCCAAGAAAGCACAGAAATGGAAATGACTGCAAAGTGCCAAGTAGCACACCAGCCTCTGAACTGGTAACTGTATTTTCTTCTGCGCAAGTTAACTTTTCTAAAACACTTAAGATTTCTGAGAAATGTTCCTTTACAACACATACAGCATTTCCCCTTGCACTCCACCTTGTTTCAATTATGCCTTTCACACTTTGACGAGTGACAGAAGTTAGAATGTCCCAACGATTAGTTGATAATGAAAAAAATGTGAAAACCTGCTTTACAGTTCCAAAAAAGGTAACAAAATTTTGAGCAACAGAAGCTGCATTAACACAAGCAAAATTCAGTGAGTGATTTGTACAGGCAACAAATTCTGCCTTTGGATTAATTTCCTTAATATGCTTCTGAGCACCACAATGTTGACCAGCCATTACTACAGCATTATCACATGCCTGCCCTCTGCAATTTTTAAAATCAATTCTATAATTTTATAATTTTTCTAAAATCACAGTTGCAATATTTTTGGCTGTTTTACCTTTTGTTTCAATGAAATCAACAAATGATTCCACAACCTTCACTTGATCTCCATTGATCATTTTTTTTTTTTTTTGTAAGGGGCTATCTGGCGACTGCCGACTTAGGCATAAGTCGCCGTAAAAAACAGCCTATTTCTAAGCTACTTTAAAAAATTTGAACAGAAAACAACAATAAAAAGAAATAACAATAACAAAAACAACTAAACCTAGTTAAATGAAAGGAAGAAGACCGGCTTCCCCAAATAGTCAACAAGTCCACCAGTCAATGTGCACGCACTCGTCCCGAGTACAAAGGACAGGCGGTAGCGACCCTGCCCATCCCGCCCCCGGACAGGTAACGTGCGCGAAGATCACCCAGACGGGGACATTCGACAAGAATGGGCCGAACAATCTGGGGGACGACACAGTCGTCACAATAGGGCGCAGGTGAGCGCTCCATCAAATAGCGATGCGTCACACGAGTGTGCCCGATTCGGAGACGACAGAAAGCGACCTGAAGCCGTCGCGGCATTGGGGGATAGGTCCATGGGAACAGTCGCGGCGTAATGGCACGCAACTTTAAGTTCCTTTCGACCGTCTCCCATCTTCTTTACCAAGCAGTCCGAAGAGCTGCCCGCATTCCTGCCATGTAGTCGGTGTGGGGAACAGCGAAACGCTGGTCCGGTCGCAGAGTCCTGGCGGACTCTTTGGCGCGCTCATTCCCGCAATTCCGACATGTCCAGGAACCCAGCACAAGATAATCTAGACATCTGCCCGGCTCGCGAAAACCGTGGTGTCACGGATGTCGCAAACAAGGGGATGCGGAGATTCCAATGCCCCGAGAGCACTCAGGGCGCTTTGTGAGTCGCTATAGATCACAATCCGGTCTCCGAACCGGGCACGTCGCGTAATCTTCCGTACCGAGTGGTGTATTGCCACCAGTTCGGCCGTGAAAACAGACGCAGCACCTGGCAGATTTTTTTTTTTTTTTTTAAGAGCTTATCTGCCGACTGCCTACTTGGGCAATAGTTGCTGTATTAAAACTGGCCTAGTTCTAGGCTACTTTAAAATAAAATTAGAGAGAAAAAGGAAACACCCCAAAAAGGGGGGAAAGGAAGCAAGCTGGTGCGTCAGGGAGAGGTCCCCCCCGGAGCAAGAGCGTGAAACCAAAGGGAAAAAAACAAAACAAAACAAAAAAACAAACCTTGCTTAAATAATAGGGAGAAGGCCAGCCTCCCCCAAGAAGTCAACAAGTCCACAAGTCAATGTGCACGAATCTGTCCCGAGTACAAGGGACAGGCGGTAGCGACCCCGCCTATCTCGGTACCGGGACAGGTATCGTGCGCAAAAATCACCCAGACTGGGACATTCGACAAGAATGTGCCGAACAGTCTGGGGGACGACGCAGTCGTTGCAATAGGGCGCAGGCGAGCGCTCCATCAAATAGCGATGCATCACACGAGTGTGTCCGATTCGGAGACGACAGAAAGCAACCTGAAGCCACCGCGGCATTGGGGGATAGGTCCATGGGAACAATCGCGGCGCAATGGCACGCAACTTTAAGTTCCCTTCGCCCGTCTTCCATCTTCTTTGCCAAGCAGTCCGAAGAGCTGCCCGTATTCCTGCCATGTAGTCAGTGTGAGGAAGAACGAAACGCTGGTCCGGTCGCAGAGTCCTCGCGGACTCTTTGGCGCCCCGCTGACTTCAAACAGAGGGGATACGGCATGCAAGCCGACCCCCTCTTGGGACTTGGAGCCATCCATATACACTGGCACGGTTCCAGCGTGACACGAGGTGTGCTCCAAAAAGGTCGAACGCAATACTCCCGGCGGCGTACAAGCTTTGGGAGCAGAGGCGTGGCGACAAATAGCCAAATGTGGTACCCTACAGGGTGGTGTCCTGGGCAGAACCAGGGGTGCCACCGACCCGAGAGCTATATCTAGCTCTCGAAGGAGTTTCCTGGCCCTAAACCCAAATGGCTTAGGATATGACTGGCGTCTCTCGGCGGCATAGGCACCGTCGAGATCAGCTGCGGACGCAGTGAAAGCTTTTGGCGACTGAGGGAGGTGCCGGGCTCGCGCTTACAGGCGAGTGATGCACTGCACGCGGCGCAGAGCGAGTGGCATCTCCCCAGCATCGAACAACAGGCTCTCAATGGTGGAAGTGCGGAAGGCAACGGTCGCAAGGCGAAGGCCGGTGTGATGGATCGAATCCACCTTCCGCAATAAACGCTCGGCTGCGGATGCATAAAACTCGCATCCGTAGTCGAGCTTCGAACGAACAAAGGATCGATAAAAAAGTAGGGCAGTAGCCCTATCAGCGTCCCAAGCGCTGAACGTCACGGAACGGAGAATGTCTATGGCGCGGGTACAAGAGACCCTAAGGCTGCGAATATGAGCCTCCCAGGTGAGGCGTCGGTCGAATACAAGACCAAGGAAACGGTGCGATTCCACCACATCCAGGCGCACCCCATTAAGAAACAAATCTGGGTCTCCATTGATCATAACATAGCAAAAAACTTGGCTCATTTGATTCTTTTGTGAAATATCAGGAGTTCTGTCGAATACTTGGCTTCTTTTACTTGGTTGATGATTCTGCTTCTTACATTTTCTCCCCAAATCTATATAAACTCATTTTGAATAGTAAGTGACAGATAAGAAGTAGTGAACTTGTTTCTCATCTGGATTCTTAGAAGATGTTCCCGTAACATTGGGTCCTATTTTGCCAAAGAAATCAACTAATTCTAAAAAGTTTCCCCTATTTTCTGTTACTTCTGGTTCAATACCAGTCTCTTTACTCTCACAATTCATTGCTTTTTGGTGCCATCTTAAAGGCAAATTTTGTTTAGCTAGTAATCTTATGATATCAAGAAATCTTGAAAGCGATTTCCTTCCACCTTTTTACTTAATTTTCAACAACTTCTTCTTCCTTTTTATCTATTGTTGCTCCAAGAGCAACAATAGATATTTTAGGATTCAGTTTCCACCATATGTTGAATCCATCCACCAAATTAAAACTTGAGTTACTTCCTTCTGGAAAGAGTTTGCAACAAAAGCAGTAAATAGCTTTTTTGGAAGGGAAGTACACCATCCATTATCTTAATATTTTTTCACCATTTGGCAAAATTTAAAAAAAACACTCACATGTTAGATTTCTAGTTTGTCCTTAGATGAATTACTTCACAAAAATAAGAATCTAGATTTGGATCACAGATGCACCTTGATGTACCAGTAAGAGCCATGTGTCATTGTTAATCTTGCTTGGCCATGGGCCACCATCTTTTAAGTCCACTCTGTCCACATCTGGAATATTTCCTTTCTCATGAGGCTCATGTTCTACATTACTTGTAGTTGACGAATCGCTTGGAGTTGAATCTTTTGAATCTAATAATGGTTTGGATTCACAAACTTCTCTAGTTTCAGTAGCGGTTTGGTCGATGTTAGTAGTTTCTGTAGGTTTGATGTATTTCAATAGTGCCCTTTCATGCTCTTTTATTAATTCTTCCCTTGCCTTTCTCTTTTTTCTAAAAGCAGCACCAATTTCCTTCACTCGCTTGATCTGGGCAAAGAGGGATAGAATAATAAATGAATGAATGTTAAAAACTTGAAGTAATAGGCAAACTTCAATGATGTTTATGATTCATGTAAACAGCTTCCCTATAATTAGTAAAATACAAAATAAATGAAAAAACTAAGTTTCAAACTTTACAATATCACCTGCATATGGGCTGCAGTCTAGGCTCAATAATAAATTATATAGGCCTATTTTCTTAGAGAAAATTGAAAGTGTAGAAAACATATGCATGCATACTACCATATAGTCTAATTAGCTTACTATGAGTTTAATTCATATAATTCTATTTATAATAAAGTTAAATTTTGCATTGTTCATACATTCTCACCTCTGCAACAGGTTTCCAAATCACTTGAGTGAAATTGATTATTGGGGCTATATGCCTAGTAACTTCAAGATGTATACTGTTCAAAATTATCACAAGCTGCATAAATAACAATAATAGAATAACTTGTGTGATGTGCATAAACAATATTTAAAATACACTGTGATGTGTCTACAAGCATCTAAGCCTAATGTAAAACTGACAACTGTGAGAAACTGATTAAGGTCAGTGCCGCCCAGAGCAGACTGCCCCCTCTGCCCCCCCCCCCCTTAGCTACACCACTGTGGGCACCTTATTTAATCAAAGATATTGAGATAATCAAAAATGCGCAGATGAGAGCTAGCAGGATGGTGCCATCATTGAAAGGTTTGACTTATGAGGAGAGATTGAGGAAGCTGGACTTAACACTAAAGTACAGGAGAGCAAGAGGAGATATGATTGAGACTTTCAAGATACTGTCTGGAACATATGATCAGGAAGTTTGTGGAGATATATTTAACTTATGAGAAGATAATGGTACTAGAGGACACTCAAAGAAAATATTCAAGGAAAGAACAAGATTGGCAAAGAGAATTAATTATTTTTGCAGCAGAGTGGTGAACAACTGGAATGCTATGCCTCAATATGTAGTGGAGTCTAACTCAATTGAAGAGTTTAAAAGAAACTTAGAGCAGAAACTCTTAGAGAATGAAATTAAATTATGGAGAGGAAATTGAGTCTGACTATTTGAAGAATGCAGCCTCAACACTGCCACAATAGAAACCAAAATATCAGATCTGGATGCAGAGACCTAAGAAGGCCTCTTCCAGGGGGGTGGGGGGAATATAAAAGACATTGTGACCACCCTTACCCCTCACATACCCCCAAAGACACTGTGACTACCCCTATATATCGTATACCCTTTCCTCCAATTTGATGCATATATTAAGGCTTGGGTACAATTGTGTGTTGTATGTTACAATGGTTACATATGCATAGAAATTTTATATTTATATTATTGGTGCTTTAAAAATTTGCATTAATATAAAAATTTAGCTGTTTGGAAAATTTTATAGGCATAAGGTTATCTAAATTATATGGGCAAAAAAAGTACGTAGATAAGGAAAAAAAAACAACAATTCTGGTATATGCTGTGTGTACCTTATTAAGAAAAATTTAGATCATTACTAATTATAATCAAAGACATTTTTCCAACTATTTACAGCTTCTATAATAATAAGTATATAAAATTTCAAGCATACAAGATTCACTCAAAACGCTGATGCACTTCAAAGTTATACATATATAAGAAAACATGAACAGCAACTTTTTAAATCTTTAACTTCAGATAAAAAATATCGATATGAAATGTGCTTTAGTATCAGTCTTCGACTGACCTTCGAACAGGTAGCAAGTGTTTCATAGAGCTCTCAGTCTGTTGATCTTTTTTCAGATTTTTCTACAGTTTGTTTTGTTTTTTTTTCTCACCACAATCAGCGAAAGCTAAGTTGCTCTTCTTTTTTTTTCTTATTACTACTTAAGTTCTTTGTTTCTTTGAATAAGTGATGGAGTTTGGGGATGAAAGTGAGCATGAGTGTCGGAATGTATGCATTGGTTGTGGTGTATTAGGTGAGGGGTATACATGTGTTGTATGTGGGCTGCGTGAATGCATTGTAGATTTGGAGGGGGTGAGAAGGCAGGATTTAGACAGGATATGTAGGCTGGAGGGGTTAGTTGCTGAGCTCAGGAGGGAACTTAGTGTTAGGCCTAGAGCTGGGAATAGGTTAGGTGGTGAGGTAGGCCAGTTAGATGTTTCAGGTGAAGGTAGAGGGCCGGTGGAGGAGGTAGTGATGGTGAAGTTAGCCCCCTTAGATTAGTTAGAAATAGGCCTAATGAGGATGGGGGACAGTGGAGAGTGGTTAGGAAACGTGAAGCTAGGGAGGCTTCTCCTGTTCTTTGTGAGAATAGGGTTGCCTCTGTTGAGGTTGTTAGCCAGGGGAAGAATAGGTGTGTGAGTCAGAGGGACACAGAACCTATTAGCTTGACTAATAGATTCAGTGCCCTAAGAGAGGAAGTAACTGGAAGTGATATGACTGATGGAGGTGGGGGTGGAGTTCGAGTGACTGGTAGTTTGAATGAGAATAGGAGTGGGGATGGAGTTAGGTCTGTGGAGGTTAGGAATAGGAGTCTGACTGAAGTGCTTGTGATGGGTGATTCGCGAGTTAGATATTTAGATATTTAGATAGGAAGTTGAATGCAAGTAAATTGAATGGTTTGAGGGTGTGTTTGCCGGGTGCTGGAGTGAGAGATCTGTCTGATAGGTATGAGGAGCTGGTGTCTGGCTGTGCAAGGGATGCGGTTGTGATTACACATGTAGGAGTGAATGATGTGAAGAAAGTGGGTGCATGTGAGTTACGTGAGAGGTACAAGAGGTTGATTGAAAAGGTGAAAGAAAGTAGAATGAAAGGTGTTGTGACAGGTGTGCTTCCAAGAATGGACGTTGGGGTAGAATGGATGTCTCGTGCAATTGGGCTGAATGATTATGTGAGGAGGATGTGTGAGATGGAAGGTGTCATGTTTGTGGATGTGTGGGATAGGTTTGTTGGAATGAAAGAAATGTATGGACTGCATTTGAGTAGGAGGGGGGGAGATGTGTTGTGGGAGGAGTATGATCGTGTAATTAGGTCTTTGCGGGCGGGAAACTAGATACTAATAGTGGTCAGGGAATTATGAGAGGACATTATAGTACTGAAAGTAGAATGGACTTGGCAGATAACAGAAATAGGTTCCAAGGCGATAGAGGTGAGGTCATTCAGGTTTCAAGAGGTGCTTCAGGGATAGGGGGGTTAAATTGTTTCTATACAAATGCTTGTAGTCTTAGAAACAAGAAGGATGAGCTATTTAGTTATATTAGCAATGAGGATATAGATATATTATGCGTTACTGAATCATGGGTTAATGAAATAGAATTTAGTGACACTATAAGTGAAATTGATTTACAGGGCTATAATATGTACATTAGTCAAAGGACAGGTAGGATTGGTGGAGGAATAATCATCTATATAAAAAACAACATTGTTTCAAGTTTAAATACTTCAATAAAGCAGGATAGGGTTGAGTCAATTTGGATAGATATTAGGTTCAGTAAAGATAGAATGGTGCATTTGGGAGCTTTTTACAGGCCACCTGGGCAGACTGATGATATGGATGAACTAATGATAAGGGAAATAAGTAAGGGATGTGAAACAGATGAAGTTATTATTGGGGACTTCAACTTAAACTCTGTGGACTGGGAAAATATGATAGGTAGGGATAGAACAAGTGGCAGGTTCATAGAATGCTTTGAGGATAATTTTTTCAATCAATTTGTTAATGAGCCAACAAGGGGGGACAATATATTAGATTTAGTACTTTCTAACACTGAATCATTTAGTTCAAGAATTGACTGTTGGGGAAGCATTGGGAAATAGTGACCATCAGATAGTTCGTTTTAACTTGGGAATTGAGAAGAGTAAAATAACTGAGAATGCTGAAAAAGTTCCAAATTTTCATAAGGGAGATTATGTAAAACTTCGAAGCTTGCTAAATTTGGTAGACTGGGATGTAGAATTCAGAGGTAAAAATGCTTATGGGATGTGGGATACTTTCAAGCATATAATAAATGTAGTCCAAGAACAATGTATCCCAATGAAGGCCATTAGGAACAAAAGTAGGAAACCATTATGGTGGAATCAGGAGATAGCTAGAAAAATTTCAGAGAAGAAAAGGGCATACAAAAAATTACAGGTACAAAATAATATTCAAAATTTAAGTGATTATAGAATGGATAGGAATGAGTTAAATAAGATTATAAAGAAGAACAGAAGGGTGTCAGAAATTAAATTAGCTCAGGATAGCAACAATGATCCTAGAAAGTTCTTTAGTTACTATAAAATTAATAACAAGTCTGGCAGAGTTAAAATAGGACCTATCAAATATGAAGGGGTTGTGAGAGAAACTGATGAGGAAATAGTTGAGGTACTAAATGGTCATTTTGCATCAGTATTTACAAAGGAGAAACTAAATATTCTTATATATAGTACTCATAGGTCAGGGAAAGAGGTGTTTACTAACATTAGTGTGGATCGGAGGATGATAAAAGGACTAATAGGTGAGTTAGATACTACCAAGGCCTCCGGCCCTGATAATATTCATTCTAGGATACTTAAAGAAGGGGTAGAAAGTATCTCAATAGCTCTGGAGAAGTTATATACTAGGTCACTGGAATATGGAGAAATACCCGATGATTGGAAGAGAGCGAATGTAGTCCCCATTTTCAAGAAGGGTAGTAAAGAGGATCCAAATAACTTTAGACCGGTTAGCCTAACTCCTGTAGTCTGTAAAATTCTTGAGAAAATAGTTAAAAAAGGGATTTGCCAACATCTAGAGAAGGGGGGGTTAATCAGCGATGCTCAGCATGGGTTTAGATCAGGTAGATCATGTTTGACTAACTTACTAGACTTTCTGGAGTTTGTAACAGATCAAGTAGATAAGGGAGAGAATGTAGATATAATTTACTTAGATTTTAGTAAAGCATTTGATAAGGTACCACATAGGAGAATAGTTCATAAATTAAAAATGATTGGGATATGTGGGGGTGTTTCAAATTGGATAGCTGAGTGGCTGAAAGACAGGAAGCAAAGGGTAATGCTAAATGGTGTAAAGTCAGAGTGGAGGGATGTTATCAGTGGGGTTCCTCAGGGATCATTTCTCAGTCTATTATTATTTGTCATCTATATAAATGATCTTGGGGAGGCAGTTAATAATAAAGTGTCAATTTTTGCGGATGATACCAAATTAGCAGCTGTAGTTAAAGATATTGATGATAATTTTAAAGTGCAGGGGGATTTAAATAAATTGTTATGCTGGGCACATAAGTGGCAAATGACTTTCAACCTTGATAAGTGCAAAGTTATTAACATGGGAAAAGATAATAGAGAATTTAACTATGAAATGGATGGGCATTGGCTGAGTTCAGTAGAGGATGAGAAAGATCTAGGAGTAGTAATAGATAAGTCATTAAGGTTTTCTAAGCAGTGCATTGAAGCAAGAAATAGGGCAAATAGAGTGCTGGGTTTTATTAAGAGAAATGTCAGTTACAAAAGTAAGGAGGTTATTCTTAAACTCTATAACTCTTATGTTAGGCCACATCTAGAGTACTGTATACAGGCATGGTTCCCACATTTTAGACACGATATTAAACTTCTCGAGTCAGTGCAACGGAGGGCAACAAAGATTATTCCTTCCCTGAGGCACCTTGAATATATAGATAGACTGAGGGTATTAAATATGTTCTCGTTTGAAAGGAGGTGTGTGAGAGGGAAAATGATTGAGCTCTTTAAAAAATTTTCCGGGATAGATAAATTGGATGTTAGCAAGTTTTTTGAGTTAGAAGATGGATGGACTAGAGGTCACCACTTAAAAATTAAAAAACAAGAGTGTAGGTTGGATTTAAGAAAATATTTTTTCACCAATAGAGTGGTAGACTTCTGGAACAAATTGCCGCAGAGGGTAGTAGGTAGTCCAAATTTAAATGTATTTAAGAGTAGGTTGGATGAGTTTATGGGAAGGGAAGGTTGTGATGGTTCCTAAGTTTTGTATATATTAATATTGTTTGTATATATCTATAGCTGCATGATTTAGTTCTTGACAAGCCTTGATTGGTGATACCCTTGTTTCTGGATGCAATCCTCTGAATGTATTTTTCCTGGGAGTTTGGGTGCCTTAAAAAAGAGGCCGTTTGACTCGGATGACCTATGATGAGCCCTTGTGGCTTTTGGCATCTGTTATATTATATTGTGGGGGACTTTGATTTTGTCTTCCCCTGGTGATGGTGCTTTTTGTGGGTGGGTTTTGACGGAGGCGGATGACCTTTGATAGGCCCTTGTAGCTTTTGTCATCCGTGTAATTATGTTATGTTATGTTATGTTATGTTAAGAAACTTTCAGCTTTATGTTTTATCAGAAAGTCACACTAAACATCTCATGAAATCAATGGAAATACTTTAAATTGAGTTTTGATTAAATCCCATCTAAAGATAAGCGATAGAACACAATTTCTGGTATATGTGAAGGTGGATCAGAAGTTTGAACAGAGATCAAAAGGAAATTATGGAAAAGGCAGTGCAAAATAAATTCTGCTTACTCATCCCAGGAACATTTTATTAACTGTTGACCAAACCCAGAAGACTTATCAGATAGCAGGAGATTCAGACCATCATTTGAGGAAGAACTATAAATTCTGATCCTATCATAAATTTGAAAAATGTCCAAAATACTTAATTTTGAAATTGAAGATTGTATCAATATGAATGATTAGAACAACAAAATTATTACATCTGCTCCAAAACTTGACAATGATGACGTTAAAGATCAATCTAAATTAATGCAAATTATTTATTTCCCTGTCATAACCATGGTATAAAACATGCTATAAATTTAGTGAAACAAGCATCAGAAGAAATTCTTTTGAAAATAGAAAAATTTATCTTAAATGTAACTAACTCAAGGAAAAGTATCCATTATTAATTGTGAAAGTCAGTGGATATTATTATAAAAGAACAAAGGATGAAAATGTGTAAAAGCATGAAAATTGTAAAATTTTGAATAAGGTAAACTAAGGTTTGGGTTGGGGGGAGGAAGGGATCAAACAAAATTGATAGCGAGTATTTTTTTAAGGTAACTACAATTTTTGGCCACATTTAATACACAAGCAAAAAAAAAAACTTGAATGTTGTTAATATTTGCCATGACAATGTTTATTTTTTTCATATACACAGTGAATCACAAAAAAAAAGTAGGTATACCAAGTTTAAATCTAAATAACTTTTTCATAAATTGAGATATTTGAAAGCCATTTGTTTTGCTTGATGTAGAAAACAGTCCTCTTTTACACCATAAATGGGTTTGCAGGTAAACATCATAGTATTTAAGCAGCATGCATTGGAATTAAAGGGTATACTGGGTTTTATTACACTTGTATTTTTTATCTTTCAAGAGTTTTATGTGAAGGATAGGAAAAGTTCCGTAAAACAAACATTAAGTTCTACTTTTCCAGCACTTTATTAAAACATCTTTTGCATTGTATGCAGGTGTGTTGAGATGGAAGTGAAAAGAATTGAGATCTCTGCTCTTCTGCACACAGGTACCACAACAAGTCCAAAATTGCCAAGGGGCTCAATGTCAGCCAGATGACTGTCCAAGGAGTCAAGGTGAGGTTCAAGAACAGGGAAGACCTCAATGATTGACCTCATTCAGGCAGACTTCAAGTTGTAAACGATTTGGCTGTGAAAAAGGCCTTTGAAAGTACACCAAAGCTCAAAATGACTATGTTTGAGAAGAATATCTCAGTGGCCACGGTGTCCAGAGCCATCAAGGAGGAGGGTGACAAGAGCTTGAGATGGATGGAAAGGACTCTGCTCACAGACTGTATACAAGAATGTTGGGAGCACTGTCAATGGCTTCTTAACGACTTAAAGCGTCATGGCAATCAAATTTTCATTATTTTTACTGATGAAAAAACCTTGACAATTGATCCAGGGATCAACAAGCAGAATGACCATAACCGCAAAATGTCCATAACCGAGCACTTGGCCTTCATGATGATGATCAGTGATGTGACTTTGAATGGCGAGAAGATAGCATCGGTGTGGTTCACATCCAGTTACAGGTTCACCGTTGTTAATTACAGGGACATCTTAGCCAGGAAAGTCCTGCCCTAGATAAGAAACATCATGAAGAATGTGGCTTATGTCTTTCGGCAGGCCAGTGCCCCAGCCCACATGGTCAAGACCAGACAGGATTGGTTGGGGTCAAACATGAATATCCAGTCGGACTTTTGGCCGTCGTCACCCAACCTCAATCCCCTCTACTACAGTATGTGGGTGCCTTTCGAGGGCAAGGCCTGCCACAGCAACATCAATGAGCTGAAGTCCTTCATCAACCGTGTGTGAGTCAGTATAAGGAAGGACTTCATTGGCAATGTGTGCGCAGCCTTCAGGTCTCTCCTGGAGTGTGTGCTCACCATCAAGGGTGAGCACATTGATTAATATTACAATTTAAACACATATTTATGTTAAAATAATAAAAATGTTTAACTTTTTTGAGAGCAAAGAATGATTGTAACAGGACTTTTGCAATACCGGTAGAAAAGCTTATTTGTGCAGTTTGGTTGAGACATCTATGATATTGATTTATTAATAAGAAAAACATTATTGCAAGCCTATATTGCTATTCAACATAACAGCTATTTCTATTTATACAGACATGGGCTTGCTCTCTCTCTCTCTCTCTCTCTCTCTCTCTCTCATCACCCTCATAACTTTAGATAATATCTAGTATGTCCTTTAAGATATTTATTCATTTGTGATGCGATTCCTCAAGTCATCTAAATTGAGAGAGGGTGTTGAGTAAACTGCACTCACTCTTCAAATGACCCCATAAAAAGAAATCACACAAGGTCAAATCAGGGCTTCTGGAAGACCACTCAGTATTATAGCCCACTGTCATTATTTGCTTTTGGGATACTTCCTGCAAGCGATTCTTAATAATCGCTAGTGTTCGGTGAGAAGG
Source organism: Ceratothoa steindachneri (assembly GCA_963969495.1). Taxonomy (NCBI): domain Eukaryota; kingdom Metazoa; phylum Arthropoda; class Malacostraca; order Isopoda; family Cymothoidae; genus Ceratothoa; species Ceratothoa steindachneri. The sequence continues at coordinate 238,224,010 of OZ018319.1, read as the reverse complement.
AGCAGCATCTTGAATCCACCAACCAAGATTAAATCTGGCTCCATAAGCAGCATGTATTGTGGAATGATATCTTGATTTAAAATTTCTAGGTTTCACCATTTAAGTTCTCATTAATAAAAATGGACCAATAAACGATCTATTGACACACAGTCCTACCCACAGAGGCAACTTTTCTCTACGGGTACTCTTTTCATACACATGATCTTTGCGCAGTTGGTTTCTTAGTGCATAGTGCCAGGAGTTTTGTCTGTTGATTTGACCATTCATATGGAATACATACAGTCTTCTATCCAACAACCATTCCTTTCAGTTTTCAGTCATCCTGAATGTCCTTTATTTAAATTAAGAATAGTTCCCTTTTTTTTTTACTTTTCAACAGTATTCCAAATAGTACATTTAGTTGGAGATGCTCTCTGGGGAAATTCCTATTCAAAATAGTTCTGCACTTGCATTAAGCTTTTGATTTCTAGATAATTCTTGACAATGAAGGGGCATCGGTCTTTGGTCAGCTGCATATTAATGGTATAAATTCACAAATCAATCATCTTGTGTAATAAGAACAGCTAGCTTAACATAATCCAAAAATTGGATGCTACATAATTAACATTACACAAAACAAACATTCAAAATATCTCAATTTATGAAAAGGTTATTTAAATTTAAAGCTGCTATACTTTTTTTTTATTCACTGTTATATTTGAAATATGGAAACAAAAGGGAGAGTATGTAAGGGGTAGGAGGGCTCACAAACAATTTAAATTTTAATATGTATCTATGACCAACATGAACTCCCAGTAACATATGGAATTGAAATACAAAATACTTAGCCCCACCTACTGTCCAGAAGGTGGGGTCAAAAACAAATATACACTCCTTCAAAGCACTGTGGGGAGACATCAGAGCTGCTTTGACAGACAAGTTGAGGATCAGCAAAACAAAATTCCATCTGATGCCAGGGAGGGGTAGTGTGGCAAGAATCAAGAATCCAAAGTGCTCACCATCTAAAACAAAGATAGCATTGGCTTGATGAACACAACTGTCTCCCTCACTGCTACCAGGCTTGAGATAGCCTGCCACATAGGAACATGCCAACACTAGGAAACCTCAGACAAATTCAGCGGATACACAGAGCACTGGAACTCAGTAGAACCCTGCCCAGTCAGCCAAGTTTATCAATAGGACCTGCCTTAGGGCAAATTAAGAATTAGTGGCACTAGTCTTAGTCTGCCACCAGAGCATTACTTTGAGATGACTTAAAAGTACAAATTTAAATCCCTTTGTGGGGTGAAGGATTAAAAATACAACCTCATAACTTTTCAGCCTGATAAAATCAACGCTGATGGGTGCTGAAACTGAATTATGAATCCGGGTAAAAGATGCCATTTTTTCAAGAAGATCCGAAAAAAATCTGTAGCCACCTTTAAGAACACACAACACTACCAATGGTTCCTCCTTTACATCTAGGCATATGTCCCTTGCAATTCTCTCTATTCTGAAAAAAACAAAATTTATTAATAATTAGCTATGTAATTAAGAAACTGCCATTACCTACTCCACCACACCAGTACCATTAAACAAGTGCTCTGATAGCTCCTCTTAATGCCTTCTAATATATTGGATTGCCATTCAGACAACTATCACCATATGCTTCCAGGATAGAGAAACTAATTCATACATTCTAGCTCCGTAATGGGGTATATATAACAAAGGTAACTATTTTATGAGATTGGAAGATTACATGCCCTCCTGACCCCAATGCCTACAAGGTAACCTACTTTAGCTGTGGAGCTTGAGGTCTTGCAACCCCATTGATCCTACCACTCAACTTTTTCTTTAATTTTAATCTTTCTTCTGGCAACCCCTGGAATCACAAAAGGGGCCTACCATTAGGCCAGCTTACACTAAGTCAAAGAAAAAACAAAAAATTCACCACCAATAACTGAATAAACAGAAGAATAAAGGCAACCAAATTAAGAAACAAAACACACTCAGGTAGAGAGGGATGCAGGCTCCCTCAGGGACCTGAATGTGCAGCCAACAATATTATGGAGGACCACCGCCTCCTCCAAAAACTCAATCATACCAAAGTCCAGTGGTAAGAGTCCCACCTAGAACTCAGGGCAGGTTTGTTTTGTTTGTTTTTTCTTTTAGGAGCCCATCTGGCGACTGCCGACTTGGGCATAAGTCGCCGTACTCACCACAACAGCCTAGTACTAGGCTACTTTAGAATAACAAAAACAATAACAATAAAAAGAAAAAAGTCAACAAGCAGGATGCAGGCTCCAGCAGCAGGAGGAGGTCCGCATCCCGCTGGTGGACAGACGTGCGACCTACAGAGAAAATAACAAAAAAATGAGAGAAGGCCGGCCTACACCTAAAAGTCATAGAATCAATGTGCACAAACTCATCCCGAGTACAAGGGATAAGCCTGCTCATCCCAGTACCAGGACAGGTAACGTGCGCGAAGATCACCTAGACTGGGACATTCAAAAAGAATGTGCCGAACAGTCTAGGGGACTAGGAAGTCTTCACAGTAGGGCGCAGGCAGGCGCTCCATCAAATTGCAGTGAGTCCAATTCAGGGACGACATAAAGCAACCTGAAGCCTTCACAGCATTGGGGGGTAGGCCCATGGGAGCAATTGCGATGCAATGGCACGCAACTTTAAGTTCCATTCAACCATCTCCCATCTCTTTGCCAAGCAGCCCGAAGAGCTGCCCGTATTCCTGCCATGTAGTCGGTGTGAGGAAGAGCGAAACGCTGGTCCGGTTGCAGAATCCTCACACAATCTTTGGCGCTTTCATCGGTGCACTCAATTCTTACATGTCCAGGAACCCAGCAGAAGATAATCTCAACATCCACCAAGCTTGCCAAAACCGTGGCATCACGGATATCACGAACCAGGAGTCTGGGAGAAGACCCTCCACCCAGATCCTGTTGAACAAATCTAGCAGAAAGGCCATGCTTCGCTCACCAAGGTGTTGAAGCATGGCGTACGGGACATCGTCCGGACCATGGGCGATGTCCGCGCACAAAGTGAGAGTGGAGCGCAACTCACTCACAGTAAACTTGTCGTTGAAGGGTTCTACGCCTCTGGAGGTAAAGTCCAGCTGGAGGCCTTCTGCGACATGACGTGCATTGAATGCTGGTGGAGCAGCATCCCGGCTAGAGAATGCGGAAAAAGCGGTCGCGAAGGATTCCGCCATGGACGCGGGGTCCGAGATTGCGGTCCCATTCTCCTGGAGAACGGGAGGGGAGTCCTGCGAGAACTTGCCCCGAATCCTTTTGACTCGCCTCCACACCTCTGCTAAAGGGGTCTTCCCGTTAAGTGAAGACACGTATGCCCGCCAAGAAGAGCGGCGGGCGTGCTTCGAAATATACCGGAACCTAGCCCTAGCCCGACGAAATTCAGCGACAGTGAAATCCTTCGGGCGGCGCTTATAGCGCATGTAGGCATAACGCTTCTGTTGGAGGGCCGTCTCACACTCGGCCGACCACCATGGGAGTGGTCGGCGTGCAAAACGGCCAGACGTCCTAGGAATAGTAGTCAGGCCCACGGCGATGAGGTTGCTGGAGAAGAACTCAACAGCCTCATCTACCGACCTAAACTCCTCGACTGAGATAGAAAATTCAGTCATTTTCTGAAATGCAGACCACCGCGCTGGAGCCAAGGACCACCGAGGTGGGCTCTCAGGCGGCAGTTGCCCTGAAAATGATATTTGAATGGGAAAGTGATCACTACCATGGAGATCATCGACCACTCCCCAATCAAAATCAGGTTGTGCATCCGAAGAGCACAAAGATAGGTCAAGGCAAGAAAATGAAGTGGTTCTCGGATAGTGATGCGTAAACTCATCTACATTTAGGACACCCATCTCAAGCTCTTCGATCAGATCGGCAAGGACTTGTCCCCTGGGAATTATGGAGTAATCTCCTTAGAGAGGATGCCTGCCGTTCAGATCTCCAAGCAAGAGATAGGGCCTCGGCCACCGTGCCACGATGCAGTGGAAGTCCACCGCGTCGAAGTCAGCTGACGGTGGAATGTACACAGAATTGATAGTATACCTCCTATCCAGGTGCAGCTGCACAGCCACTGCCTGAAAGCAGGTATCTAAAGAGAAAGTAAGAATGGAGACATCATGCAGGGTGTAAACCGCGCATCCCCCAGCCAGGCCATCCCGCAGTGGTGGGGTCGCAAGACCCTTATACCCCGGGGGCCAGGCAGGGGGTACGCGCCTAGCATGGTCTCCTGCAAAAAGATAGCTAACGGGGAACGGGACTAGACGAGCCTCCGCAGCTCCTCCCAGTTGGCACGGAGTCCATGGCAATTCCATTAAAGGAATATGCCCTCCAGGCCTAGTTCGGAGATGCGGGGGCCCTCCGCGAACTGAAGACACTCACGGGAATGGCCGTACGCTTCCCGGGGACAGAACCCCGGGCGCTGTTGGCCGGACAAAGCGCTGAAGGCGCTGTCGCCTTCGAGGACTTATTGGGGGAGGTTGGGCTCGCCATGCAAGTCTTTTCCTCCCTCTGCCTCGAAACCTTAGGCGGGTGTTGCGGTTTCGGAGGAGGGGGCCCTCTTTTCGAGGAACCACCGTCTCTGAGCCACTCGCTCCACATCGGGGCGTGGGCGAAGGAGCCGAAGCTCCTTTGTTGCTGTCCTCCTTTCGGGGGACAGCTTTAGGAACCCCGGAAGATGGCCTAGCGACCATCTTCAGGGGTGTTGCCTCCTGTGAGTCTAACGACTCGGTGGAGGCGTGTGGCCGTTTCGCCTTACGGGAAACGGTCACGCTGGGGGAAGAGGGAAGAGCCCTGGTTTTAGCCGGGGCTGGGTGTGAACCCTTTTTGCCGCCAGCTTTACCAGGAGAACGCCCGGGTTGAATAGAGCCCGCAGAAGGGCTCCGAATGGGCGCCCCGAGTCTTTTTAGTCTTCCTTGGTGTTTTCTTCTTTTTAGGAGAGGAGGGCGGGGAATGAACCCGCTTCTCACCTCCGCTGACAGAAGCCCCTAGGCCAGATGGAGCAGCCTCAGACAGGTCCTTCTCTGAAATGGAAAAGGTCCTAGTGGTCACAGGGGCACCAGTCAGAGGAGATCCTCCCCTCCTTGTACTGCCTTGGAGCCCTCAGCCGTTTGAGAAGGACCTTGCATAGGGGCGGATTCGGGTTCGGTGCTTGGCGCTGAGCCCGGATTCCCCCCCCCATGGAAGGCCCTACCGTCTGAGGCTGGGTTTTCTCAAGGACCATGTCTATCACAGGAGGGGCCTCCAGTTAGCCATCCCCTCCCAGGACATCGCAGGTCCCCTTGGCAGCCTCACCAGTCTTTTGTGGGGAGGCACAGGCCTTGACCAAGGCAAAGTTTAATATTCTTGCCATCAGGTCTTTTGAGGGAAGCGACCGAAGGGGCCTGGCTTCCCTCTCCCCCCTATGGGGGTTTGCCCTACTGAGCCGCTTACACGAGGGGCGGGCGGCAATGGGCTGCCTGTTGGCTTTCTTGGCAGTTCCCTTAGAAAGAAAAGGAGGGACTGCCGCTGGAAATAGGGAGCTGCCCGAAAGCACCTCCAGAGAAGGGGGTGAGGGGGAGTTCCCTTCACCCGTAGGCGTAGGAGAGGAGAAAGCCTCCTCTCCGGTTAAAGAAATATGGAGGGTCCCCTGCGCAAGCACAGGGGAGGGTAACTCCATTTTTTTTTCAGTGGAGCTGCCCGAGGGCAGGGAATTAGGGGGAGATTTTTTTTTCAACATCATTGGGCATGGTGACCCTAAATTCTCTGGGGGACGCAATAGCTCACCACCTCTCACAGTTGCCTGCACTGTAAGAGTTGCTTACAGGCCTGGCAGAGCCAGGCGCCGCCATTTGGGACCACCCCTCCCGCCTGGTGGCCTGGCAGTCCATCAGCATGGCGGCTCCACCTTGAACACGGTGTAAAAGGATAGATTGTGAAGAGGAGAGGAAAAGGGATGTGAGGAAGGTATGGGTGGGGATGCAGCAGGTTGTTAAAAAAAAAACATCCCAAATTGGAGCTCAGGGGTTAGAGAATGTTGTCCCCTCCCCCCTCAGCCCCGATCCGGGATGGTTGGCTTGAGAAGAAGGTCAGCATCTACCCTGTGAAATTAGAGGCTGACCAGAGAAAGTTGTGGGAGAGGTTGTATGAAAAGCGAGGAAACAAGTGTTTTGAAGGAAGGAGAAGAGGCTAAGCTAGGGTCGGACGGGGTGCTGATCCCGTCAGCACGGTGGAAAGGATGGCAAATCGCCGCGCCTCTTACGGGGTCCAGTCAGAGCAGAGCATCTGATGTGGTGTGGCACTTGCAGAAGACAAATGGCCTCCACTGTCCAGAAAAAAGGCTAATCTAACATTTACCAATTTCTACATCAACTTGCACATGCAAGAGGCTAGAGAGATTAGGCAGAAACTGGCTGGAGTAGAGTATTCTCTCCCTGGTTTGTGAAAGGTGAGCACAGTAGTGATTCACCAGGAATCTGGGAGGAGACGCTCCACCCAAATCCTGTTGAACAAATCTAACAGAAAGGTCAAACTCAGGGCAAGTGATTGCTACAATGCCAGTGCATGCTCCTGGAAAAGTACAGCTCACAATGCTAAGCCAGAAGTTGGACCTCCAACAAAAAGTGGATCACTGTCTGGCAACCAAACAATCCTGACAAGAAGGTTCCAGGGAGTGCTCTAATAAATGGTGTATCATTCTGTGAGTGTTTCCAATTTTGAGACAACAAAAATGGCCTAATATCATTAAGACATTGAGGAATAAGTCCAGGGGAAAATTCTGGGCACTACAGCTAACAAATTTAATTTCCTGTCTGCCATATCCCATTAAGTTGTCATGCAACCTAATGCTTACCAAATAGTCATAATGGAGAAAGGCAAAATGAAGGTCCATTCACTCAATCTGTGCAGACAGACTGGCAGCCTCATTTCCCAAAACATCTCCCAAACTGGGATATGAAGAGAAGACCCTCACTGGAATGGCTGCAGCCATTCAGGACTTGCTGGAAGAGGGTTGGTGAAATATGCAGACCTTTCCTACCTCAAATCCTTTGGTGGATGATTGGGCTGCTTTGGGAACAGTATTTGCTCAACTTTTGGAGTGACCCGGTTTCCTGAACCACCCCCTACCAGTCTCAGGCAGGGCAAATGAGATGAAGCTACCTTGTTGCTGCCCTCCTTTCAAAGAGTAGACTTTCCTAAGGGGTGGTTTCACACCATCTTTCTGGGCTTTGCCTCCTTCATGGGGGTAAGGGGAGCTAGTTTTGGTCAGAGATGGGATTGCACCCTTCTCATTGTGTGCACTAGGGAGAGGTTGAACCTACATAAGGGATCCAACTAGACATGGGAGCTAATATACTGGTAGAGCTGAAAGGGCCAGGGGCAGGGGGAACTTTTCTAACTTGGGAGGCATAGGAGGTGCCTGGTTGTGCAAAATGCACCAGGACTCCCTCCAAGGCTTCCTGGAATGAGACTGGGTCTGCAGCCTAAACAGCCAGAACCTCTTTTTTTTTTAAATAAATATGAATCATGCTTTGAAGATTCTGGCTGTATATTGCCACAATTCACACACTTAGCCTTTCATAATATATTTTTTAGCAGGTGCAGCTTAGAGGAGTTAGCACATATCTGCTGATGACCTGACTTGTTACTTCAGCAAATTTTGTTTGTGTGTTTGAAGTGGTGTCACTGGTAATAAGAACATAACATAAGAAAAGAAGGAGACTGCAAAAGACCATTCATGGCCTACACTTGGCAGCTCCTGTTCCAGTCAACACACAAAAGATTTCTTACCAGAGAAAAGTCATCAACATTGTCACCCTTTACAGGAGTTCGTCAGATCTAATATACATAAAATGCATCCAGAGGATTATGTCCATTCATGCAACCGCAAAATATAATCTCCCCACTCCTTAGAAAAATAGGTACATAAAAAAAAGTCAGTCCCATCTACCAGCTTCATCCATATATTTATCTAATCTATTCTTAAAACTACCCAGAGAGGAGGCTTCTATCACATGTCTAGTGAGCCTATTCCATTCATCTACCACACGATTTGTAAACCAATTCCTCCCAATCTCCTTCCTAAACCTATACTTATCAAGCTTAAACCCATTGCTACGTTTCCTGTCATGTTCACTAAGTATAAGAACCTTACCCAGATCCCCTTTATTATATCCTTTTACCCATTTGAAGACTTCAATCAATTCCCCTCTGACTCTTCTCCTTTCCAATGTATGTAGATTAAGTTTTCTGAGCCTTTCACCATAAGGTAAGTTCCTTAGCCCACCAATCATCTTTGTCATGCTTCTCTGCACAGACTCAAGCAAATCAATATCCTTCCTATAATATGGTGACCAAAATTGTACTGCATAGTCTAGATGAGGCCTAACTAGCGCCAGATACAGTTTTAGAATGGTAATGCAAATGCCTTCACATGGTAGCATTACCATGCAACTCAGTAAGTCCATCCAGGTCAAAGGTGATGAATAATGTCAAGGTGGGTTTAGAGAACCACCTCCCCACTCTTTCCTCTGTATACTCAACCCTGATTGACACCTGGTCAGCCAACTCTTCTAACTTCCTTGACAGAGTAGTTTGCCAATCTCCTGGCATGCACTACTCCTGTAGGAGTGATTTAGGTAGTCCGCTCCCCATCACCATCCCAAATGTCTAATCCCTTTCTTCTCTTCCTGGTTGCTTGAGACAAGGTAGATGAGAAGGGGGGTGGGGCAATAAGACTTCTATCGTGTCCCCCAATCATCTCTCTTCCTACAGGTGGATTTTTCAGATAAACTGATATAATTGATTGATGATGAAATGTTATACTTGAGTAAAGTGAAAGGAAGAAGTTAAAGTTAATTGGACAAAAAGGTAGGTGTGTGCAGCCTGTGTGAGTGTATGAGTGTGGCATTGAATCTGTGACTGAAGATGACTTCTGCTTTTCAGCTCCTTGGTACAGGTAAGACAGTCAAGCGACATCTGGACTTGAGAGGCTGCAGCAGCCAGCCTTGACCCTCACTGACTATTTGAAAAGGACCATCTTGAAGCATGTGTCTTTGAGAGCGCCTCCCAATCTCTATCAGTGGTTGGAGCCCACACGACCCAGTTCCCTAACCATGGAACACCCCAGGAATTCCTAGAAGAAAATGGGTTGCCTACCCTTCCCTCCCCCCCCCCCCCATTTATGCGCATTGAATCTTTAGTTTGGGGGAGTGCACCAATTAATTTATTGCATATGATTTGGATTTCTCTGTGTAAGCTGTGTATATAATATATATATATATATATATATATTTAGTATTTTGTTGGGTATATCTATAAGTATATATTTGGGGTTTTATTAGTGTAAAGTGTGAATATATATTTCTTTCTGTATAATTACATTTTCTGCATTGGCCAATATTTCTCAAGTGTAATGCTCTATATACATATACATAGTTTAGATTGTATAGTATATCGCAATTATTTGAGGTTGTTTTTTTGTCATTTGTTTTTGTGTTGTGTAAATAATGTCATAATTAGATAACCTCATTATCCTCCCCTCAAACACCCAGGTGGCCCTACAAGGGCAGCAGGCAGTGTGTCAGTAGGAAGTCTAGAGCCTGCCACCACACCCTTATTACAAAGTTGATGGTAGGGTGTGGTGTCACCAGCAGAAGTGTGAGCATCCTTAGACCACTCAATTTGGCACTTTACTCTGGGTTAGTACATTGACCAAGTGTGGGAAGTTATGCCCTGATGCTGAGATGCTGACAGAGCACATCATTCAGACAGCTTAGTTCCTTCAGATGCATGGATGATTAGGAAGCGTTTGAAGCCAGTGGGCTCAAAGACTCTCAATCAAGGGATCTGAGGTCCCTGAGGCTCTTCAAGAGAGTACGTTTCTCCATTTAATTTATCAGAGGTGTGTCTCTATAAGAGGATTCTGGGGATGGTAGCTGTTAGGGAATGGTCAGACATTAGTCTTCTGGTAAAGCTTGTCAGTCCTCACAAAAGTCTTTCTTTTTCCACCAGATCAGGTTTTCTTGGTGATACGATGTTTGAATGAAGCTCAGATGTTGCCCATTCTAAGGTGTAAACAGTTTGCCTTGAGACCTTCATGGCAATCACCATGTATACCACAGAGGTCCTTTCCTCTAACATGGCTTCTCTTCAGCTGTAAGCTGTAAGTTGGCTCCAAACTTGGCTTTCACATAAAAACAAGCAGGCTGAAGGAGAGAAATGAGTGACAACCTTCCTCTCTGAGATCATAGCACACTGCTGTCTACCAAGCTGGGCCTGTGACCTTTCCATTGTAGAAAACTTTTAGATTTCTTTTGCAGTCATTGTATTTTGAGTTTGAGATATTTTGTAAAACAACTTTCTTATTGAGTTTTGTTTTCAAATTGATGTGATTTTAAAAATTCTTCTAATTATTAAAATCTATAAATTATTAGCAAGTAGATATTGTTTTTAAGATATTACTGTTTTTGTCCACTTCATTTTTGTGAATATGATTGTGTCTGTTTCTTGCCTCAGCAGTTTAGTAGTAATCCACTTATTATCCCATCGCAATGCATCTGAACCACACTGATATCTAACAATCCCCACTTGAAGTGATACACTTCTTATACTCAAAAGAATACTTAAAAATCAGATGTATAATGATCATCACTTCCAAGCATGTACATGTGTTTTCAAACTCAACAGTAAGCAGGCACTCTAACCCTGATCAGATACATGCATTTAAACATTCACAATTCTTATGGGAAATTTTAATGCCAAAGGTTTTATGACAACATAATTCTTTGTTCAAAACGGTAGTATTTTATTCAACACATAATATTTTTGTAGACTAATATTGTATTGAAGATAATTGCCAATAAGGTCACCAATTTAACAGTTGTTAATTTATTTTATTATTGATAAACTTATTATAAAAGCACAGAGCAAACAATAGTATGCAATAAATGATTAATGGTAAATTCTCAGGAAACTTACCGGTCTTGAATTAAACCCCATGGGATCATAATGCCTTCAACATCATCTTCATAATGTTTTGGAAGACAAAAGTGGTTTAGTGAGTAGACATTATATTGATCAGGAATCTGTAAAAAATATCAACATATTTTATGATAAGCTAAATTTTATAGAGGTCAACAAATTGATGAAAACTGAGAAAAAAATAGCAATATTAGTGCTCAATAATGATGAATTCATAATACCAATCATTGTGACCATTACTGATGCTAAACTGTATGTAGGCCAGTAAACATTTATATTCACTTTTGCTTTGGTTCACCTCTTAAACCAATGGCGATATAGACTGCTCAGAGTTATGATGGAGGATGTTGAATTGATCCTCTTTTAGCTCGAAGGTTGTAATGAAATAGATTGGACTTTGTACTTTATTACAGTAAATAATTAATTTAATATTAATTTTATATATAAATAAGGTAATACACAATAAATGGAATATGCACTTCAATGGAAATTGATAATGAGAATAAATTCCCTATTATTGCATTGACTATCATTTCACTTTAGGCACTATGAAAACACTACTACTATATATGATTTGATAATTATGCTTTTCACTATAAATGAATGTGGCAAACAAAATGGTCTTTGAGTTTTGTGAAGCTATAATAGAAATGTGAATGGAAAATTTGCCAAGGAATGGAGAAAGGAGGCATTGAAAGACAGCAATGTTATGAGCTTGGCATGGTAAGCAGAAAACAGATACCACAATTACCAATGAGAGAGGAAGGCATTTTAGATTAAGACAGGCCAAACATCTAGTCTTCTTGGCATGTGTAAAATTAGATAAACTCTGCTCCTCAATAAGCCAATTTTACTACTCCATAAATTTGGGGAGAGGGGGTCTGCCACATTCCAGAATTGGGGGATAATTTCATTCAAAGACAAGTTGCTTTAGGTGGAAAGAAAAAGAAGGATCTTATCATGTACAAGGCAGAGGCATATCACTTCTCTCTCTCTCTTTCAGTCTAAAGAGGTAGGCGAAGCTCAGCAGGAAATTTACTTGGTTCCACAGGTGTGTGTATGTGTGTGTGTATATGTGTGTGTGCATGTGCATGCATGTGTGTGTGTGTGTAATGTGGGAAAAGCCAGGGATGGTGTCCACTACAAATTCATTTAAACTCCTCCAGTGAAAGATGGCCTTTTTTTTAGTTTGGACCAATTGTGATCATGAACTATGGTCTTCCATTTATTAGTCTAGTGCTGGTAATATTTGGACAGTATGCCGTAAAATGTATGCAATGGTTTTGCCATTTATACAATCCAAACTATCCATTAGTTATGTATAAATACAGGGTTTTTCAAAATATGACTGTGACATGGGTTGAATATAATGAAAAAGTCAATGGTACCTACAAAATGACAATTACCTTATGCAGTTACTTTTTTTTTTATTCAATTAACATTTTATTCTCCCAGCTATAAATTGCCAGACCTCCACACCTTTAAATCACTACATGTATATTTTTTCTTAAATGTTAACAAACATTTTTGTTGAAAAGTATACCGGGCCAGTTGCTTGAAAATTTTATTAGTTTTCTCACCACTTCATTGAAAGATACCTTTACAAGGAATCTATCAGTCAGTACCATGTTATGTACTTAAACTTTTCATTTCTTTCAGGAAGTGAATGTTATAGAAATACCTGGAGTTCCACCTTTTGCTTCTTGAAACAGGAATGCCACACATTTAACTATTACCATAAAGCAGGACTAATACATTTAAAAGAGTTCAGTGAAAAAGTTAAAGAAATACTGCAGTGGAGATATGGATACCAGTTTCACAGGATAACCAAGTTTGCTTTGCTTTCATCATGAGATGTATCTGAGATGCTATGAAACTGTCTTTCTAGGGGCTGTTCAGAAAAATGACATCCAAAATTTGTATTTCTATCATTTTGAAGTCATTTTATTTATATTGATTGTAAATATGTTAATTTAAAGCCATTAAAGAAGTTTTCTGTGCATAAGAAGTATTCAACATATATAATGTCTTTTTTTTTTCCACAGAATCTCTGGTGATTGTCAATGAAGCCACTGCCCAAAAGTATCTACACCTAAAATCAGGTCAGACGTTGTGCTTAACATGTGTGAAAAGGATTTTGGAATGTGATGCAATTGAATATTTGAAGGGCCTTGTAGATTTGGATGAAGAATTCCAGATCAGGAACTTGTCATTTGAAGCATTGGATGGAAGTGCATGGATCCTTGATTTTAGTCAAGTCAAATTTGTTTGTAACTGAGACAAGCAGTTGGTGTTGGATAGTGTGATGCTGTTGTTTTGTAAAGTTTGTGTTTGTTATGTGGTCAAGTGTTTGGATATAATAACTGTTCCAATTTAGCATTTGTGATTTGGATACTTTGTTGTTTATTTAACTTTACTGCTCTTATATATTTGGTGTTTTGCATCTTGAGGGTGAGGTGTTGTATGGTGCTGTAGTATGTGTGGTTGTTTGATGAAGTCTTGGATTTCAGGAGTGAAGTTGGGGTTGTATGATTCTCTCTTGCCCCTGGGGATGTCTCTTGTCTGCTTTTTGTATAATTATGTTGAGAGTGCAGATGGCTGTGTTGTTGTTAGTGAATCCATGTGTTGTTCTGTTTCAATTGTGAAAGCCTCCCAATTAGCTCTTTTGTAATTAGTGCAAGTGCATCTGTGGCCTGCTGGAAGATATCTTGTTTGTGTAGTGATGATGATTGGGAGATGATCAGAGCTTAGTTTTGACCTCTAAAGGATGTTGTGGGAGAAGATTAGGTGAGCAGAAAGTGATGTCTGGTAATAATGGGAGGAAGAGTGCTTGGTGGTGTGTGTGTTTGTTGGTGAATATTTAGTAGAGTGAGGTGTTCAGTCTGGGATTGGATTAGTGTTCCTCTGTTTGTATCCAGGTTGTCAGTACAGACTGGTATCTTGGCATTGAAGTTACTACCCAGAATGATGTTAGGTATATTTGTGACTTTAATTCAGGTAAATAGTCTTGTGCTAATGTGGTGGGATGTATATGTTTGCAATTGTTGTGTGTGATTCATTTCCAGTACATATTTGAATTGACTCAATTTCTGTGATGGGTCATGTGAGGGTAATAGAGATTTAGAGAAGAGATGGTAACAGGAAATACTACTGGAAGAAATGGGGGGAGGAGAAACCACTTTGTGAGCCATTGTAACCTCATGGATAAATGAATTCTTGTCATTGCCTCAAATGTCAGCAATTTTATATTTTTAATAAATCAATATCAGGCATTAAGACCCATCAATTTAGGGGGTAGCAAGAGCTAAATTTCCAGTGTAGCAGCCTGCTATACTTGGGAATAAAAGGAAAGAACAATAAAAAGAAATATAGGGGCTATAAGACATTTTAAAACTCATATTTTAAATGCAATAGCAATGAGGCTGTATCACACAAAGTTGAGAAGGTAGAAGTAAAAATAGTGGAAGATAATATGTGTAGCAGCAGGTCCTCCTGCAGGCATTGGGACAGCAAGGGTGCAAGCTTAGATAATTTACAAGATTGTCCAAATAAAAGGTGATACAAATGGCAGGTAAATTCAATGCTAAACATATTAAACAAATATCATTTTGCAATGGTAGCACATAATATGGAAACTAGTCAAAATATTTTCATAAAAATTTACGTGCTGATCCCTGCCTTATATGCAATTGCATACCGTATGCCTGGAAGAATAATCCGATGCTCCTGTCATTTTAAAATCTTTAGGGGTTAAAAAATAAGGACACTTTTGGGACAGCCTAAGTATTTTAGAAGATTGTGCAAAAAAATTAAGGGGGAAAAGGTGATACAAATTATCTTACCTGTATTGGATTCATTTTTCTAAATTAGATAAATAAAAGTCTAAATATTTTTATTAATATGCTGCAAAAAATAAATTTCAGAGAATAAATAATTTGTTATTAGTACTTTGCTTTCTAATAATTTATCAAGAGCAGAATCTCAGTGGTAAAAAGAGTAAGGGAACAAGTTAGCATCTCCAACTGGAGAACAGAGTAAGAGGGTTAAGCATTATTATTAAAATTTGATTACATGATCAAAATTCCACTAAGAAATAAAAGGATCATAAATGGCGCTAATTGGTGCTATCAACAAAAGAAATCAAAGTTTTATTCAGATAGTAGCTGACTATATAGAAAAGTGGAAAAACTGCTGATTAAAATAAAATTAAGCAATGTCTAGTGTGGTAGAGCGCTACACTATGCTGTAGATAAGAATATAAGAGATGTAGGAGTGTGCAAAAAGCCAATCAAAAGCCTATATGAGGCAGCTCGTGTTCCCATTACCAGTTTGAGTACCATCTAGCAATATCATCAATAAATCTATCCAGTCTATTCTTAAAACTCTGGAGGAAGTACACTTGATCGCATAACTAGTGAGACTATTCCATTCATCTACCACTCGATTTGTAAACCAGTTTCTGCCAATCTATTTCTTAACCTAAACTTTTGTTAAAGGAATGTCATGATATTGGATTACCGAGTTCTCTTTATAAGTATAACCAGTTCAAAAGGCATAAGAAGCCTCTTGTGTATAAGATCCTATTTCTGCATAATAAAGTTTTCTAGCTTCCATAAAAGTTATCTTTTGGTATACCTTAATCTTAACTATAGCTTTTTCTTTTTTCCAATAGGGGTAGTCTCTAGAAAATGCATTTTGTGGTCCTTTACAGTTTATACAAATTGGACTTCCAATTTCATCAGGGCAAGATCAGGTATCATAAGCTCCAGCACATGTGGAGCAAGCAATTTTTTTTTTTAGAATTGCTAACTATGTAACGTAAATAGCTACAAAACATGTATTTCAGATGTATTTACTTGGGTACCTGGCTTTCTCCTAGAAGGTTGCATTTGAAGAAGCTATGACAGAGTTGATATTCATTATAAGATTAATTTGACTATATAGTATAGTCTATTTTAAATACATTTGTATTTGGGAAGATAAAATGCTTTCTGTTGTTTGGGATGTGATACCCAAGTTAACTCATATAGTGAGTTAGTGTTCTTCAAAGTGTGATTTAGTGTGCTTCTTTTTTTATACTTTAGTGAGTGTATTCCTTTTTATTATTTAAACATTAATTAGGTTATAATGGCTGAGTGCATTAAGTTGAGAGAAAGGTGGATAGCTGAGGGTAAGCATGAATGCGAGTCTTGCGATATTTGTCCTAGATATGGAATGGTAGGAGTGGGGACTGCTTGAGTTGTGTATGGGACTCAAGAGTGTGTGCAGAAGTTAGAGGAGGGAAAAGCATAGGATTTGGGAAGAATAGCTATGCTGGGAGTTAATCACCGAGCTTAAGAAGGATCTCAGCACCAGGCACAAGGGAAACTCTGGGGATCATAAGGTTAGCCCATTTATATTAGCTAGGAGAAGGACTAGTGGAGAGAGTAGTGAGTGGCAGGTGGTAATGGGAGGAAGGAATCAGGTAGGTATTGAGGTATCTCCTGTTACAGATGGAAGTAGGGATGTCGGCAATAAGAGAGTAGGGATAGTAGACCTAGGTAGAGAGTAGGTCTGTTCCTCTTACTTGTAGTAATGTGATTTTGGCCGTGAGGCCTGGTGGGCCACACAGTACCGTCTAAAGGGCTGCAGGTTGCGTACCACTGTTGTAGAGGGACGCCCTGAACACAAGAAAATAGGGACCAAAGGTAGGCCCTGTGTGCATTGGCCCCGAAACTGCTCACATGCATGTTCCACCTCACGTCCACTGAAAGGTGGATGCCTAAATATTTGTGGGATGATATGGTTTCTAAGGTGATGTTATGGAGTTTGTAATTAAATAGAATGGGTTTGTTGGGTGAAACGGATGTGATGACATTTGTCTGGTCTAAAAGTCATTTGCCACATGGCTTCCCAGTCTTTAAGTGCAGGTAAATCGTCTTGGAGCCGAAGGCAGCCATTCATATCTACAATTGGTCTATAAACTAAACTATCATCTGCAAATAGTCTAGTGGTAGAAGTAAGCGATAGTGGAAGGTCATTAATATAAGAAAGGAATAGTAGTGGCCTCAAGACGGTACCTTAAGGTATCCCATAAGTCACAGAAACAGAAGAGGATTGACTACCTTCAAGCATAACACATTGCTCTCTAGTATTCAAAAATGTCTTAATCCAGTGAAAAATTGGTCCTTGTATGCCATAAAAATCTAATTTTCCTAATAGTCGTTGAAGGCTTTGGCAAAGTCTAAAACTATGGCGTCCATTTGTCTAATTTTGGGGTCGTTCAGGGATTGGGATATGTCATGGGTCATCTCCAGTAGTTGAGTCTCGCACAACCATTTGGGCCTAAAGCCTTGCTAGGCATCAGTCAGTATGTTTAGCCTATCAAAATGGTCCATGATATGTCTGTGAATTATAGCTCAAGAATTTTGCAGGGGATTGAGATAAGCGAAACAGGTCTATAATTCATGGGGAGGGTTCTGTCGCCGGATTTAAAAATAGGAGTCACATTTGCCAAGAGCCAGTCATGGGAAAGTTCTCCAGTTAATAGTGTCTGTGAAAATATAACCTGCAGGACAGGGGTCAGTACGCTAGCACCAGACTTAAGTATCCTGCAGGGTTATTGTCAGGTCCAGACACTTTGTTAATGTCTACCTCAGTTAATAGTTTCTCAATTCCTTGGGTGTGTATAACAAGGGAAGGTATAGCTGTGTATGGTGATTGTGGCATGTCAGGTAAGTCTGCTTGTTTATTGGTAAATATGGTTTGGAATTGTGCGTTGAGTGCAGTAGCTTTGTCTTGTGGGCATGTAACCAAGGAATTGTTATGTAGTAATGTTGTTATACCTGTAGAGTCTTGTTTGCATGCTTTGAAGCTATAAAATTTATTGGAGTTTTGTTTGTTGTCTATGAGGAAGGTGGCTGTGTAGTTAGTTTCTGCTTGTTTTATTTCTTTTTGGAATGTTTTCTGTATGTTTATGTAGTGTTCCCAGTATTGTGTATCACTAAACTCTTTTGCCCTCTTGTATGCTTTTACCTTGTTTCTGTGTAGTTTCTTTAATTGTCTATTGAATCATGGTTGTGAATGGTTCTGTGTGAGAGTTTTCTTGGATATGTGCTTGTCCATTGTGTGATATAAGAAGTCTCGTAATCTGGTCCAATTTGCTTCCGCAAAATTGGTCATAGGGTCACTGCCGAGAAAAATGTCTTTAAAGTCAGCCAAGTCATGGATAATGACTTTCATGTCAGCTCTGTTGTACAAATAGATGTTCCTGGGTATTTGTTTCTGTATCTGTGGCTTAATGCTCGCATCAATGAGTACCATCTCATGGTCACTGAGACCAGGTAGTACTTGTGTTTGTGTAGTTAATGAAATGTTGTTTGTGAGGAACAGGTCTAGTAAGTTGGATGTGACATTATATCTGATGTTTGGGTGGTTTATCAAAACGCTAACTTGTGTGAGTGTTGGTTTGAGTACTGTTTGGGTAAGTGAGTGTGTGTTAATTATGTCAATCAAGTTTTCCTATCAGTGTTTGGTAGTATCATGGCGCTTTCATGAATAATAATGTCCAATATGGCTTGCACCATCCAGTTGATATCTCAGAGGTTAAGTCACCAGCCAACCATATGTTTTTGTAGGGGGCAAGTTGGAGAGAGATTCATCTAGGATCTGCAGGTATTCTATATTCGAACTGGGAGGATGATAAAAAACACCTACAAAAAGGGACCTGCAGCCCTGTATCTGTATCTTTGGCCAAATTAATTCTGAATTAATGTTATGTTGGTTGGCTGGGGTCGCAACTAGTCCGGGCTTCGTTGCTATCAGGGCTCTACCGTGGTTATCATTCTGTCAGTCTTTCCTGTATAATGTCATGTTACAGGGGCTATCTGTTGGGAAGACTTCACAGTCCTGAATGCTACGGAAGTTGATGGTGATTAGGCAGAGGTTAGATGACTCTTTTATGGCAAGAGAGTCATTATGGGTGGTGTTGGGATGGGTTGCAGATGAGATATGATCTAATTTTGTGAATGGTGATATTGATAATGACTGTAATGTATTATTATAAGTATAAATGGGTATGGAGTGGGCTGGGTGTGTGCAGGGACTGGGTGATGTCAAACAGTCCAAGGCTGTCATGTCTCCTTGTAGGTTATGGGAGGAATTGTCTAAAATATCTTGCCTAGCATCTTTCTATATAATGATGGTGAGGTTTGATGAGGGGTTGTGGTGGTAAGGGGGATAAGACAAGATCAAGGGAACTGAATCTATTGTAATTATGAATGGGGGAGATTATGTAAAACTCCGAAGCTTGCTAAATTTTGTAGACTGGGATGTAGAATTCAGAGGTAAAAATGCTTATAGTATGTGGGATACTTTCAAGCATATAATAAATGTAGTCCAAGAACAATGTATCCCAATGAAGGACATTAGGAACAAAAGTAGGAAACCATTATGGTGGAAACAGGAGATAGCTAGAAAAATTTCAGAGAAGAAAAGGGCATATAAAAAATTACAGGTACAAAATAATATTCAAAATTTAAGTGATTATAGAATGGCTAGGAATGAGTTAAATAAGATTATAAAGAAGAACAGAAGGGTGTCAGAAATTAAATTAGCTCAGGATAGCAACAAAGATCCTAGAGTTTGTAACAGATCAAGTAGATAAGGGAGAGAATGTAGATATAATTTACTTAGATTTTAGTAAAGCATTTGATAAGGTACCACACAGGAGACTAGTTCATAAATTAAAAATGATTGGGATATGTGGGGGTGTTTCAAATTGGATAGCTGAGTGGCTGAAAGACAGGAAGCAAAGGGTAGTGCTAAATGGTGTAAAGTCAGAGTGGAGGGATGTTATCAGTGGGGTTCCTCAGGGATCAGTTCTCGGTCCATTATTATTTGTCATCTATATAAACGATCTTGGGAAGGCAGTTAATAATAAAGTGTCAATTTTTGCGGATGATACCAAATTAGCAGCTGTAGTTAAAGATATTGATGATAATTTTAAAGTGCAGGGGGACTTAAATAAATTGTTATCCTGGGCACATAAGTGGCAAATGACTTTCAACCTTGATAAGTGCAAAGTTATTAACATGGGAAAAGATAATAGAGAATTTAACTATGAAATGGATGGGCATTGGCTGAGCTCAGTAGAGGATGAGAAAGATCTAGGAGTAGTAATAGATAAGTCATTAAGGTTTTCTAAGCAGTGTATTGAAGCAAGAAATAGGGCAAATAGAGTGCTGGGTTTTATTAAGAGAAATGTCAGTTACAAAAGTAAGGAGGTTATTCTTAAACTCTATAACTCTTATGTTAGGCCACATCTAGAGTACTGTATACAGGCATGGTCCCCACATTTTAGACACGATATTAACCTTCTTGAGTCAGTGCAACGGAGGGCAACAAAGATTATTCCTTCCCTGAGGCACCTTGAATATGAAGATAGACTGAGGGTATTAAATATGTTCTCGTTCGAAAGGAGGTGTGTGAGAGGGGATATGATTGAGCTGTTTAAAATTTTTTCCAGGATAGATAAATTGGATGTTAGCAAGTTTTTTGAGTTAGATGATGGAAATCGGACTAGAGGTCACCACTTGAAAATTAAAAAGCAAGAGTGTAGGTTGGATTTAAGAAAATATTTTTTCACCAATAGAGTGGTAGACTTCTGGAACAAATTGCCGCAGAGGGTAGTAGGTAGTCCAAATCTAAATGTATTTAAGAGTAGGTTGGATGAGTTTATGGGAAGGGAAGGTTGTGATGGTTCCTAAGTTTTGTATATATTAATATTGTTTGTATATATCTATAGCTGCATGATTTAGTTCTTGACAAGCCTTGATTGGTGATACCCTTGTTTCTGGATGCAATCCTCTGGATGTAGTCTTCCTGGGAGTTTGGGTGCCTTGAAAAAGAGGCCGCTTGACTCGGATGACCTATGATGAGCCCTTGTGGCTTTTGTCATCCGTTATATTATATTGTGGGGGACTTTGATTTTGTCTTCCCCTGGTGATGGTGCTTTTTGTGGGTGGGTTTTGACGGAGGCGGATGACCTTTGATAGGCCCTTGTGGCTTTTGTCATCCGTGTAATTATGTTATGTTATGTTATGTTAGAAAGTTCTTTAGTTACTATAAAATTAATAACAAGTCTTGCAGAGTTAAAATAGGACCTATCAAATATGAAGGGGTTGTGAGAGAAACGGATGAGGAAATAGTTGAGGTACTAAATGGTCATTTTGCATCAGTATTTACAAAGGAGAAACTAAATAGTCATATGTATAGTACTCATGGGTCAGGGAAAGAGGTGTTTACTACCATTAGTGTGGATTGGAGGAAGATAAAAGGACTAATAGGTGAGTTAGATGCTACCAAGGCCTCCAGCCCTGATAATATTCATTCTAGGATACTTAAAGAAGGGGTAGAAAGTATCTCAAAAGCTCTGGAGAAGTTGTATACTAGGTCACTGGAATATGGAGAAATACCCGATGATTGGAAGAGAGTGAATGTTGTCCCCATTTTCAAGAAGGGTAGTAAAGAGGATCCAAATAACTATAGACCGGTTAGCCTAACTCCTGTAGTCTGTAAAATTCTTGAGAAAATAGTTAGAAAAGGGATTTGCCAACATCTAGAGAGGGAGGGGTTAATCAGCGATGCTCAGCATGGGTTTAGATCAGGTAGATCATGTTTGACTAATTTACTAGACTTTCTGGAGTCTGTAACAGATCAAGTAGATAAGGGAGAGAATGTAGATATAATTTACTTGGATTTTACTAAAGCATTTGATAAGGTACCACATAGGAGACTAGTTCATAAATTAAAAATGATTGGGATATGTGGGGGTGTTTCAAATTGGATAGCTGAGTGGCTGAAAGACAGGAAGCAAAGGGTAGTGCTAAATGGTGTAAAGTCAGAGTGGAGGGATGTTATCAGTGGGGTTCCTCAGGGATCAGTCCTCGGTCCATTATTATTTGTCATCTATATAAATGATCTTGGGGAGGCAGTTAATAATAAAGTGTCAATTTTTACGGATGATACCAAATTAGCAGCTGTAGTTAAAGATATTGATGATAATTTTAAAGTGCAGGGGGATTTAAATAAATTGTTATCCTGGCACATAACATAACATAATTTAACGGATGACAAAAGCCACAAGGGCCTATCAAAGGTCATCCGTATCCATCAAATCCCCCCCATATAATGCATCCATAGGATTTTGTCAGATCATGCATCTACAATATACAATTTAACAATCCATAGGAATGTCCAACCATGCATCTACAATATATAATTTAAAGCCTCCATAGGAGTCTGTCAAAAACAGAATCAAAGTCCCCCAAAATATACAATAAAAAGAATCTGCATCCACAGGAATGAGTCAAGAAACATCCACATACCAAAAAGTAAGAAATTAACCCTCCATCCCCATATAATCATCCAATCTGCGCTTGAAAACATTCAAGTTTGGGCTGTCTGCAGTCTCAGGTGGCAAACTATTCCAATAATCCACCACTCTGTTAGTGAAAAAAATATTTTCTAACATCCAGTCTGCACCTCTGTTTTTTAATCTTTAAGTGGTGGCCTCTAGTTCTATTACTACCTTCTAACTCAAATAACTTGCTGAAATCTAATTTATCCATCCCAGAAAAGATTTTAAAAAGCTCAATCATATCTCCCCTCACACACCTTCTTTCAAATGAAAACATATTTAATACCCTCAGTCTATCTTCATATTCAAGGTGCTTCAGGGATGGTATTATTTTTGTTGCCCTCTTTTGTACTGACTCTAATAAGTTTATATCATGTCTAAAATGTGGTGACCATGCCTGTATACAGTACTCTAAATGTGGCCTGACATAAGAGTTGTATAGTTTAAGGATGACCTCCTTACTCTTGTAGCTAACATTTCTTTTAATGTAACCTAGCACCCTATTTACTCTATTTTTTGCCTCAATACACAGCTTTGAAAATTTCAGTGATCTATATACTACCACTCCTAAGTCCTTTTCATCTTCAACGGAATTAAGCCAATATCCATCCATCTCATAGCTAAATTTCCTATTATCTCTCCCCATGTTAATAACTTTGCATTTATTAAGGTTAAAAGTCATCTGCCACTTCTGAGCCCAAGCTAACAGCTTATCTAAGTCACCCTGCACTTTAAAGCTACCCTCAACCTCTTTGACTACAGGTGCCAATTTTGTGTCATCATCAAAAAAAGACACTGCTATTTATACCTTGCCCAAGATCATTTACATAGATTATAAATAATAAAGGGCCTAAAACTGATCCCTGAGGTATGCCACTAATAACATTCCTCCATTCTGACCTCACTCCATTCAGTACAACTCTGTTTCCTATTTTTCAGCCATTCAGTTATCCAATTTAAAACGTTCCCACATATCACATGCAGCTTTAATTTATGAACTAGTCTTCTATGTGGAACCTTATCAAAAGCTTTGCTGAAATCTAAGTAGATCACATCAACTTTCTCACCCCTATCTAATTCTTTAGTTACATAATCCATAAAATCCAGTAAATTTGTTAAACACGATCTATCTTTTCTAAAACCATGCTGAGCATCATTAATTAACCTGCTACTCTCTAGATGATCAGAAATTTCCTTCTTAACCATCTTCTCAAGAATTTTACAGACTATAGAAGTTAAGCTTACCGGTCTAAAGTTATTTGGGTCCTCTTTGCTTCCCTTTTTAAAAATTGGCACTACATTTGCCAATTTCCAATCATTTGGTATTTCTCCAGACTCTAGTGATCTAATAAATATCTTCTCAAGAGCTACTGCAATACTTTCTACACCTTGTTTGAGTATCCTAGAATGAATGTTGTCAGGGTCAGATGCCTTACTAGTATTTAACTGAATTATAAGCCCTTTAATTTCTTCTCTGTCTATATTAATAGAATTTATCACTACTTCCCTTGACCTAGAATTATCATCAATTAATCTAACTGGTTTCTCTTCTGTGAATACTGAAGCAAAATGATCATTAAGGACCTCTACTATTTCCTCATCAGATTCTTTCAAAACCCCTTCATATTTAATAGGCCCTATTTTAGCACTGTTAGATTTATTATTGATTCTATAATAGTTAAAGAATTTTTTAGGATCTTTATTATTATTTTTAGCTAAATTAATTTCAGGCTGTCCTTTTGGTCTTCTTAATAATCTTATTTAGTTCATTTCTGGTTGACCTATAATGGTTTAAATTATCTAAACTACTCTCACTTTGTAATCTCTGGTATGCCCTTTTTTTTCTCTGAAACTTTATTAGCTATTTCTTGATTCCAACATAATGGTTTCCTACATTTCTTCCTAATAGACTTCATCGGAATACACTGTTCCTGAACCATGTTTAATATAGTCTTAAAAATATCCCACATCTCATAAGTATTCTTTCCATGGAATTCTATATCCCACCTAATCTGATTTAGCATGCTGCGTAATTTATCGTAATCTCCCCTATAAAAATTTGGAATTTTTATGGAGTTTGTCGTTGTTCTGCCCTTAACTATTTGCAAATTAAACCGAATCATCTGATGATCACTGTTTCCCAATGATTCCCCTACACTCAATCTTTGAACTAAGTGATCATCATTTAAAAGAATTAGATCTAATATATTGGCACCCCTTGTTGGCTTATTAACAAATTGGGTGAAAAAGTTATCCTCAAAACACTCCATAAACTTACAACTTGCTCTATCTCTTCCTATCATATTTTCCCAGTCTACAGACGTTAAATTAAAGTCACGGTAATTGTGTAGACTATGGGCAGATGCGATTCTAGTTTATTTTGGGGGCTACTTTTCATTGTTTTTCTGCTATCGCACTGGCCAATCACAGATCTGGATTCATTTTCATAAATGACCAATCATAAAGCTCTATTTGTTTCAAGGCTTTTTCTGTTTTTCTAATAATCAAAAATTGGTTTATCTTATATTTTTGATGTTTTTTTCCCCCTCATTTCTTTACTATATATCCTACCTACCCTATGCCTGACATTTTTTAGTGTTTTTATTTACTTTTTACTTAATTTCCCATCCCGTCTGACGTAAGTATTAACCATTATTTTGAGCGTCGGCTCGTTGTTGGGTACGGCTCGCTGCGGGGATAACACTGCGATGACCCTGAGTTTCAATCCTTTGGGGGGGTCTGGGGGGCACAGCCCCCCAGTATAAAAACGAAAATCGCTATAAAATTCTTCGATTTCATCTAGAAAAAAGTAACAACGAAAAGTAGCCCAAAATAGCCCCCCAAAAACTAGGCCTACAATCTGCCCATAGTGTTCACAATTACCGTGCAAAGTTATTAACATGGGAAAAGATAATAGAGAATTTAACTATGAAATGGATGGGCATTGGCTGAGCTCAGTAGAGGATGAGAAAGATCTAGGAGTAGTAATAGATAAGTCATTAAGTTTTTCTAAGCAGTGTATTGAAGCAAGAAATAGGGCAAATAGAGTGCTGGGTTTTATTAAGAGAAATGTCAGTTACAAAAGTAAGGAGGTTATTCTTAAACTCTATAACTCTTATGTTAGGCCACATCTAGAGTACTGTATACAGGCATGGTCCTCACATTTTAGACACGATATTAACCTTCTCGAGTCAGTGCAACGGAGGGCAACAAAGATTATTCCTTTCCTGAGGCTCCTTGAATATATAGATAGACTGAGGGTATTAAATATGTGAGAGGGGATATGATTGAGCTCTTTAAGATTTTTTCCGGGATAGATAAATTGGGTGTTAGCAAGTTTTTTGAGTTAGATGATGGAAATCGGACTAGAGGTCACCATTTGAAAATTAAAAAGCAAGGGTGTAGGTTGGATTGAAGAAAATATTTTTTCACCAATAGAGTGGTAGACTTCTGGAGCAAATTGCCACAGAGGGTAGTAGGTAGTCCAAATCTAAATGTATTTAAGAGTAGGTTGGATGAGTTTATGGGAAGGGAAGGTTGTGATGGTTCCTAAGTTTTGTATATATTAATATTGTTTGTATATATCTATAGCTGCATGATTTAGTTCTTGACAAGCCTTGATTAGTGATACTCTTGTTTCTGGACGCAATCCTCTGGATGTAGTTTTCCTGGGAGTTTGGGTGCCTTAAAAAAGAGGCCGTTTGACTCGGATGACCTATGATGAGCCCTTGTGGTTTTTGTCATCCGTGAAATTATGTTATGTTATGTTAACCTGAGGTGGGGACGATTCGAAAAAATTGAATCTGATTAGCGATTACCAATACAGTTGGCTGTCTGGCTTTGTTCTGGAAGGTTGTCTTGCAGGAAGCTCTTGATTCTCATTGTAAGATTGGGATATAATACTGATTTGGGTGTATAGTTTTTCTTGTATTTATTTAATACATCAATCACTGTGTAATAAATACATTAGTGATTAATACTTTTGGGGAAGATAACTGGCAGCAATCCTAAGCAAGAATTTTTTTTTGGTGAGTGTTAACTTTTTCCTTAGTAAATTTCTGAGAGTATGGCTGTTTGTATAGATGGTGAGAGCATGCCGTTTGAAAGTAGTGTGTATGTGATGTGTGATGCATGTGGAGTTGAAAGGAGAGTGAATGTAACTGAATGCCGTGTGTGTTTTCTGGAAGGGGAGGTTAGGAGGTTGAGTGGGGAATGTAAGAGGTTGAATGATTTGGTGTTTGAGGTGAGAAGAGATGCAAGTGTGCGATTGAAGGGTGAGATTAGTGCTAAGAGGGTGGAAGATAGGGCTAGGACCTGGGAACAGTGTGGAAGTTGTGAGTGATGATGAATGGTGGGTGAAAATGGATAGGATAGATAAGTTAGGACAGGTTAGGTGTGTGAATGAGAGGGACATAGAACCTGTTAGGTTGACTAACAGATTCAATGTCCTGAGAGAGGAAGAGTGTGAAAGTGATTTGCCTGGTGTGATTGTGGATGAAAGCAGGATGGGTGGTAGTGTGACTGAGAGCAGGAGGGAGGGTAATGTTAGGCCAAGACAGAATAGGAGAATGACTGAGGTGCTAGTGATGGGTGACTCTCAGATTAGGTATTTAGATAGGAAGTTGAGTGATAGCAAGTGGAAGGGAATGAGAGTTTGTCTGCCGGGTGCTGGTGTAAGTGATGTTTGTGAGAGGTATGATAGGCTGGTTTCTGGGTGTGAGAGGGATGCAGTTGTGATTACCCATGTGGGAGTGAATGATGTAAAGAAGGTGGGTACATGTGAGTTACGTGAGCAGTATAAAAGGTTAGTTGAAAGGATGAGTAAAAGCAGGGTAAAAGGTGTTGTTTCTGGTGTGCTTCCGAGATTGGATGTGGGGGTAGAATGGTTGTCGCATGCAATTGGTTTGAATGAATTTGTGAAAGGACTGTGTGAGGAGTTAGGATTGGTGTTTGTAGATGTCTGGGGAGGGTTTTACGGGAATAGGAGGTTGTATGCGATGGATGGGCTCCATCTTAGTCGGGCAGGTGTTGAGGTTCTATGGGGGGAGCTGGATAGTGTGATTAGGTCCTTCCGGGTAGGAAACTAGAAGCTGTTAGAGGTAAGGGAATAACAGGAATAGAGGGCAGGTGTAGGAAATGGAAGGGATGCAGAGATAGAGGAACAGCTAAGGGAGAGGGCATACTGATGCGTTATAGGGGGACTAATGCACAAGTGAATGAGCAGATAACTAGGAATAGAAAAGCACGATGCAATGAAGATGGGAATAATAAAAAAACCTTAAAAATATACTACACAAATGGTCGGAGTATAAGGAATAAGATAGATCTCTTAAGAGCGTTAGCGAGTGATGAGAATTTTGATATAATTGCGATAACAGAGTCATGGCTTGATTTGGCAGGAAATCACTTTAAACCTGAGGTTGAGATTGAGGGCTTTAACATGTTCCATACAGATAGGAATAGGAAGAGAGGAGGAGGGGTTATTATTTATATTAAAGATAATCTCCAGTGTTGTGTAAACAGTACAATTAAATTAGATGATAACACAGAGTCATTATGGCTAAATGTAAAGGAAGGTAAAAACAAGCTTGTCATAGGATTATTATACAGACCACCAAATCTTAGTAAGGAAGCTTCAAATCTTCTGTGGCAGGAGATTGAACGGGCATGTAGAAGTAAGCATGTGTGTATAATGGGCGATTTTAATTACAGAAATATAGACTGGGAAGCTCTTGTGGGTGATCAGGAGGCTGAGGAATTTTTGAATGTTGTCCAAGATAATTTTCTGAGGCAGATTATTAACGAACCCACTAGAGGTAATAATATACTGGATTTAGTTCTGACAAATAGGGAAGAAGTTATTAAGGATACTGAGATTGGAGGAAATTTGGGTAATAGTGACCATTGTGAAATTAGATTCAAGATGAAATGGAATGGTATTGATAGTAGCATGAACAATGTTAAAATTCCTGACTTTAGAAGAGCAAATTATAATGGGCTAAGGACTTACCTGGAGGCAGTTGTACAGAAACCAGGCAATGAAATCAATTCAGGAATAGATTCAATGATATCAGTTAGTGGAGACAATAATCACCAGGAGGAAGAGATTACAATTGAAGAGGAGTATGAAAGAATAATTGAGCAATTAACATAACATAACATAACATAATTTAACGGATGACAAAAGCCACAAGGGCCTATCAAAGGTCATCCGTATCCATCAAGTCCCACCCATATAATGCATCCATAGGATTTTGTCAGATCATGCAGCTACAATATACAATTTACAATCCATAGGAATGTCCAACCATGCATCTACAATATATAATTTAAAGCCTCCATAGGAGTCTGTCAAAAACAAAATCAAAATCCTCCAAAATATACAATAAAAAGAAACTGCATCCACAGGAATGAGTCAAGAGACATATCCACATACCAAAAAGTAAGAAATTAACCCTCCATCCCCATATAATCATCCAATCTGCGCTTGAAAACATTCAAGTTTGGGCTGTCTACAGTCTCAGGTGGCAAACTATTCCAATAATCCACCACTCTGTTAGTGAAAAAATATTTTCTAACATCCAGTCTGCACCTCTGTTTTTTAATCTTTAAGTGGTGGCCTCTAGTTCTATTACTACCTTCTAACTCAAATAACTTGCTGAAATCTAATTTATCCATCCCAGAAAAGATTTTAAAAAGCTCAATCATATCTCCCCTCACACACCTTCTTTCAAATGAAAACATATTTAATACCCTCAGTCTATCTTCATATTGAAGGTGCTTCAGGGATGGTATTATTTTTGTTGCCCTCCTTTGTACTGACTCTAATAAGTTTATATCATGTCTAAAATGTGGTGACCATGCCTGTATACAGTACTCTAAATGTGGCCTGACATAAGAGTTGTATAGTTTAAGGATGACCTCCTTACTCTTGTAGCTAACATTTCTTTTAATGTAACCTAGCACCCTATTTGCTCTATTTTTTGCCTCAATACACTGCTTTGAAAATTTCAGTGACCTATCTACTACCACTCCTAAGTCTTTCTCATCTTCAACTGAATTAAGCCAATATCCATCCATCTCATAGCTAAATTCCCTATTATCTCTCCCCATGTTAATAACTTTGCATTTATTAAGGTTAAAAGTCATCTGCCACTTCTGAGCCCAAGCTAACAGCTTATCTAAGTCACCCTGCACTTTAAAGCTACCCTCAACCTCTTTGACTACAGCTGCCAATTTAGTGTCATCAGCAAAAATTGACACTTTGCTATTTACACCTTGCCCAAGATCATTTACATAGATTATAAATAATAAAGGGCCTAAAACTGATCCCTGAGGTACGCCACTAATAACATTCCTCCACTCTGACCTCACTCTATTCAGTACAACTCTCTGTTTCCTATTTTTCAGCCATTCAGTTATCCAATTTAAAACGTTCCCACATATCCCATGCAGCTTTAATTTATGAACTAGTCTTCTATGTGGAACCTTATCAAAAGCTTTGCTGAAATCTAAGTAGATCACATCAACTTTCTCACCCCTATCTAATTCTTTAGTTACATAATCCATAAAATCCAGTAAATTAGTTAAACACGATCTATCTTTTCTAAAACCATGCTGAGCATCATTAATTAACCTGCTACTCTCTAGATGATCAGAAATTCCCTTCTTAACCATCTTCTCAAGAATTTTACAGACTATAGAAGTTAAGCTTACTGGTCTAAAGTTATTTGGGTCCTCTTTGCTTCCCTTTTTAAAAATTGGCACTACATTTGCCAATTTCCAATCATTTGGTATTTCTCCAGACTCTAGTGATCTAATAAATATCTTCTCGAGAGCTACTGCAATACTTTCTACACCTTCTTTGAGTATCCTAGAATGAATGTTGTCAGGGCCAGATGCCTTACTAGTATTTAACTGAATTATAAGCCCTTTAATTTCTTCTCTGTCTATATTAATAGAATTTATCACTACTTCCCTTGACCTAGAATTATCATCAATTAATCTAACTGGTTTCTCTTCTGTGAATACTGAAGCAAAATGATCATTAAGGACCTCTACTATTTCCTCATCAGATTCTTTCAAAACCCCTTCATATTTAATAGGCCCTATTTTATCACTGTTAGATTGATTATTGATTCTATAATAGCTAAAGAATTTTTTAGGATCTTTATTATTATTTTTAGCTAAATTAATTTCTGCTGTCCTTTTGGTCTTCTTAATAATCTTATTTAGTTCATTTCTGGTTGACCTATAATGGTTTAAATTATCTAAACTACTCTCACTTTGTAATCTCTGGTATGCCCTTTTTTTCTCTGAAACTTTATTAGCTATTTCTTGGTTCCACCATAATGGTTTCCTACATTTCTTCCTAATAGACTTCCTCGGAATACACTGTTCCTGAACCATGTTTAATATAGTCTTAAAAATATCCCACATCTCATAAGTATTCTTTCCATGGAATTCTATATCCCACCTAATCTGATTTAGCATGCTGCGTAATTTATCGTAATCTCCCCTATAAAAATTTGGAATTTTCGTGGAGTTTGTCGTTGTTCTACCCTTAACTATTTGCAAATTAAACCGAACCATCTGATGATCACTGTTTCCCAATGATTCCCCTACACTCAATCCTTGAACTAAGTGATCATCATTTGAAAGAATTAGATCTAATATATTGGCACCCCTTGTTGGCTTATTAACAAATTGGATCAAAAAGTTATCCTCAAAACACTCCATAAACTTACAACTTGCTCTCTCTCTTCCTATCATATTTTCCCAGTCTACAGAAGTTAAATTAAAGTCACCAAGAATAACTGTATCTTCTTTGCATCCTTTACTTATTTCCCTAATCATTAACTCATCGATACAATCAGTCTGTCCTGGTGGTCTATAATTAATTACAGGTCAGATGATTAACATTCCTTATAAGGAGATTAGGACTAAAAATAATGACCCAAAATGGATGACAGATAAAATTAAGCATTATATTGGCATTAAAAAGGGCATTTATAGGAAAATAAAAAATGGAGAGGATCACTTAAGGCAGAGATATAATGAACTAGCAAGAGATGTTAAAAAGTTAGTTAGAGTAGCAAGGAGAAATTATGAAATTAAAGTGGCAAATAGGGCAAAGGAAGATCCTAAAAGTTTTTATCAATTATACAAAACTAAGGTTAGAGATAAAATAGGCCCACTTATAGATTCCAATGGAGAATTAGTGAGTGATAGGGACTCAATGGCTGGAATGCTAAATGACTATTTTCTCTCAGTATTTACACAGGAGGATACTATAAATATACCTGAGGTGTCAATGATCTTTCAGGGTAATGATGAAGAGAAATTAAAGGATATCTTGATCACAAAGGAGATAGTGACAAAGGAAATTGATAAAATCAAAAGTAGTAAAGCACCTGGTCCTGATGAGCTCTTTCCTAGAATTTTGAAAGAATGTAAGGATGTGTTAAGTGAGCCCCTATCATGCATCTTTAGAAAATCAATGGAGAGTGGCATTGTGCCAGTGGCATGGAAGAAAGCCAATGTGATACCTATATTTAAGAAAGGGGATAAAACAAATATGTCTAATTACAGACCAGTAAGTTTGACATCAGTGGTAGGGAAAATGATGGAATCTATTATAGCAAGGAGTATTAGAGATCACTTGGATAAGCATAAGTTGATAAAAGAATCACAGCATGGCTTTAGTAAGGGTAAATCCTGCCTGACTAATTTGCTGTCTTTTTATAGTGAGGTGTATGAAGCAGCAGATAAGGATGAAAACTATGATATTTTATACTTGGACTTTAGTAAGGCTTTTGATCGAGTGCCACACTTACGGCTTCTGAGCAAAGTTAAAGCACACGGGATCGATGGCAGTATATTTAGGTGGATTCAGTCATGGCTTGGTGACAGACAGCAAAGAGTTAGTATAGATGGAGTTAAATCTGAGTGGGGGTGTGTTAGCAGTGGAGTTCCGCAAGGATCTGTTTTGGGTCCCTTGCTATTCTTAATTTATATTAATGATCTTGACATAGGTATAAGTAGTGACCTGAGTAAATTTGCTGATGATACTAAGCTAGGTAGGGCCATTAGGGCTGATTCTGATGCTGTTGTAATGCAGGAGGAACTGACCATTCTGTCCAATTGGGCTGAGAAATGGCAAATGAAGTTTAACATAGACAAATGTAGTGTACTTAGTATAGGTAGAAATAATCCACTGAATAGTTATAAATTAAATGGGAGAAATTTAGGGAGGACCGATTGTGAGAGGGACTTGGGTATTTTGGTAAGTTCAGACCTTCGTCCTAGAAAGCAATGCCTAAATGCTAAGAATAAAGCTAATAGGATATTGGGATTCATTAGGAGGAGTGTAAGCAATAAGAGTGCTGAAGTCATTCTAAAACTGTATCTGGCGCTAGTTAGGCCTCATCTAGACTATGCAGTACAATTTTGGTCACCATATTATAGGAAGGATATTGATTTGCTTGAGTCTGTGCAGAGAAGGATGACAAAGATGATTGGTGGGCTAAGGAACTTACCTTATGGTGAAAGGCTCAGAAAACTAAATCTACATACATTGGAAAGGAGAAGAGTCAGAGGGGAATTGATTGAAGTCTTCAAATGGGTAAAAGGATATAATAAAGGGGATCTGGGTAAGGTTCTTATACTTAGTGAACATGACAGGACACGTAGCAATGGGTTTAAGCTTGATAAGTATAGGTTTAGGAAGGAGATTGGGAGGAATTGGTTTACAAATCGTGTGGTAGATGAATGGAATAGGCTCACTAGACATGTGATAGAAGCCTCCTCTCTGGGTAGTTTTAAGAATAGATTAGATAAATATATGAATGAAGCTGCTAGATGGGACTGACTTTTTTATGTACATATGTATATATTTTTCTAAGGAGTGGGGAGATTATTTTGTGGTTGCATGAATGGACATAATCCTCTGGATGCATTTTATGTATATTGTAGATTAGATCTGACGAACTCCTGTAAAGGGTGACAATGTTGATGACTTTTCCATGGTAAGAAATCTTTTGTGTGTTGACTGGAACAGGAGCTGCCAAGTGTAGGCCATGAATGGTCTTTTGCAGTCTCCTTCTTTTCTTATGTTTTAATGTTCTTAATACGCCAGGTCGTCAAGTCCAATTCGATTATCCGATTTGAGTGCCAAAAAATATAAGTTTGATTAGAGATTATCCGATTTGATTAATTTTTTAAATGCAATTCGGTACTTTTAAAAGCAATTCAATGTTTTTAAGCGATTGTCAATGTTTTTAAAGGGAATTTAATGCTTTTTTACCCTAAATAAGCCATTTCTAACTAATCCTAAGAGAAACCAAGTTTTTAAGATCAAAAATAAACATTTAATTTTAATTAAAATATAATGTAACAAAAAATTAAACTATACAGTATATATTACACAAAATACACACAATAATACCAATATATTATATCAGAAAAAAAGATAGGGTCAACGAACAACTTTGTTCCATAGACGAGACGAGGGGCGGTCAATAAGATTTGCGAATCGGTAGATAGAGTGCTGGGTTTCATTAAGAGAAATGTCAGTTAAAAAAGTAAGGAGGTAATTCTTATACTCTATAACTCTTATGTTAGGCCACATCTAGAGTACTGTATACAGGCATGGTCCCCACATTTTAGACACGATATTAAACTTCTCGAGTCAGTGCAACGGAGGGCAACAAAGATTATTCCTCTCTGAGGCACCTTGAATATATAGATAGACTGAGGGTATTAAATATGTTCTCGTTCAAAAGGAGGTGTGTGAGAGGGGATATGATTGAGCTCTTTAAATTTTTTTCCCCCGATAGATAAATTGGATGTTAGCAAGTTTTTTGAGTTAGATGATGGAAATCGGACTAGAGGTCACCACTTGAAAATTAAAAAGCAAGGGTGTAGGTTGGATTTAAGAAAATATTTTTTCACCAGTAGAGTGGTAGATTTCTGGAATAAATTGCCGCCGAGGGTAGTAGGTAGTCCAAATTTAAATGTATTTAAGATTAGGTTGGATGAGTTTATTTGGAGGGAAGGTTGTGGTGGTTCCTAAGTTTTTGTATATATTAATATTGTTTGTATATATCTATAGCTGCATGATTTAGTTCTTGACAAGCCTTGATTGGTGATACCCTTGTTTCTGACGCAATCCTCTGGATGTAGTTTTCTTGGGAGTTTGGGTGCCTTAAAAAAGAGGGCGTTTGACTCGGATGACCTATGATGGGCCCTTGTGGCTTTGTCATCTGTTATATTATATTGTGGGGGACTTTGATTTTGTCTTCCCCTGGCAATGGTGCTTTTTGTGGGTAGGTTTTGACGGATGCGGATGACCTTTGATAGGCTCAGTAGAGTGGTAGACTTCTGGAACAAATTGCCGCCGAGGGTAGTAGGTAGTCCAAATTTAAATGTATTTAAGATTAGGTTGGATGAGTTTATGGGAAGGGAAGGTTGTGATGGTTCCTAAGTTTTTTTATATATTAATATTGTTTGTATATATCTATAGCTGCATGATTGAGTTCTTGACAAGCCTTGATTGGTGATACCCTTGTTTCTGACGCAATCCTCTGGATGTAGTTTTCTTGGGAGTTTAGGTGCCTTAAAAAAGAGGCCGTTTGACTCGGATGACCTATGATGGGCCCTTGTGGCTTTGTCATCTGTTATATTATATTGTGGGGGACTTTGATTTTGTCTTCCCCTGGCAATGGTGCTTTTTGTGAGTAGGTTTTGACGGATGCGGATGACCTTTGATAGGCCCTTGTGGCTTTTGTCATCCGTGAAATTATGTTATGTTATGTAGTGCAAAACAAATGAAATGGGATGGCTGTTTGTGGGGGTGCAAGGAAAAGTTAGGACCTGCATCCGCACGCTCCTGCCTCGTCTATTTAAGAAGTAGTAGCTGATCGCAGATCGTCAGTCACAATTTTTTCAAATTTTTAAACAAGGAAGGCAATAATGCCAAAGAGATCCATGAACGCATGGTTGCAGTGTACACCGACACCGCATCTTCCTATGCAACCATTGCTCGCTGGAATAGGGAGTTTCGCCATGGTCGTGAGTCCCTTGAAGATGACCCCCGTCCAGGACGCCCGTCAGACTTGACCAATGAGGACAATGTGGCCCGTGTGGAGAGGATGATCCTCGAAAATTGACGGGTGAAGGTCGAAGAAATCGAGCGAGAACTTAGAATATCACATGGGTGTGTTATCAACATCATCCACGACAATTTGGCCATGACCAAGGTCTCTGTCCGTTTTATCCCTAGAAACCTCACACCCCATGATCGACTTCAACGTCGTCAAAGTCCACAAGGCCAGAGATGCACAAGCTGCCCTGCGCGAGTTCGGATTCGAGGAGCTCAACCACATCCCCTACAGTCCAGATCTGGCCCCTAGCGACTACTTTTTATTCCGCCAGCTCAAGGCTGCACTGCGTGGTCGCCGGTTTGGGGACGATGAAGATGTCCAGTTTGCCGTCCAGGAGTGGATTAAACAGCAGTCGGGAAATTTCTGGTTGTCGGGAATTCGAAGCCTCAGGGACAAGTGGCGAAAGTGCATTAAAGTCGAGGGTAGTTATATTGAAAAATAATAGAACACTTTTCCTCATATGTCGTTTTCTTATATCCGAATGGCAAAACTTATTGACCACCCCTCGTATATCTCATAATATTTAAAGTTTTCCACTCTACTCTACTTTAAGCCCGCCAACTTAGTCCTTGTCTTCCTCCTCCACCTCGTGGGCCTTCTTGAGGAGGTGGAGGTTGCCCTTCATGAGACGATGGCCTCGAAGTTCGGTGCAGCGAGGGCTACACTCTTTGGCCTGAGGATATCCGACTCATAGCTGAACACGTGTTCGACCGAGGCAAAGCTCGGGAGCGGCGTGTTATACTTGATGAAGAGTGTTACCTAAGCATCACGGAACTCGAGCGGGAAGAGATTGGGCGAGAGCACCGGTTTCCCCCTCAGCGGCTTCCTCGATTAGTTGTTGACCTTTTCCCGGACCTTCTTCTCGAGGCTCTCCTCTTGTTGCCCATCCACCATGGCGAACAGGTAGTCCGTGCTACTGGAGCATGGCTTGGGGTTCCTGCTGGAGGGACAGGGTCCAGATGCTCGTCATGCTGGACGAGGGGGAGAAAGTTCATAATGAGCTTGTCCCTCACCAGGTCGCAGTAGACCTTATTGTCCTATCTCCTCCAGATGGCCCTGACCGGGGCGAGCTTGTGGTGGGGGTGCAGCGACGTAGCTATCAACGGGTCCATCTCCACAAAGAGGTGGCTGATCCTGCAGTAGAAGAAAAGTTTTAAAACAAATTATAAAATATATCAGATTTTTCAATTGAAAAATTAAATTTCATTATACGGATTTTAGTTCATTTCAAATGAATAGTTCGACCAGCAAGGATTATAATCATTTAATAATAGACTAATCTAAAAGAAAGAAGCGCTTATTATATTTTAACTCTGAGATAAACTATAATAAAAAAATATTAATATATAATAATATCATAATATGAATAACCTGCCATCAAAGCCCTTTGTTCCAGGCTGGTGGTGGAGGTGGGCCACCAGATTCTGGGCATAGACAATGCTCGGGAGCGGCGTGTTATACTTGATGAAGAGTGTTACCCAAGCATCACGGAACTCGAGCGGGAAGAG
Organism: Ceratothoa steindachneri; assembly: GCA_963969495.1. NCBI lineage: Eukaryota > Metazoa > Arthropoda > Malacostraca > Isopoda > Cymothoidae > Ceratothoa > Ceratothoa steindachneri. The sequence continues at coordinate 238,186,962 of OZ018319.1, read as the reverse complement.
ATTGGGCGAGGTCACCGGGTTCCCCCTCAGTGGCTTCCTCGAATAGTTGTTGACCTTTTCCCGGACCTTCTTCTCGAGCCTCTCCTCTTATTGCCCATCCGCCATGGCGAACAGGTAGTCCGTGCTGCTGGAGCATGGCTTGGGGTCCCTGCTGGGAGGACAGGGGCCAGATTCTCGTCATGCCGGACGAGGGGGAGAAAGTCCATAGTGAGCTTGTCCCTCACCAGGTCGCAGTAGACCTTATTGTCCGATCTCTTCCAGATGGCCCTGCCCGTGGCGAGCTTGTAGTGGGGGTGCAGCGACGAAGCTATCAACGGGTCCATCTCCACAAAGAGGTGGCTGATCCTGCAGTAGAAGAAAAGTTTTAAAACAAATTATAAAATATATCAGATTTGTCAATTGAAAAATATATATTTCATTATACGGATTTTAGTTCATTTCAAATGAATAGTTCGACCAGCAAGGATTATAATCATTTAATAATAAAATAATATAAGAAGAAAGAAGCGCTTATTAAATTTTAACTCTGCGATAAACTATAATAAAAAAATATTCTTAAATAATAATATCATAATATGAATACCCTGCCATCAAAGCCCTTTGTTCCAGGCTGGTGGTGAAGGTGGGCCACCAGATTCTGGGCATAGACAATGCTCGGGAGCGGCGTGTTATACTTGATGAAGAGTGTTACCCAAGCATCACGGAACTCGAGCGGGAAGAGATTGGGCGAGAGCACCGTTTTCCTCTCAGTGGCTTCCTCGATTAGTTGTTGACCTTTTCCCGGACCTTCTTCTCGAGCCTCTCCTCTTGTTGCTTATCCGCCATGGCGAACAGGTAGTCCGTGCTGCTGGAGCATGGCTTGGGGTCCCTGCTGGGAGGACAGGGGCCAGATTCTCGTCATGCCGGACGAGGGGGAGAAAGTCCATAGTGAGCTTGTCCCTCACCAGGTCGCAGTAGACCTTATTGTCCTATCTCTTCCAGATGGCCCTGCCCGTGGCGAGCTTGTGGTGGGGGTGCAGCGACGTAGCTATCAACGGGTCCATCTCCACAAAGAGGTGGCTGATCCTGCAGTAGAAGAAAAGTTTTAAAATAAATTATAAAATATATCAGATTTGTCAATTGAAAAATTAAATTTCATTACACGGATTTTAGTTAATTTCAAATGAATAGTTCGACCAACAAGGATTATAATCATTTAATAATAAAATAATATAAGAAGAAAGAAGCGCTTATTAAATTTTAACTCTGCGATAAACTATAATAAAAAATATTAATAAATAATAATATCATAATATGACTACCTGCCATCAAAGCCCTTTGTTCCAGGCTGGTGGTGGAGGTGGGCCACCAGATTCTGGGCATAGACAATGCTGTCGTCACGCGACAGCGCCTCCAGGGAGTCTTTAAGCACCTGGAGGTGGGAGAGAAGGCACCCCATGTATGCCTTCTCTTCGCCCTGGAGTACGTCTAGGTAGGCGGTGAGAGGGGGGGGGTCACCTTGACGTATTCCGACTAAATCTGCACGTCGTCTTGCGTGATATGCGCTGGGGTGTGGGGGTGCTGCCGCTGACAGATCTGGTTCAACTTGTTCCTCTTGTCCAAGTCAAGCACCTCGGTCAGCAGGTACTTGTAGGTGTCGTGGCTAGAATTCAACCTGGTGATGCCAGGGGTAACAAGCTTCGTGCCTAGACCGGATTTAATGTCATTGGCGGTCACTGTCTTTCTGTTTTGGGTGTTCCACACGCTCTGGGCCTTGGCGGCCGGCTTGTTGAAAGCCTGTTTGGGCTGGGTGGTCTAACCGGGCACGTTCTCCACATCCCTGGAGGACAACAGGTTCACTGTGTGTGCCGCACAGCGGCGATGCTTGGGGAGCTGCACCACCGCTTCCTGGTGGTTCACTTCCTCCAGTGCGTCTGCCACCAGGATGGTGCTGGTGTGCACCACCTCTGGGTCCACTACGTCTTGTCCTTGCTGCTCGGCATCCCGCATAATGTTGTGGTTAAAGGCGCTGATGTAGTTCACACCATTGTCAGTGGTGGTGCTGACAACCTAAAAAGCAAAATAATGTTTTAAAACAAAGTTTAATTTCAATTATCAATGTGAACTTGAGGTATGTTTCCAAAGACAATACGATAATAGTCATCATCACTTCGTTATTTTTACAGACTCCCCCAGTTCTTTTCAAAGTATTAACGACAAACATACATAACATATTTCACGCAGATTATAGCGTCAAATTCATACAGTATTACAAAGTAAAAATATAGAATTTGTCTGGATACCTGGGCAAATACAAAGACAAATATGCAAAAGTTCTTAGAGTTTACACACCTTTCTTTTGGTGCTGAATTCGCCGTGCAGCTCGGAGATCGCCTCTGACAGGTAGGTCTCCGTCTGGCTTACGGTGATCTCCTTGACCCCCGAGGAACGAGGAGTGCCTCTTGAAGCTGACCTTGTCCAGCCATGTCACCGTCATCCCCAGAAAGGTCCTGTTGCTTGCCGACCAGCTGTCGGCCGTGGTGGCGACGAACTCCTGTTTGGCGAGGACGTCCATCAGGTCGGCCTTGGCCTTGTCCCCCATCTCCCTGATGTCGCGGGTGAGCTTCGGCCTGGGTTGGACCTTGAACTGTTGGCAGGCGTCCGCCCACAGGGCCTTATTGTGTTCATTGTCTCTAGAGCAGGCTTCATGCAACCATTGGAAGACCTGAAGCAAAATTAGAAGTTTTAGAATAAATTTAAAATTACAAGATTGTTTATTGATCATATCATTTTTTTATATGAGTGTATGAGACATATAAATTGTTAAAACATGTTTAAGAAGTAAAAACAGAAACTGATAGCAGTTTAAACCATCTATATTCAATTTAATGAATTTATTAATATTATTCAATCATTCAGTGTCTAAACTAAGTTTCACAGTTTTAAAATTAAAACACTTAAAAAATAAAAATCTAATGATACGTTAACTTGAAAAATGAAAATTACTCACCTATAGTACAGGTCAAGGCACTTCTTTTGGAGAACTTTCCTTGAAGCTCTCCTCAAAGATGGTCTGGTTGCGGCGGCGTCCTGGGAGGACTTGTGACGGCTGCATTTGTTGGCGCCTATAGGTTTTTGATGAATATTGCAGCAATATACTAGATAGCTCTGTTCACAATAAACATAAAAACCTATATTTCGTTATTCAAGGGAATGAAGTTAAATGCTAATACGAAATCTACATTTTTGCAGACGAATTTCCTTAGGCCTAAATTTGAGGGACGTAGGGAAACGTGTATTAAAAATCAACAGTTATATATATATATATATATATATATATATATATATATATATATATATATATATATATATATGTATATATATATATATATATATATATATATATATATATATATATATATATATATATATATATATATATATATATATATATATATATATATTATTGAATAAACAGTTATATTGAAAAGTGAAATTATACAGTAACAGTTTAAGATTGGATTGAATTACGCGTGTGAATTAAATTAGCTAGAATGGATTTATAATTGATATATATTAAATAGATTAGAAATTGGTAAATGTTTTATAAGTAATTAGATGATAAATGATTATAGTTAAATGGGTAAATAGTGGTAAATCGTTTGATAAATATTAAATAGATTATAAATGAGTAAATAGTGGTAAATCGTTTAATAAATATTAAATAGATTATAAATTGATAAAAGTTGGTAAATAGTTAAATTTGTAAATAGATTAAAACGGAGTTGGAAGGGTCTGTTAATGATAAAAGAATCACGCATTAATTCGAGATTCTTTGGGGAAATATTTAGCTAAAAAATTACAATTCACATATTTACAGACCTGATTCACCGATGCGAGGGCAGCAATGCGAATGAACCTCATGGGTTTATTTTAAGACGCTTGGGAGAGCGGATGTACTAATCTCATTATTTAAGTCATGGTTAACACCCCTTCTTGAAAAAAAAACATATATATTTATATATATATATATATATATATATATATATATATATATATATATATGAGGTCTTTCAATAAGGTCGCTCGACTTTTAAATGTAAATAAATCAAGTTGTGTTTGATATATGCACTAAATTTAATTTAAATTTGAAAGTAAATTTTATGGCATTAAGTGTGGAATATGACGTCGTACAAATATCCTCCGTGGCTTAGCTTAGTGGAACGTATTCAGGAGGCCCAATTTTCGATGACTTTGTCGCATAAATCTGGCTGAATTTGCTGGATGGTGTTCGTTATGTTGACTTTGAGGACATCAACTGTTTGCGGATTATTCGCATAGACCTGCGATTTAAGGTAGCCCCAAAGAAAGTAGTGTAATTGCGTTAAATCGCATGATCTCGGTGGCCAGTTGACGTCACGGCCGCACGAGTTGACCGTGCCCTGAAATCGCTGGTGCAAAATGTCTATCGTGGCGTGCGCAGTGTAGCCCGTACCGCTATCCTGTTGGAACCACATGTCTTCAGTATCCATATCAGCCATATAATCCAGTTGAGGCAACAAGAAGTTGCTTATCATCGATCTGTAGGTCGCGCCGTTGACAATTATGGGAATCCCATCTCCGTTCTCAAAAAAATACGGACCAATGATTCCGTTAGACGAAAATCCACACCAAACATTGACTTTGTTGGGATGCAATTGGTGTTAGTGTATCTCATGTGGATTGTTTTCGTCCCAAATCCGACAACTTTGCTTGTTCACAAATCCATTCATCCAAAAATAGGCTTCGTCGCTGAAGATGATAGAAATCACGTAATGCTCAGAACGTTTATCAAATGGAGCACCGATTTTGATAATAACATTTGATGATTTGCACACGCTGTTCAACGCTATAACCTTCCATCGTGAAAACAGTCCACAGTGAGGTTGCCAGATGTCGCTTTAACAACATGGCCACTATCGCCTGATAAAGCTTGAGCGTCCTTGTTGAAAGACCCTATATATATATATATATATATATATATATATATATATATATATATATATATATATATATATATATATATATATATATATATATATATATATATATATAAATATAAATAGTTAGTTATTTAGGAGTAAATATTTACATTTGTAGGGGTATAGACCACTACAATACTACCCCACCGAGGGAAAAGGTCGCACAACACAAGGTATTTACATAAATTTTAGTCTATATAGCGGCGAGGCCTCCTTACAACACGTCCAGAACGGGTTATTGTGTCAATTAGCTGACTCGGGTTGCGGGTTAGGTGGCGATTAGTAGTGCCACTTGATTGAGGCGGGAGATTGTCACGAGCGAGCACCGGAGCGTCGGGTGATGATTGTTCTGGACCTCCCGAAAAGGCGACTGTCGGGAGTTGCGCTTTCGGCGCCTGGTGTTCTCCAGCTGGTGTCGAGTGGTCCTGCAACAAAAAGGGAGTCGGCAGCAGTTAAGAAGAAGAATTGGCAGGTGTAGAGATGGTTGGCGGAGGGTTTGTGAGTGAAAAGGTGGGAGGAAGAGTTGCAGTTTGATTTAAAAGAGCCGAAGAAGGGTTTGGGAGTGGAGTTAGTTGGTTGGGAAGTGTTTAAGGGATAGTTGGGTAATGAAGGTAGGCTGGTAAGACCACTGGGCCTATATTAATTGAAAATAAGGTTAGTGGCTGTTCCAGATGAACAGCCTCTATGAAAGCGGGTTTATGCTGATCGATGGAAACCGTATCCTGCTTGCTACCAAGCTGCAGTACAAAGAATTTCGGCTTCCTAGAGACGACGAGAAAGGGTCCGTCATACATAGGTTACAAGGATGTGCGAGTGGAATCGTGACGGAGAAACACATGAGAGCAAGTTGCCATCTCCTTTGGCACGAAAGGTTTTTGATTAGCAGGGACTCTTGTGGCGGTCGGCTTTATCTCAGACATCACCCGTACTAAATCGTGTACGTACGCAGCAGGATTTATGCCGGAAGGAATACGACAGTCAGCGGAAGAAAAGAATTGGCCTGGAAGACAAAGATGCTTACCATAGACGAGTTCCGAAGCAGAGCAATTCAAATCCTCTTTCAAGGAGACACGAATTCCCAGGAGAATTGAGACAAGCTTGTCCACCCAAGTGATGTTTGAGTCGATGGAGCGTAAGATTGCCAAGAGAGTCCTGTGAAAACGTTCCACCTTAGAGTTACTCTGGGGATGGTAGCTAGTGGTACGGAGACGAAAGGAGCCAAGCACTGACATCAGTTCATCCCCTTGGTGGGATTCATATTGGCTACCTCGATCAGTCATGATCGTTGATGGGACACCAAAACGAGCAACCCATGCTGAGACGAAGGCTTGAGTTACAGTGGAAGCTCTGATGTCCGGGATAGGAACTGCCTCTGGCTAAGAGGTAAAACAATTGATCATGGTGAGAAGGTAAGTACAACTACGCTAAAAGGGCAGAGGACCATCCAGATCCATGTGAACGGCCTCAAAACGTGCTGATGGAAATGGAAAAGCAGCTAAAAGGAACTTTGTGTGGTGTTGAACCTTTGCACGTTGACAAGGCAGACATGCGCGGGTCCATTTCGCCACGTCGGCGTTCATACCTGACAACAAATAACGTCCTGTGATGAGCTTGCGAGTCGCTCGAATGCCAAGATGAGAGAGACCATGAGTCTGGTTAAAAATGTGCCGACGGTAAGCGAGAGGAATGAGTGGACGAGGACAGTCAGTTAATGAATAGTCAACCAGGATACGCCTGGAGGGACTGTACGGCAAGTCGATTTCGCGAACGATAAGTTGAGAAGAATGACGCAGTGTTTGCGTGTATTCATCTTGTTCCTGGGCAAGCGCTATAGTTGCGTGATCGATGCGCGCAGTTTGGGGGAGTTGCGTGCCCGAAATCGATTAAATGCGTGCGAGCGCATCTGGTACGACGTTTGAAGAACCATCAACAGAGCGAATAGCGTTTGTAATCTGCAGGATGAAGTCAAGGTGATGAGTATCAGCTGCAGATTGCACAGAGGAGGTGCTACTAGAGGCAAGCACACCAACCAATGGCATGTGGTCGGTAAAAACAGTAAAATAACGTCCTTCTAAATATTGTTGGAAATGACGGAGGGCGAGATATATGCTCAGTAATTCGCGGGAAAACGTACTGTACCTCTGTTGGGAAGGAAGAAGAGCCTTAAAGAAGAAGCCGAAAGGTTGCCAAGAGTCACCAACCTTCTGTTGTAGTGTGGCACCGACATGACTAGCGGACGCGTCCGAATCAACGCTTATGGGAGCTCCTGGGCAATGATGGGCCAGGGCGACAGCGAAAGCCATAGCCTCTTTGGTGCGAGAGAAAGCCTCGCAAGCTTCGGGGGACCAGGAAAGAGGAAGGTTCTTCTTGGACTTGGAAAGCAATTCGTAGAGAGTTTGCATAATGTGGGAGATGTTGGAAATGAACCTGTGGTAAAAGTTTACTATCCCACAGAATTTACGAAGTTGCTTTAGCGAAGAAGGTTGGGTAAAAGCCCCCGATAACTTCAACTTTGTCATCGAGAGGACGAATTCCCTCAGGGGAAATGTGGTGTTCTAAAAAGAAGAGCTGTGTGACACCCAAAATACACTTAGAAGTGTTGAGTACGATACCATACTCATCTGAACGTGCAAAAATCTGGCGAAGGTGAGAAAAATGCTCCTCTAAAGACGAGGATGCTATAGGAGGTCGTCTATATAACAAAATACAAAGGGAAGACCTCTCAGAACCTGATTTATGAAGCGTTGGAAGGTCTGACTACTGTTACGAAGCCCGTAAGGTATTCGGTTCTTGACGAAGGAACCGAATGGAGTGGTAATAGCCGTCTTAGGGATATCATCAGGGTGAATCGGGATTTGGTTGAAAGCGCGAACCAAATCGAGCCGAGAAAAAATGGAGCACCTGAAGAGAGCGGAATTAGAATCCGATAAGAAAGGCAGAGGATACCTATCTGGAACTGCACAGGCATTGAGTCGCCTGTAGTCACCTGCAGCCTGAATTCCCTCGGGGTGGCCTTAGGTACTATATGAAGTGGTAAAGCCCATGTGGAGGTAAATGGGGAAGCGATACCAGCCACCATCATGTATTTAAATTCCTGCTTCATTAGGACAGGTCTATCCGGGGCCAGTCGACGGGGACGTGAGAAAACTGGTCCTCCTGTCGTCTCTATTATGTGCACCACATTGTGCTTAATAGGTCTGTCCTTGGAAGGAGGCAGACAGAGGCTTGGGAACTCCCACAAAAGTTGCTGGAAGTGGGAAGCAGTTGCAGGGAGACGAACAGAGAGGATAGAGCTGGTGGAAGGAAAGAAGGAACCAGCAATTGGGAGGATCGTGGTTCTGTCTATAAGCTTGCGGCGACAAGAATCAACGAGAATGTCGTGCGCGGAAAGGAAATTGAGACCCAAAATTGGCATGTCAACGTCGGCAATGATGAACGTCCATGGGAAAATACGACGTAACCTGAGAGAGAGCTCGAGGATAGGCCTCCCATAAGTCCTCATGTCCGATGAATTGGCAGCTTTAAGGACAAGATCAAAAGAGGTGTAAGCTTTCTCAACGGAAGAAGCTGGAATGACACTGCATTGAGCGCCAGTGTCAACCAGGAAGGAGAAACCAGAGAGTGGGTCATGAATACTAAGTGGAGGATCGACCTGATGAAAGGATGAGGTTTGCGAGGTGACAGACCCATGTATCACTTGCGAATTCAGTTTAAAGTTCCTTGGGCTGAAGGTGAAAGTTGGGCAAGGGATCCCGTATTGTTGTGTAAAATCGGAGGTGGTGAGGTAAGGGTAGGTTGAGACTGAGCATGTTGATGGTACGAGCATGGCTTTGAGCATTTTTCTGCTCTTGCACCAAATTTTAAGTGGTACCAGCTAATGCCTGAAGGCCGAGAAATAGCAGTATGAGCACCACGACCAGAATGAGGGTTGAAGTTGTGGGCATGAGTTGATACCCAGTGAAAATTGCAAGGCTGAACACAGCGGACAGCGTTGCTCCTATAATTAGAGTGGTACCAGCAGCTACCCTGAGAGTTGTCAGGATAGGGTTAATTAGGTCTAGGTTTGAAATGAAACTGCTGTGCCTCACCTCTTGTGCTGGAGTTTCCTCGTTAGTGTTGCCTTTTTCGGGAGGAGGAACGACGTCTGATTCTTCCATCCTGCTCATGATTTTGCTCTCGGTGAAGAACCGTTCGCACCTCTAGAGAATGAATATCATGTCAATCCTCGCCATAACAGATAATAGACCAGAAGCCTGGGAAGATTCATCCTGAGGGAGTCTTGGCCGGTTGTGAGGAGCCTCGGCCGGTGACCTAACCTGAGAAATGGATACATGTGAGTGGTGTTTAACAATAGAGTTGTATGATGTGCTATGCCCCTTATTTTCATCGCTAAACGACCCATGGCCTGCATTTCCCCAGCTGACGAATGGATTATTATACAGGGCGTCAGCCGCCTCTGCCATCTTCTCCACGTTCGCTGGGGAAGACATTAATATGAGGGGCTTAATTATTTGATCCGGCATTCCACGTATGAATATCTCAGTTATGAGTGGCTTGAGTTGGTCGAGCTGTGCTCCCTTGGCATATGCCAGGGCCTTGAAATGGTACAGAAAATGCGTGGGGCGCCTGTCCCCCATATCCTGCGTATCGAGAAGGATCGGCAGGTCCTTAATTTGCGACATCCCCAAATCCTCCATGATCGCCCTCTTAAACCTTCCCCAAGAACCAGAAATTACCCCATCAAGAAGAATACTCTTAAAAGTGGAAAAATACTTAGAAGTATTTTCTTAGCTACAACGATTGTTCTATGGTCCTCAGGAACTGCCTGGTGTAAGAAGATGAGCTCCACCATTTTCCACCAGCCAATGGGATTTTGTGGGTCGAATAGCGGAAGCTGAACCGAAGAGTGAGTGGGGAAGGGGCGTTGAGTGGGAGGCGAATGAGGGATAATGCTTGCGTGGGAAGGGGGGGGGGCAAAGGTGGATGAATACCTCGTTGTTGTTGCTGGGTAGGATGCTTGCTTGGTTGTTACTGTGCCCAGAGTTGAGGCTCCTTTACAATCCATTTATAGAAAAATAAGTGTGTGTGTGTGTGTGTGTGTGTGTACACGTGCACAAATTCAATTCACGCGCTTGAGCGTAAAAATTTGAAAAAAAATACCGAAAATTGGTCACTCTTTGTATTTATTACTGTATATTATAATTAATTTTATGAAATTACTAAGGGGTCACTTAAGGATGTTAAGGTGAACTAATGATAGAAAACGAACACATGTAGAAAAGTCACTAGTGAAAAATGAAAATCTACGCGATAAAAAAATGGAACCGAGAGAGGCGGCGGAATGCGTCGGCCGAAAAATACCACACACGTGACGGTGAAAATTAATTTTACGAATGAATGAATGGATGGGAGATAATTAAACTATTCTGGGCAACATTTATAGGTTTTAGATGAATATTGCCTCAATATCCTAGATAGCTCCGATCACAATAAACATAAAAACCTATATTTCGCTATTCAAGGGAATGAAGTTAAATGCTAACGCGAAATCTAAATTTTTGCAGATGAATTTCCTTAGGCCTAAATTTGAGGGACGTTTGGGAAAACGTGAATTAAAAGCAAAGAGTTAAGAAAAATATATATTATTGAATAAACAGTTATTATTGAAATGTGAATTTATACCGTAACAGTTTATGATCGGATTGAATTACGCGTTTGAATTAAATTTGCACGAGTTAACAAAAAGGGATTTACAATTGATAAATATGGTTTGGTAATTATTAATTGGTAATTTGTTTGATAAATAGTAATTGGTAGATATTTTGATAAATATTAAATAGATTATAGTTAAATTGGATGAATAGATACTAAATTGGTAAATGTTTTATAAGTAATTGGATGATAAATAGGATTTACATTTCAATGGGTAAATAGCATATAAATTGGTAAATGTTAGTAAATAGTTAAATGTGTAAATAGATTATAACGGAGTTGGAAGGGTCTGTAAATGAAAAAAGAATCGCACATTAATTCGGGATTCTTTGGGGAAATATTTAGCTAAACAATTACAATTCACATATTTACAGACCTGTTTACCGAAGCTTCCCAATCAAAACGAATGAACCTCTTGGGTTATTTTAAGGCGCTTGGGAAAGCGGGAGTAGTTTACTCACGATTTATGTCAAGCTTGCCAACCCTTCTTGAAATTATATATATATATATATATATATATATATATATATATATATATATATATATATATATATATATATATATATATATATATATATATATAATGAAAAACTCAGAAAGTATCACGTGAGGGTAGCAAATGAATGCAATGTCCCGCAGGAAAAAATGAAAAGGTGTTTCGAAGTACTTTCGAACTTTATTAAGTTCCTTATCAAGGATAACTACAAGAAATAATATTATATTAGAGGTATATATATACGAAAGAAAAGTATGAAAGACCGCCTCAAAAACAAGAAATCAACAATGAGGAAGACGGAAGGGGGAAGGTAAAGAAACCTTACTACCTGCTTCTTGTAATTTTTAATGTGTTTCTTACCCTCCCCCTTCCGTCTTCCTCATTGGTGATTTCTTGTTTTTGAGGCGGTCTTTCATACTTTTCTTTTGTATATATACCTCTAATATAATATTATTTCTGGTAGTTATCCTTGATAAGGAACTTAATAAAGTTCGAAAGTACTTGGAAACCACCTTTTAATTTTTTCCTGCGGGACATTGCATTCATATATATATATATATATATATATATATATATATATATATATATATATATATATATATATATATATATATATATATATATATATATATATATATATATATATATATATATATATATATATATATATATATATATATATATATATATATATATAGTTAGTTAGTTAGTTAGGAATGATATTTCATGTTGTAAATGTGATAGCTTTGAAAACTGTTCTTGTAGCAAAGTAAAGAAGGTGCCGCCATTGGAGTAAACGTTTCTGGAAGACCAACGAACAACTAGGAAAATGGCAATAGCTAATATCGATCAAATTCAATTAAAGAAGTATATTCAGAGTGCAGTTAGGAAGAATCGTGAGTATTGTTTCTTAAATTAATGATCTACTTCGATAGATAATATCGAAGTGATTTTTCCTTCATCCAGCACAGAAACAGAATCTGCTGACAAAGGTATCGACTATGAGATTCCCCCATCCGTGAAACGCAAAGAAGTAAACAGAAACTTTGCATCCCAGACCTCATCTAAACGAATAAAATTGTCAGAAATTGCGTTGGCATATGACAGCACTGGTGTTTCTGATCGAGCTGCAGATTTAATAACAAGTTTAATCCTTAAGGATTTATCGTTAATTGTAGGCAAAGAAACTTTTGTAGTAGTTGAGAGGTCAAAAGTTAGAAGAGAGCATGTCAAAGAACGTACTACACTACAGCAAGGAATTAGATCGGATAAGCCATTGTATTCTATTTATTTTGATGGTAGAAAAGATAGCACATTTGTTGTTAAGATGATGGAAGGGACTCATCACAAGAATAAGATAATGGGAGAGCACATTTCTATGATAGAAGAACCTGGTTCAGAATACCTTGGACACCTGGCAATGAAGACGGGTTCTTCAAAAACTATATGCGACGCAATATTCTCGTATCTAGAAATAAATAACATCGTAACTGATGAACTCGTTGTTGTGGGATGCAATGGCACGGCAGTGAATACAGGAAAAAAAGGCTGTGTGATCAGAATGTTAGACGAAAAACTTAATAGACCACTGCATTGGTTTATTCGCCAGCTCCATATAAATGAGTTTCATTGCGCCATCTCGTCAACAAGTTTGATGGGAAAACAATGGGGCCTCGTGGATCTGGCGGACCTATAGGGAAACAACTGGATAAATGTGAGACTCTAAGTGTTGTTGAATTCGAGCCAATTCCGGCTAACTTGCAGTCTACTAACAGAGTCAATCTGAGCACCGATCAAAAGTATCTGTTTGAGATCCTACTATCTATCTCACAAGGTAAATGTTCTGCTGAAATTGCTTGTAAGAGTCTTGGAAAAATGTCACATGAACGATGGCTTACAACGGCAAATCGGATACTCCGATTATATGTTTCGACTTCCGACCCTTCTGACATGCTGAAATCCATTTTATTGTTCATCATGAAGATGTATGCACCATGCTGGTTTGAAATAAAAGCTAACTCTTCTTCGCAAGATGGAGCATTCAACCCCTTCAAGAAAGTGCAATCACTCCAAGAGATGAACAAACAGATTAAAGATATAGTTGCCCCAGTGATTCAAAGGAATGCTTATTTTGCACTTGCGAAAAACATTCTTCTCTGTATGCTGCAAGATGAAAGAAATCATATCCGGGAACTCGCATGGAGAAGAATTATGAAAGCACGAAAAGATTATAAATGGAAAACAATATGCACTTTCAAGATCCCAGACATAAACTGTGAAGCGGACGACTACATCCACCTAATTAATTGGCAGTAGAACGTTGTGACCGAACCTCTGCTGACGAAGTGGCTCTCAGATGATCAACTTGAAGAATTTATCCGCTGACAACCTAAATTGGAATTCCGAAGTTTCCTTGTCACACACAAGCGGTTGGGAGATGCATCAAACTGGTCACAGAAGCGTCACTAGCAGTTTGTGGAGAAGCCAAACGGTACGGCTATATAGGGAGTAGAATTGAGTCCATGAGAAAAATACCCTCATTTAATGCCAAGAAGGACTTCGTAGTGAAAAGTAATAACACTACAAAAAATTAACTGCATTGAATAAATGGATATTGAATAATAGTGAAAATTTAAATATTCGACTATTAATTGTTTAATTTCTTCTATTTCAGAATGATGATGATAAAGATCTACAGGTTGTATGGAAACAAACCGAAGAAAAGGAAGGAAAACTTAATGAGTAGTTAATAAATTATTTTTATTCAATAAAATGCAAGTAGAAGTATTGATTGTAAAGTTTTATGGAAATATATTTTTTAAAAGTTTTATGGAAATAATATACCCAGTATAGGACATAAATGTTGATGCAAGAACTTGAAGTTTGAAAACAAATGGCTAGAATTTTCCGACATTTTTGCTTCTCTTTCACAATTTTAATTGCACGAGATTTTTGTTAGGACATCTTGTCTCTTATCTTTTTTTCAGGTCATCTTTTTATATCTGCCCTAGTTGTATATAACCTAGCTTTAGCTTGTCCATATATTTAGTGATTTCTTTTTTTTTGTTTTCTAATGTATATTTCATTATGTTTATTCTAAGTTGACTTTTCTTTTAGTATGTCTTGTAAATATGATAGTTTATTTTTTATTAATCTTGTGATGACTAGTGATGCCTTTATCTCTCCTCTTAAGCTGCTTATGTGAGCTCTCCTGTTGGCTAATTATATTGTTCTGTTAACTTTGTTCTCCATTTTGGGTATTTTATCTATTTCTCCCTTCAGTCTTGCTCAAGGAATGTGTAGCGGAGCTGGTGTACCCTCTATGGATGATCTTCTCGCCCTGACTTGACGCATGAGAACTTCCTGCAGACTGGTCCAGAGCCAATGTTTGCCCATCTTTAAGAAAGGAACAAGGACTGATCCACTGAACTACAGACCAGTCAGTCTAACCTCAGCTCCTTTTAAAATCGCGGAAAAAATATTGAAAAAACAAATAGTTGAACATCTCGAGACCAACAACCCTACTGAAGAGCTGGCAACATGGGTTCAGATCAAGGAAATCATGCCTAACCCAGTTTTAGAATACCTGGAGGAACTGGAAAATGCAGTGGACAAGGAGGGTAGTGTGGAAGTTATATATATTGACTGTCAGGAGGCCTTTGGCACTGTTCCTCCTCGTCGACTACTGGCCAAGCTGGAAGCCATAGGTATTAAGGGAAAAATCTCTAGATGGGTGAAAAGCTTCTTGAGAAACCACAAACAAAGGGTTACCATCAGAGGCACTTTTTCCGAGTGGCTAGATATGTGAAGTGGAATTCGGCAAGGAAGTGTACTGGGTTTAGTTCTCTTCTTGGTCTATGTAAATGACCTGTTAGACAACATCCAATCAGGAGGTAAGCTCTTTGCTGATTATGCAAAAATATACAGAAGATTTAGGAGGGAAGATGACAGCAGAGCATTACAAATAGACCTTAACAAATTGATGGAGTGGAGTCAGAAGTGGCTACTTAAATTCAATGAGGATAAATGCAAGATTATGCACATTGGCAGGAGCAACCTGGGTTGTAAGTAACTCATGGACGCAACACCACTGCAGGAAACTGAGGGGGAAAAAGACCTTGTAGTCCTCATAACCAGGGATCTGAAGCCCACTAGACAGGTCACAAAGGCAGCAGCGAGTGTCAACTCAATGTTGGGCCTTATCAAGAAGACTATGACCTGCCTAGATGGAGACATGGAACTGACGCTGTGCAAGACATTGGTTAGGCCATGCCTTCAACACTGTATCCAGGAATGGTCTCCATATTAAAAGGGAGACATCAGGAAGCTGGAGTAAGTACAGCGCAGAGCCACTAAACTGGTTCCAAAACTGGCTGAGCTGTCATACGAACAAAGGTTAGCTCGGCTAGGCCTCACCACCCTAGAAGAACGCAGGACCAGATGAGATATGATCGAGACCTTTAAGATACTGAAAGGGTTCTAGAGAGTGAGATAAAATTTCTTACAGCTGGCCCCATTTGGACACCCCACAATAACTAGAGGACACAGCCTGAAGCTGGAGAAAACACGGCACAGGACCTCCAAACGGAAGTTCTTTAACTCTAGAATAATTAATAAGTGGAACATTCTGGCGCCAATGAAATCAGCAGCACTAATGTGAATTCCTTTAAGACCAGATATGACCACGCTGAGAACATTAGAAAACAGAGAAAAGACACTTCTTATGAGCACTGACTCATTTGCCTCTCTACTTTCACTAAGTTAGGCAATCACTAGTTTTATCCAGTATGTTTTTCCTATTTTATTTTATTTCAACTTTGTGCAATTCTTCTTCTTCTTCTTCTTCTTCTTCTTCTTCTTCTTCTTCTTCTGGGTATGATGGGCGTCGATCGCTGAGGCAACCCTTCGCCGAAGATTACTGATCGATGTTATTCTTGCTTTATATGCTTGAAAGTTGTCCTGATGACCTCAGGAAGTCGTTTGTGAGTCACTATTTGTCGTCGATGGGTGGAGTTCCCTGATGTGCGGCCTAGGAGGGTTTTGATGGATAATTGGTGGATCCCCAGAGATGCAAGCTGTTTTTTGAGTGTGACTCTGTGGGAGTAGTATCTTGGACATTGCAGAAGGAAGTGTTCTTTGGTTTCCTTAAACCGGTGGCACCACGGGCAACCAGGAGATGTGGTCCGTCTAAATCGATAAAGGTGGCTCTAAAGCCCGGTGTGTCCAATGCGGAGGCGAATTAGGGCTGTGTCTATTCCTATGTTGGGGCAGCGTGCCTAGGAGTGGGTTATTTTCCTCATTTCGAAAGAGGCCAATTTGTGTGCCTATCAGGTCAGTAAACAGGCATGACTCCCAGTCAGTTAGGCAGGCTCGGTGGGCATTGACGTGGGTTACCAACTGGTCTGGGGCCAGAGGAACGTGTGGTCGGACGTGAGAGAGGGTTTGGCAGCTTTATCTGCTATTTCATTTCCCCTGATGCCTACATGGGAGGGTATCCATTGAAGGCGTACCTTCCAGGGCGGTGAGGATAGGTGGAAAAGAAGGGAAAGTATAGTGTAGACCAGAGGGGTATCTGAAGGAGGATGATTAGAAAGCATGAGGTGAAGGGAGGATTGTGAGTCAGTATATAGGACGATCATCTATGGGACTAGTTGATGTTTAACAAACTGTAGCGCCTGGAGTATGGCATAGAGTTCTGTGGCGAGAGCTCTGTGATGGCCTGTAAGTTTCCAGGTCTGGAAGAGGGAAAGATCTTCGAAGTAGGCGGCCGAGGCATAGGAATTGGGGAGGGGGAAGGTTAGGTGATTCATCTGTGAAGATCCTGGAGTAGCCATTGTATTTGGTGGCATCCATCTCCATGGAAATTTGACGTGCTACTGCGGCATCTTCTGTTTTATAAAAAGGGACAGCAAGGGTGAAGGAGATCATGCATTGAAGAGGAGAACCATGGGGGAATGGGTGCTATAGGGAGTGTAGGGGAAAGGGAAGGGGAGGGAATATCTAGGCGTTCTGATGTTTGATGACCTCTGACGAGGAAGGGAGTGTTAGTATGTGACTATCTGCGTTGGTGATTAGAGGATTGTAAGGAGGAATATAGAACCTGAAGAGGGTGGGATTGCGAGTAGGTCGTGATATTATGGAGGAGAATGCAGTCTTGTTCAGTTTGGTGCCATGAGAGGGGCAATATCCCTGGTTCTGCATGAAGGGACAAATTTGGGGAGGAACAAAATGCTCCCATGGTGATGCGCAGTGCTGAATGCTGTATTACATCTAGTTTGCCTTGTGATGGGGCAGCAGATCTGAAAACTGATGATCCATACGAGAGGAGACTTCTGATTAAAGCCTGGTATATCCTGAGGAGAGTCTGCCTGTTTGCACCCAAGGGACTCCGGCCATACTTTGCATGATGTCGAGCCGGCGCAGAGAAGAGGATCGTAGATATTCGATGTGACGTTTCCAGGTCAGGCATGGGCCATCAAGGCGGAGACCTAGGAAGGTGTTTATTGTTTGTAGAGGTAGTTGTGTCTTGTCTAACCGGATCTCTGGGAGGGCCGGGAACATACGTTGTGTGAAGCACATTGACACGCTCTTGTTAGGGCTGATTTTCAGTCCAGATATTAAGGCCCATGCTTCGAATTCTGATGCCGATTGTTGTAGGGTGGTGTGGGCTGCATCGAGTGTTTCTTTACTACTGAGGATAGAGATATCATCTGTGTATATCAAGAAGGAAGCTTTTTGTGGGGTAGGGGAATCTGAGAGTAGTATAGTGAAGAGAAGAGGGCTAAGTACCAATCCCTGTGGGACTCCACGAAGGGTGACAACACGAGTAGAAGTGATGCCTCCCAGGACGACTGAGAAGCCGCTATTGCTCAGGAAGTTTTTGATCCCTTTTAGAGCCCCGCCCTTTACCCCCATGCGGGCTAGGCCACGCAGGATACCTATGTGTGGGGCACTATCGAAGGCTCCTTGGATTTCTTGGAAGGCCACAAGGAGGTATTGATGGCAGGTGTAAGCTAGACGAAAGTGGTGCTCCAGCTGTAGGAGGATGTCTGTTGTGCCCCGTCCCGGTCTGAAGCCACATTGTTCCGTCTTTAGGATTTTATGGTGCTCCAGCCACCAAGTGAGACGGAGTGAAACCATGCGCTCCATGATCTTTTCCATATGTGACAAGAGCATGATAGGCCTGTGGGAGGAGGAAAGGGGTGGATCTTTTCCCGGTTTGGGGAAAGGGAGAAGGATATATTCTTTCCAGGTGGCTGGGTAGTTCCTTGGATCCATCTATCATCATATATTTCCAGGAGGGTCAATTCATAGTATGGGGGGATATTTTTCAGAAACTCGGGCGGGACTAGGTCTTGGCCACATGCTTTTTCACACTTCATGGAACATATTGCCTGACAAATTTCTGACGTAGAGAAGGGGCAAAATAGGTCATTTGGGGAGGTAAGAGCCAAGATGCTATCCTGTATGTCCTGTAGTAGATGTACCTCTCCTGCTAAGGGGCGGTGTACTGACAGTTGTCCTTCAAAGAAACTGGCAAGGAAGTTTGACTTGTCCCGCGTTAAGATGAGGGGGATGCCGTCTTTTACTAGTGGGTAGGATGGAGAGGGGGGTTGTAATTTCCTTGTATGGATCTTAAAAAGGCCCATGCTCTGCTGGAGGAAATGGAGAAGGAGATGGATGTGCAGAAGGTGGACATGGAGTCACGCTTGTCCTTCTTTATTACCATTTTGTCCACAGCCTCTCGCCGTTTGTAGATGGTCCGTAAGGTGGTAGAAAGGGGGATTACCGCACCATAAGTTCCAGGCTGCACGTCTGGCACGAACTGCGCGTGTACATTAATCAGTCGACCATGGGTCTGTTTGGTGACCATCTCTCCTACCGGTGGATAGACGGAAGACAGCCTGGCCTGCCTTTATAAGATAGAAGGTGAAGGATTCTACCCTTCTGTCGATGGAGACCTCTGGGGCATCCTCGGGGGGACAAAGGGCAAAGCGATAATCCTGCCAAGGTCCTTCTCTTAATCGCCATCGAGGCCTGGGAGGGAGGGTGGCAGGGAGGGGGAAGAGCCTGGGATGTCCAGTAGGATGACGAGGTGATCACTCCCAAGTTCAGGGCCTGTAGAGACCACTTCATTTTGGAAGAGGTCGTCCCCAATACAGAGATCCAGGGTAGATGTGTGGCCTGAGTGGGGGTCGAATCGGTTGGCAAGTCATGGGGGGTGAGGAGAGATAATTAGTTGAAAAGGGCATCGGCCAGACGGGTTTAGGATACTGTGTGTTATATTTGGATCCCAGTGGGGATGTCTCGCATTGAAGTCTCCCAAGAGAGAGTAGGCTTGAGGGTTGGAGATAGTCCAGATAATAGGTTAGTTCTTTCCCATGCAGAGCTCGGCAGGGATTGTAGCATATCGCCACTGTTGTCCAACCACTTGAGAGCCCCAAGTCGAACCGCCAATATCTCTAGTATTCCTCCTGGATGTGTTGAGAGAGAGAGAGATTTCTGAGCATGGGATATCGTTTCTGACAAATATTACCAGCCCTCCACACGTAATATGAGGGTCTGCACGAAATACTCTGTAGCCCCTTACTGATAAAGATAGTTTTGGGGATAGCCATGTCTCACAGAGTCCTACTATCTCAGGGAAGAATGCCTGCGGTGTCATTTTCAGTTCGTGAGTTTTGTTACGGAGGGATCGTGAGTTCCAAAAGACGAATCGGGAAAAGGGGGTCGGGTCCATTATGCAAGGGATGAGAGCAAAGACAACATTTGTGGTAAGAGGGCAGTGAGAATTTGACCAAATGTGTTCCGAGAGTGGAACATTTGAAGTGCTTCAAGCAATAGGGAGATCCCGGAGATCGTTCTGAGGGTTCGGGTGGAGATTTCTGGGAGTGTGATATGCTGGTGAGGTGTTGGGAGGCAGAGTGCAGGAGGGAGGGCGTTGAGTTGTGGAAGGAAGGTCGGCCTTATGGGAGGCAGAGGAGGCTCTTATCTCTAGTGTGGGGTTCTCGGCTGGTCGGGGTTGAGAGGTTGTTAGACGGGGATAATCCTGCGTGTGAGTAGGGCAAAATTGCTGAGAAAGATGTATCTTAGTCTTGAATTTGGTGGGGGTGGGGGTGGGGTGGCACTGACGTGATCCACTGACGGCGATTATTTGCAGGGGTTGGATGGGCGTGTTCTTCCACAGCGGGTGGGGGTGAGAGGTGGATAGTGATGTCCATTTCCTCTTGTGGGATGGTTTCTGTGTCACTTTTATCCTCTAGGCAGGCGAAGAGGTTTTGAACTATTTTAGAAAAGAGGAGGGAGTCTTGCACAGGTCTGCTTAATGTACAGAGGGGTGGGGGGCGTTGAGTTTGCTGATGGAATAGGATCATCAGGCTGTGAGGGAGTGGCTTTTTTGTTTAGGGCCTGAAGCTGTTGCCTGTCTTCCTGCTGGGGGGAGACCAGGCTCTTGACGGCTGTTTGAAAATTTGCAGCCTTTTGGTAGATTCTGCAGGATTTTTAAGCCACTGTGTGAGAGCGTCTATAATGGAAGCAGTACGGTTCCTGTTGGCATATAGTCCCATCTGGGGATTTCCTAGAATGGAACTGACTGTATCGGGAGCATCTAATTTTGTTTCTGCATGATATAGCTGCATGACCATATTGCTGGCACCAGAAGCATCTGAGTACAGGGAATATGTAGCGGCTGACCCCGTAGCTTGAGTGCCCCAGCAGAATTTGCTCTGGGATTGTACCATGGAATTTCAATCGCACCACTAAGGAAGGATGCCATTCCTCGCAGTATTTGGCCCCCAGGCCGTCATTCATTGCAGCAGATAGTACCCTTGGGTTGTTGTAGACTGGGTGCATGTCTATGGACTGGACTAAGTAGGTGCATAGGGGCTCACCTGATTCTAATTGGGAAGATCGTGGGATGGTTCTAGGTATTTTGCTACTACCGGATCTTCCGTGGTCGGTTTATTCCGATGAGGGTCTCCTGTTCCTCTTGGTGATGGCGGAAGGGCCTGAAGTATCTTTGTTCATGGCCGCCGTATTACCATCGTAACCGGCTTGCCTGTCCATTGTCGCTGGATCCAAAAGCAGGTTAAGAAAAAGGGCCGTAAAATAGATCTTACGACGATCTCAAAAACCATATATCCTATTTTTCTATTCTATTATTTTTACTTAAGTTTATGCTGATCCAATGTTCACCTAACGAGAGCCAAACGGAAAGGCTTCTTTTTTTTTCTTTTTTATAATTATTGGTTATGTCATATTTGCCAGTTTTTGCATCTTTTGATGTATATGTCTGATATGGACTTTGAAACAGTTTTTTTGTTGTTAATAGGAATTCCTAGGTACTTTATAATGGTGATTACTTCTATCCCTTCTATTTCCGCTGGTTGCTCTTTTATGTTAGAGATGATAAATTTGCTTTTTGTTTTATTAATTTCTAGGTCAATTTTCTTGCTAACTGTGTTAGGAGGTTTATGTTCTTTACAGACTCTTCTATAGATTGTGAGAATTGGAGTCCATCATCTGCAAAGAATAAGAGTATTTATTTTGACGTTACGACACTCCTTTGTAGTGTTTGTGATTCGTATCTTTTGTTTCTTCTCTTCTTTCTTCTTGTCACTTTTGGTTCTCATGAGTCTCGGTTGGTGGATTTGTGGAGAGCATGGCCCTGGCATTAAAAATTCACTAGAAAAGTGCCTCACAAGAATAGGGAAAATTATATTCAATGTCCACGTGTATATATATATATATATATATATATATATATATATATATATATATATATATATATATATATATATATATATATATATATATATATATATATATATATATGTGTGTGTGTGTATGTGTGTGTGTAAACTGGCCAGGAATTAAACGAAAAGCCGTGAATTCAGATATCAATAAAATTTGGTGACAGTATATTTTATGGTTATTCATGTGATTTATTTTCTGTTAATAAATCAGCCTAAATTGCGTTTCGAACACCATAACCATAAATTTGTTTGATCGATGTTGTCAGATGATAGTTTTTAGGCCAAAGGCGACAGCGAAATAAATTTTGTAATAATGAACTGGGTTTTAAGAAAGACAATTACACAAATATAAATATATTCATAGAATCAAGTAGATTAGGTATACAATGTAAGATACTGTAAAATATGATTTACAGTAACAAGATTCGAAGAGAATTGAAGTACGTGAAATAAATATGAAATAATATGGTGAAATAATAATATAGTGACTATGATTGACTGTGAATTAGGGGTTGCAATATGAGAAGTAATATAATTAGGACCTACTCTCGTATGGTCGTTTGCAAAGAATTGTGAGAGAAAGTGGAATTAACTAAGTATGATTTGTTTGGAGATAAATGACTAATTGTAGAAGGAATGATTACCAACCTTTATACGAAGAGTGGCTTGAGTCGAATGGGAAAGAATAGCGTGCTATTTGGTCGAGCTGAAAGCATGTGTTTGTTTGTTTGTGTGTGAAATTTTAAGAGATGTTGTTTAGAACAGTATTACGTTAAATGAATTAATTAATTATTAAATTGTACATAAAATGATTTAATTTACAAAAGTTAAGTAAAGTAATTGAAAGATTAAATTGACAAAGTTAAGTAAAATAATTGAACGATTAAATTGACAAAGTTAAAGGATTGCATATGAATTTTACATAATAATTGATGTATATATATATATATATATATATATATATATATATATATATATATATTTAAGTCTCCCAGGAGGTTTTTATTATAGGAATGCCCAGAGGCATTGCTATAACACTCCCCCTTAAGAATGTTACCCGTCCTTTTTACTATTTTGAGATTACAAGTCCGAGTACCGACGAGGCCTCCTGACGACGCGACCGGAGCGTGTGACAATGCCATTGGTTTAGCTGCGGGTACGGGGACACATATTTGCTGTGGTAGTGGCATTATCGTTGAACGAGGCACTGGCATGAGAGAAGGTTGATGGAGTGAAGGTGATCCGCTTGTTAGTTCCTTCCGTGTGCGTCAAGCGGGATGTGGGAGTCTTGAGTTCCGTTGTCCGCTGACGGAGTGACCAGTGGGGGAGAGATTTGCTCCTGACCAACCACTTCTGCAGACGAGGGTTCCTGCAACAAAGGAGGAGGAGGCAGCAAAACGGAAGGTAGGGTTGGAGAGGCAGGAGTAGTAAAAAAGGTGGGTTTTAGGTTGTTTGGGGGGGATTACTGTATATAAAGGGGTATAGTAGGAGGAGAATGAGGTGATTGGGGTTCTAGACGAACATTTTCGGTATAAGCGGGTTTTAGGCGGTCGATAGAGACAGTATCTTGCCTGGTGCCAAGCTTTGGGACGAAGAATTTCGGCTTCCTGGCGATAACGAGAAAGGGTCCGTCATAGACTGGTTGTAACGAAGTGCGAGCTGAATCGTGACGGACGAAAACATGGGAGCATGTTGTCATCTTTTTCGGCAGGAAGGTTTTATAATTAGCAGGCACTCTAGGGGCAGTTGGCTTAATTTCAATCATCACCCGTACAAGGTTTGTACGTATGAAGAAGGATCTAGGTGAGAAGGTAGAGGTCGGTCAGAGGAAGAAAAGAATTGACCGGGTAGACGAAGTTGAGTACTGTAAACTAATTCCGCTGCAGAGCAAGCCAAATTCTCTTTCAAGGACGAGCGAATGCCAAGGAGAATCAAAGGTAGCTTGTCCACCCAAGTTATGTTTGGATCGGTGGAGCGTAAGCTTGCTTTAATGGTCCGATGCAGACGTTCTACCTTAGAGTTACTCTGGAGCTGATAGCTTGTAGTACCAAGGCGAAAGGAGCAAAAGACTGACATAAGTGCATCCCATTGGTGCGATTCAAACTGGCTGCCACGATCAGTCATGATCGTGGAGGGAACACCAAAACGAGCAACCCATGCTGAGACGAAAGCTCGAGTGACAGTGAAAGCTCTAATGTCCGAGATAGGAACCGCCTCTGGCCAGTGAGTAAAACGATCGATCATGGTGAGAATATAATTGCAACCACGGGAGTAAGGAAGAGGACTTACTAGATGGATGTGAACGGCGTCAAAACGTGACAAAGAAAGGGGAAAAGGCACCAGAGGAGCTTTTGTGTGGTGGTGGACTTTAGCACGCTGGCATGGCAGGCATGAGCGAGTCCATATAGGCACGTCGTCATTCATACCTGGCCAAACGAAGTGTTGTGCAACGAGCTTGCGAGTTGCATTGACGCCAGGATGAGAGAGGCCGTGAATTTGGTCGAAGATGTGCCGACGGTAAGCGAGAGGAATGACAGGACGAGAACAGTCAGGAATTGAATAGTTAACCAGGATGCGCCTGGAAGGACTGTCCGGCAAGTCCATCTCGCGAACGACGAGTTGAGAAGAATGATGCAGTGTTTGTGTGTATTCATCTTGTTCCTGGGTAAGCGCTATTGTTGCATGATCGATGGGTACAGTGTAGGAGAGTTGCGTGCCCGAAAACGATGAAATGCGAGAGAGCGCGTCCGGTACGACGTTTGAAGAATCAGGAACGTAGCGAATATCGTTCGTAATCTGCAGGATGAAGTCAAGATGACGAGTGTCAACTGCAGTGTGTACTGACGAAGTACTACGAGACGAACATGCACCAACGAAGCGCTTATGGTTAGTAAAAATGGTAAATTCACGCCCTTCCAAATGATGGCGGAAGTGGCGGACAGCGAGATATATTCTGAGGAGTTCTCGAGAGAACGTTGAATATCTCTTTTAAGGGTTTGTAAGAGCGCGAGAGAAGAAAGCAAAAGGTTGCCATTGGTTACCAACTTTCTGCTGCAAGGTTGCACCTACTTGGGTTGAGAATGTATCTGAGGTGACGCTGATGGGGAGCTCCTGGAGAAGGACGAGCCAATTCCACAGCGCGGGCAATAGCCTCTTTGGTGCGAGAGAATGAATCGCGCGCCTTAACAGACCATTCAATAGGAAAGTTCTTTTTGGTCTTGGTGAGCATAGAGTTGAGAGGCTGCATGACCTGGGCACATTTAGAGATGAATCTGTGGTATAAATTGACCATGCCACAGAAACTCCTGAGTTGTTTGCGTGATGTAGGACGAGAAAAGTTTCGCATCGCGGTAATTTTATCTTCGAGTGGGCTAATCCCTGCACTCGAGACATGGTGCCCCACGAATGAGAGTTGCGGGACACCAACGAGGCACTTGGAGGTGTTTAGTACGAGACCGTACTCCTGAAGATGAGAAAAAACTTGGCGAAGGTGAGAAAGGTGTTCTTCCAGTGAGGAAGATGATATTAGGAGGTCATCAATGTCGCAAAATACAAACGGAAGACCCCTGTGGACTTGATCCATAAAGCGCTGGAAAGTTTGCCCAGAGTTACGCAATCCATATGGCATCTTGACCATTTCAAAAGCACCAAACGGAGTGGTGATGTTAGTCTTTGCGACATCATCTGGGTGAATAGGGATCTTGTTGAAAGCACGAACCAGATCCAAGCGAGAAAAAAACGTACAGCCATGACTAAGTAGGGCAAGGAATAACGATCAGGAATTGTTACAGCGTTAAGAGCTTTGTAATCCCCAACTGCTCTGAATTTCCCCGGCGGTGATTTGGGCACAATGTGAAGTGGAGAGGCCCAGGGAGAAGAGGAAGGCCTACAAATGCCTGAATAAATCATGAATTGGAATTTATCACGCATAGCAAAGAGTTTATCAGGTGCTAGATGGCGTGGCTGTGAGAATACATGACCTCCTGTTGTCTCGATCCGATGCACCACACTATGTTTAATGGGCCTGTCCCTCGAAGGTGGAAGGGTGAGCTCAGGAAACTCCTGAAGGAGGCGCTGAAACGGTGGCTCGGTGGATGGGAGAAGAATAGAGAGGAGGGAACTCTGAGAAGGTGAGTACGAATCTGAGACAGTGAAGAGAGTTTTGCGGTCGACAAGCTTGCGTTGTCGAGAATCGACCAAGAGGTCGTGAGCCAAAAGAAGGTCGAGTCCCAATATTGGACAATCTACCTTGGCCATGATGAAAGTCCATCGAAAAACCCGACGGAGATCGAGTGAAATTTGAAGGTTACGCCTTCAATAGGTCCTAATATTGGTCGAATTAACTGCCTTCAGAACTAAATCTGGAGGGGCAGAAGCTTTGTCAGCCTTAGAAATTGGTATGACACTGCATTCAGCACCAGTGTCCACCAGGAATGAAAAATCAGAAAGTGGGTAAAAAATACGAAATGGACGAGCTACTTGAGGAAATGAGGTGTAGGCAGGGGATGTAGACCCTTTTATCCCATGCCTTCCTAGTTTAAAGTTTGTGATTGAGAGACTAGAGTGAGAGGACTGCAAGAATTTAAAGTTTAAGGATTTGGAGAAAGTGGTTGAGTTGGGTGAAGTGAGAAGACTGGAGGGTTGAGATTTGAAGAAGGTACTGGGTCCAAATATGTGCACGGTCGCAAGCATTTTAGAGCTTGTGCACCATATTTGTTGTGGTACCAGCACCATTGAGTTGGATGAGAGGAAAAGGAAACGTTATGCTTCAGGAGACTATTTGGCGCAGTATGTGAAGAAGCATAACTGTGGCTACAAGGCTGTGTACAGTGTACAGCGTTGTGTCCATACCTTTGATGATACCAGCATAGGCCCGGATGGTGTGGAAGATGGTGAGAATAGTTGGAAGAATGAGGTTGAAAATTTTGCTGTCTCTCACCTCTTGCATCGGGATGCCCTCGTTGGTTTCTCTTTCATGAAACAGAGCGGGACCTGCGCCTTCGATCTCCAAACCCGTGTCCGTGCTCGCTCTGTGGCTCACGCTGCAGCTCTACCCGCTTGATGTCGGCTTCCATCCTCCATATTGAAGCTTCAAGATCTCTCGATAGGGAAGATGGAACCCTTGAACGCTCGGCCCGTTCGTCAGAGGAGCTCGACGTGCCTCGAACCTGCGAAATTGAATCATTGTTAAATGGGCCGTGAGTTTGGCCGTTGCCATAATTCACATAAGGACTTTTATACAATTTATCTGCAGGTGCAGCAACCTCATCAATGCTCGTGGGTTCGAGCTTAGGATTAATGGCCTGATTCCCTCGGGAACTCTTCTCATGAAAATTTCGGTGAGGAGAGGGTTAAAAAGTTCTATTTGAGCACCTTTTACCCTGATAAGGTCCTTCAGATGAGTTAAAAAGAAAGTAGGACCCTTATCTCCCATTTCCTGAGTATTCAGGAGCTCTCTCAGGTCATTTATTTGGGACCTACCATATTTATTGAGGAAAGCCTCCTTCAGACGGTATAAAACACCAGCCTGTTCCCCGTTAATTAGCACTTCCCTGAACTGAATAAAGGTACTTATGGGCAACCGCTGGATTATTGCGGCTACTTTCTCCTCTTCGGTGATGTTCTGTGGTTTAAGGATAAGGGATGAGACTTCCAACCATGCAATTGGGTTTGCAGGATCATACACGGGAAGAGAGAGGTACACATGCGGTTGTCTATGCGCGGACGGTTGGTCATGATGAGATTGGGCGCTAACTGATGTCCTTAGTTGGTGTGTTTGGTCCATCATAGTCACTGTTTGATGTATACTTGTGCTAGTTGAATGAAGGTGTTGACGTGAGAAGTAGCTGTCGCTGTGGCTGTGTGCACGTGTGTGTGGAAATTATTCACGAGTACAGGAATGTGGAGAAATGAAAAATAATTGAGAAATAAAGGAAATCGTCCACTCGTTGAATATAGGGGATATTATTAAATTAAAATGACGTGAATTATGATAATTGGAAGAATGATGTTAAAGATAACACGCGATATAAAAAAAAATGAACACGTGAATCAAAAATGCTCAAATGAGGCTTTGGGACAAATTGACGCGTGGAGTAAAGAATTATTTTAACGTTTAAACTTATTTATTGATTGACGGGAGATTACTAAACTTTGGGCACCACTTGATAGTATATGGTTATTCATGTGATTTACTTTCTGTTAAAAAATCAGCCTGAATAGCGTTTCGAAAACCATAAATTTGTTTGATCGAAGTTGTCGGATGATAGTTTTTAGGCCTAAGGCGACAGCGAAATAAATTTTGTAATAATGAACTGGGTTTTAAGAAAGACAATTACACAAATATAAATATATTCATAGAATCAAGTAGATTAGGTATACAATGTAAGATACTGTAAAATATGATTTACAGTAACAAGATGCGAAGAGAATTGAAGTACGTGAAATAAATATGAAATAATATGGTGAAATAATAGTATAGTGACTATGATGGACTGTGAATTAGGGGCTGCAATATGAGAAGTAATATAATTAGGACCTACTCTCGTATGGTCGTTTGCAAAGAATTGTGAGAGAAAGTGGAATTAACTAAGTATGATTTGTTTGGAGATAAATAACTAATTGTAGAAGGAATGATTACCAACCTTTATACGAAGAGTGGCTTGAGTCGAATGGGAAATAATAGTGTGCTATTTGGTCGAGCTGAAGGCGTGTGTTTGTTTGTGTGTGAAATTTTAAGAGATGTTGTTTGGAACAGTATTACGTTAAATGAATTAATTAATTATTAAGTTGTACATAAAATGATTTAATTTACAAAAGTTAAGTAAAGTAATTGAAAGACTAAATTGACAAAGTTAAGTAAAATAATTGAACGATTAATTTGACAAAGTTAAAGGATTGCATAATATGAATTTTACATAATAATTGATGTATATATATATATATATATATATATATATATATATATATATATATATATATATATATATATATATATATATATATATATATATATATATATATATATATATATATATATATTATAGGAATGCCCAGAGGCATTGCTATAACAGTGTAATAAAAATGAACACTCCTTGCCTGGAAAAGGGATTAAGACGAGGCAGCTGTCGCCTAGTCAAGTGTTGTAAAATTTATATCAAGAAAGCGTCAATTTTTAGACGCCATGGATCCATAACCACGGGACAAGGGATTAACGTCGTTCGAGGAAATCCCACCCTGGTGACAGAGCTAAAGACGGCGTGCCCTGGAGGCAGGGAGAGGCCACGCCTTTCTTCTGCCCTACTTATAGAAGAAAAATGGAGAACGCATCCTCCTTCTTGGTAACGTTTCGTTTAGCCTAGCAAAGCTCCCGTCTTAATCGCCTAAGTCTTGTTGTCGCTACTCTCGCTTTCCTAATCGGTCGTAAGAAACTTCCCTGACTGTACTCTATAAACGCGAGACTCATTTTTATCTTGCTTGTTTGTTTTGTTCGTTTGGAATTAAACCTTAATTTTTTGTGATTTCTCTCAGTCCTTTCTCGATCACAAGCCTTCGGTAAGGCCAACCAAACCGATATATTACACTGGCCTGCGTTTTAAAACATTTTTTTCAAAGCTCAAGGGTTTTACAACTGATTTAGGATCCTTTTTTCGTGCTGAATTAAAAAATATCATTCATTTTCTTTGGTCAGGTCTGGTTTCTAAGATACTCGTACACTCGATTTTATTACAGCATATTTTTCCCAAATGGAGCTATCATATAAGCGTATATGGGCTTTGGTTTTGCCGCAGCTGATCATGGGTTACCTTAAATAACTAGTTATTCTTTCTCTTTTCAGGTCTAGTTGTGCAGTAAAATGGATCGGAAGTGTAAGAACCATCCTAAAAAAATTTGTTTCATCTGCGAACACATGGTTCTTCCAGACCGTCAAGCGAAAATCACGGATTTTGTGAAGAAGGCTTATTACGCTTATTTTGGAGTCAAACTAGGGGACCAGGATAAGACATTTGCTCTCCATATCTGCTGCAAAACATGTGTGGAGAACTTACGGGATTGGAGGAATAAGAAAAGAAAGAGTATGCCATTTGGTGCCCCAATGGTGTAGAGGGAAGGGAAAGATCACGTTACCGACTGCTACTTCTGCATGACAAATTTAAAAGGCATCAATCGCAAGAACAAGCACCATGTTCAATACCCTGATGTTCCTTCTGCCATAAAGCCAATCCCCCATGAACCAGATGTTCCTGTTCCTGTTTCTGTCATCATGGAATCTAGTTCTGATTCCGAATCTACTGACATGACTGATACAGGTGAGTGTGGTGCATACGAGCCAGAAGAGGACGACCGACCGGTGCCATTGACCCAAGCCGAACTCAATGCCTTGACAC
The DNA here is from genome assembly GCA_963969495.1 of Ceratothoa steindachneri. Taxonomy (NCBI): domain Eukaryota; kingdom Metazoa; phylum Arthropoda; class Malacostraca; order Isopoda; family Cymothoidae; genus Ceratothoa; species Ceratothoa steindachneri. The sequence goes on along the minus strand of OZ018319.1, from coordinate 238,156,613 downwards.
GAGACCTGAACCTATCTAAGGAGTCTGCCCAGCTGCTGGGTTTTCATCTTCGAGAGAAACATCTACTTTCCCCAGGAACAACGTTCTATCGGTATCGGGAACGCGAGAGCGAATTCAGAAAATTCTTTATGTTCGATGATCTACTGGTCTTCACTGATCTACTGTAATAATATTACTGAACTGATGAAATTAATGGGTATGAAGTATGTTGCCATGGAACGGAGACTTTTTATTGATTCGTCTAACAGAAGTCTCAAGGCAGTTCTTCTGAATAACGGAAATAAGGTTTCATCAATCCCTATTGGACACTCGGCTGAAATGAAAGAATCCCACAACAGCATGAAACGTGTGTTGTCTGCTCTCAATTACCAGGAACATAAATGGTTGATTTGTGGAGATCTTAAAGTTGTTGGACTCATCCTAGGACTTCAAGTTGGGTACACAAAGTATCCATGCTTTTTGTGCTTGTGAGATAGTCGGGCTGACGACCAGCATTATGTCAGACAAGAGTGGCCATCAAGACAAGGATTAGAACCCGGGTCCCACAATGTTCTGTCCCACCCTCTGGTTGAATCGAGCAAGCTGTTACTACCACCCCTACACATCAAACTCGGCCTAATGTAGAACTTCGTAAAAGCAATGGACTGTGAAGGTGGAGGATTTGCCTTCCTCCACCATAAGTTCAAACGAATCAGCATGGAGAAGCTTAAGGCAGGTATATTTGATGGTCCTCAGATAAGAAAACTCATAAAAGACTAGTTTTGATGATTCATTAAATCCTACTGAACTCTCTGCCTGGCTGTCCCTTAAGTTAGTCATTACAAACTTCCTTGGTAACCACACAAGTCCTTAGTACCAGAAGATGGTTGATGACTTATTTCTTCGGTCCCATCTGGACTATTTTCCAGAAAATTGCGGAGAATTCAGTGAGGAACAGGATGAGCGCTTTCACCAAGACATCCGTGTCATGGAGGAAGGCTAACAAGGCCAATGGGATGTACCTTTCTGGCTGACTACTGTTGGTGCCTTAAGAGGGATGTGGTGTCTGTTCGGCATGATCGGAGGTCACTGAAGAGACCATTCATCCATGAGTAGTTTATTTTGTGCATTGTACTATTCATGCTATCTATTAAAAATATTCTGTAAACCTTCTGTGAGTAAATCGGTCCAATATTTGCTATTATGTTTTTCATTCACAATAAATACTTGGAAATATAGGAGTTTTTGGTAGGTGCTCATATTTCAAAAACCTCACCTAATTGGGTAAAATAAGCATAATTTTCAGATTCAGTGCAAAAAACTGAACCAAAATCAGGTATTATATATTTGACCTTGAAAACAATGCAGACCAGTGTTATTCAAGTATCTTTTGGAGTCACCCCGGGGATAGTAGGGACCTCGTGAAATATCCGTGTCATTTTTAACCATAACTGGAACTGTTACCTTTACCCGTCTGTACTATAAAACGGCATCCCTGGACGGCCTTTCACCTCATAACATAAAGTGGTAAGCCGTGATCGTCCCTAGATCATGCTATAAAGGTAACGGTAACGTGCCTTTTCTGACTCAACTTCAACTGGCAACCCCTACGTCCTTACCAAAAACTGGTAACCGGTTGTCGTTTCCCTTATACCTATAAAATCGAGTACCTCATAGCTAGTGACCTTCCACTCCTCAATTTTTTGTCGAAATCAGATTTTGGGAACAATTCGGAGTTTTTGGTCTTAATCGTTTTTTTTTTTTGTTATGTGGCTTTAATTAGCACTTATTCACACATATAACTTCACGTCGTCACCACCAGCCCCTCGCTAGCAGAGATTAGAAATTTGGTGCAATTTCTAGCTCTTCTATTCTGGTTAATCATTTGAATGATTTATTCATTTAATTCTTGATTAACCAGTTCTTGCATTTTCCTCGTCCGTTCTTCGATAACTATGTTAATGGGTCTTAGCCCCGTTTCCCTGTGTAGCTCTTCTAGGTGCTTTCTTTCTCGCCTGCGTGTACTCGTGTTTAGGCACACGCATCTGTACTGCATGACTTGTAGTGATGTGGTGTTAGAACCACGTTATAGAATCGTAATTGACTCAAAAGTACCTCATAGATCAGCATTTTGTAGTCTTATGAAATTGTATAATACTTAAATCAGATTTCTCATTTTGGGGTAATTGTTAAGATTAGCGGCTCCTGATTTTGGACGCGATTTTTGGACTATTTTGCTATTTATTTATTTTTTTCAGCTATCCAACTGGCTAATCAGCGAACTGTATTATATACTGTCATGGACCTATTATAACCCTATATTTTCCTAAGGTTTCCTTTAGTGTTTATAAAGATGGGAAAAAGTGCTTTTTATGGTATTTTATATATTTTTAAGTTTATTATCGATCTTGTCTAAATACTCTACACCTGCTAATATTTTGTCCTTTGACGTGGTGTTCCTTTTTTTTTGTAATAAATGAAATAACTTTTCTCCTCTTGGCAAGGAATTGTATTTGCTAAAACGAAGTATAAAAAAAGCTTTATATGTACACACACACAAATATATATATATATATATATATATATATATATACTCTCTCTCTCTCTCTCTCTCTCTCTCTCTCTCTCTCTCTCTCTCTCTCTCTCTCTCTCTCTCTCTCTCTCTCTCTCTCTCTCTCTCTCTCTCTCTCTCTCTCTCTCTCTCTCTCTCTCTCTCTCTCTCTCTCTCTCTCGCCGACGGATTCCTACTCGGGGGAAAAGCTGGAGGCAATGGACTTCACCGAAGGAGAAATAAAGAAAAAGATCGCTGACCTAAAGACGAATAAGTCCCCTGGACCGGACGGGTTTCTACCTAAAGTGTTGAAGGAAGTGTGCGATGAAGTATCACGACATCTGTGCGCTATCTTTAACATGTCAATCCGGACCGGATGCGTTCCTAGAGACTGGCGTGAGGCGGAGGTGACTCCTATCTTCAAGAAAGGAGACCGTAACCAACCGTCGAACTACCGACCTATCAGTCTGACTTCGATAGTCGGTAAACTCATGGAAAGCATCATGGTGGACAAAGTGACGTCGTATTTAGAGTCAAACCTGCTACTGAGGAGTTCCCAGCACGGCTTCCGAAGGCAACGGTCATGCCTGACGAACCTTGTGGAATTCTTCCACTTCGTTTTCAGTGAGCACGATCGGGACAAGGCGGTGGATGTGGTGTACCTAGACTTTCAGAAAGCCTTTGATAAGGTACCACACCGCCGCCTTCTCCGGAAAGTGCGAGCGCTTGGCATAGACGGAAAGGTAGCCGGCTGGATCGAGAACTGGCTAAGTGGCAGACGGCAACGGGTGGTGGTAAATGGACAGTCTTCTGAGTGGGTGCCCGTTACTAGCGGGGTGCCTCAAGGTTCTGTCCTGGGACCACTACTATTCATCATCTACGTCAACGACATGGACGGTGACATGGTTGCCAAGATTTCCAAATTTGCCGACGATACCAAGCTTGGTATGAACGTTGCAAAGGATGGAAATACTGCCCGCCTGCAGGAAGATCTTGGGAAGATTGGGGAGTGGTCGGACACGTGGCAAATGCCTTTTAACGTGGGCAAATGCAAAGTGATGCATATCGGCCACAGAAACCCCCAATCTCAGTATATCCTTAAGGGCACTGCTATTGAATCCACCGACACTGAGAAGGACTTGGGTGTAACAATCACTAGTGACCTCAAGTTCTCGAAACAGTGCATTGAGGCGGAGAAAAAGGCCCAAAGGATGCTAGGCTATATTAAGCGCCAGTTTGGTTATCGGAACCAGGAGATTGTACTGTGCCTGTACAACTCACTTGTCCGACCGCACCTGGAGTATGCCGTACAATTTTGGAGTCCTTCATTGCGAAAGGACATCGCGAGATTGGAACGCGTACAAGCCAGGGCAACCAAGCTGATTCCCTCTATCCGACATAAAAGTTATGAGGATAGACTAAGGGAGTTAGATCTGTTCTCACTGGAAACCCGTAGACTGCGTGGTCAGCTCATCGAAGTCTTCAAAATACTTCGAGGGTTCGACAATGTTGACTACCGGGATATTTTCACACTGAGTGAGAACAGAACGCGCAATCACGGCTTCAAAC